>JANAVB010035620.1:7517708-8117708 GCA_029216955.1 Iris pallida | reverse complement strand
AGGACGGAAGCAAGTACTGCTTTCTAGCAAACTAAATATACAAAGCATGAACAGGAATGTAATAAATGGATCGTGGCATATCATGGTTTAATTGGTTCTTTTTAGGAAGACAACATATAGTTTAAAAGTTTAAAACTGTAGCATGTACGTGAATCGGTCAATAGGTGAATAGGCTGTACAGCGGTACATATCTAGTTTTTCTGGCATGCACATACGTGCACGAATGGCATCGGTATATCCATACACAAACGCGAATCAGAACCTACGACAAGGTTACATATAGAATGTCTCCGAGCGCGATAAATACATACGGAGAAGGGGGTCATGATCACATACACTACTAGCAGTTTCTCCTTAACCCGTTACTTTAAACATGTGAGAGATATGAAAACAGTAATAACATGTGGGAGATACGAGAACGATATAAGTATGTGAGAGATATGAGATACTGTCTAACATGGTAGAGACTGAAAGTAATAACAACATGTAAAGTTCTAACTTGCTACCCCAAGGATCAGCATTTAACATGGTTGGTAAGTCGCAGTTATTGTTCTAGCAGTATGTAAAGTCGTAGAAAGTACTTGCCTCTAGCAAAGCAAAGCAAAACAAGCTGCGATAAATTACTATGGATGTCTGGTAACTCGTCACTGTAGAAATAAATACAATAACTAGTTTTTACACTAAGAAAACGCTAAGACACTAATCTGTGAAACACGACTTGTGACAGGGCATAGCCAAAATAATAATTTTGGCATAGGAGACCAATGTGGGGTAACACACTACTTTAACTAACTTTCTAGGGCTTTACACTAGTGAGGGGTTGAGGTTTAACACGGCTAAAACTCAAAATAACACAAAAGCTACAAGTCATAATTAATCAATAAATAAATCAAAAGACCATTGTGTTCTAACAATTTTAGAAATAGACAAAAGGCCTAGTTTTTCTTAAATTAAAGTATCAAAGGGATCCTTGTTAATCATAGAAATTTATAATTTTTCTGAAATTTATTAACCAGTACAATATTTTATAAAATCAGTTTTCTTAAGTGTACAGAAAATGAGTTTTGGTTTCATATGCCAAACTAGTGGCAAAATAGTAAATTAAATACTAAAAAATTATACTAAATTAGCTAACTTAACATAGTATCTAAATACTATTTTTCCATAATTTTAGCAGTACTTTAAGTATTTTTAGAAAATTAAAAACAGCATTGCACTAATAATTAATTATCTGCGATTTTGTCCATGTATATAATTTGAACCAAAGTTCAAATACAGGACCCAAGGCCATGAATCAAGTCCAATATGACTTGTACAGGTCTTGAATGTGTGAAAACACATTTGGGCCCAAATACCCATGCTAGGCTTGGACACCAAATGGTCGCAGTAATTTAAATATACTAAAAATAATTTGGTAAAAGTGCAAAATAAATATTTTATTTTAATATGGTAAAATTATGCATAGTGAAAATATACATACATGTGTTTAAAAGTACATATATATTATTTATAAGGATAATATATATATATATATAAATAATATATATTATAATTATATATATATATATATATATATATAGATATATTATATATATATATTATATACAAATATGTAGATATATATATAAGGAAATATTTAATTATAAAGTGTATACATAATAATATATATACACATGAAATATATATATTATCTATATATTATATATATATAATATTTACTAACCATGAAAATATACACATAAGAAAATATATACATATATACATATATATATATATAATATATATAATATATATATATATATATATATATATAACAGCATATATATATATACATAAATAGTATGTATAAATACATATATTATATATATAGATATATATATAATATACAAATATATGTATACATATATATAATTATATAAAAACAAAAAGAAAAAGAAAAAGGAAAAGGAAAAAAAAAAGAAAAGAAACAGCAGCAGCACAGCTCGAGCTCGGGCCACTGCGCGCGGGGGGGGGGGGGGGGGGGGGGGGGGGGGATTTAGATTAGGTCGGGCTGGCCAGGGGGTCAGCCGAGGGTTGGTTAGGATTAGAGTTTAGGTTAGTTTTATTTAGTTTAGGTTAAATATATATAAAAAATATAATATAATCGATCCTGTGTCCGGACAGTTAGGGACACGGATTCTACGTGTCCGTGCATGCACGACACGTACGAACGCTTAAAAACACGTGTCCATACACGGGACTAGTGTCCCGTGTCTGGCGAACCACATACGTGGATTCAGGACACGGACGACACGAGAAGACCCCGTTACTCACGTGTCCGGTGGCGTCGAGGGGGGGGTTCGAGAGCGTGCTGGCGGACGGAGGAGTGGTCGGGCGGTGGCGCTCCGGTGGCGCTGGGCGCGGCTCAGCGCGGCGAACACGACGGTGGCGGTTGGGGGCGTGGTGGCGATGTTGTGGGAGGCTGGACGAGGAGTTCGTCGGAGCTAGGGTTGCGGCGAGGTTAATTTGGGGAAGACGGGGGCTACGGTGGTCGGGGTTAGGTCGTAGTGGTGGTGGTTGGTCGAAGGAGGGGAGGGGGTCCTTTTATAGGGGAGCCAAGGCGGTGGGTGGCCGGATTAGGGTTAGGGTTTCGGTTTAGGGTCGCCGGGAAAATTAGGGGGAAGGCGGTGATCGGGCTGGGGAGAGAGGGTAGTTTACATTTAGGTCCCTAGGGTTTTAGGAAATTAGGGTTAGGTCCTTACTTAGGATAATTTGTAAATAAAATTTGCAAATCGACATTTACAAAGATTTAAGTATTGCAGAAAACTATTTAAAACATTTGAAGCAATTACAAATCTATATTAGAAACAATTCTAAAATTTACAAAATGATATTAAAACATTTAAATAAATTACAAAGTGATATTTTGTATTTAAAACTCATTAAAAATTTATTTAAAAATTCTAAAAAAATTTCTAAAAATCATAATAAATATTTTAAGGCTAAAATTGACATTAAAAATTAATTAAACTAATTAATATGAAATTTGAAAAATAGGGGCTTACATCGGGCAAATACGGCAGTCAACCCTTTGAAAAATTTTATCGTCCTCTCCTGTAGACACACATGTCTCTCTTACACTTTAGGTCCCCGCAGCTTGCCCGTTTTGAGGAGTGATCATAATCCAGCCAGAGACGCTCCAACTCCATAGCGTACTCCTGCACTATCTTCTCCCCTTGTACGGTGTCATCGATCTCCCCTTTTATCTGGAAGATCCGTAGGTTGTTTTCCACGCCATCATAGGTTCTCCTCAACTTCTTCCATACGTCTTTCACCATCTCAATGCCATCTACTGTGGAAGCAATAGACTGGACTAAGGAATTGTGAAGCCAGATATAAATCACCATATAAGTGGTTTCACTCGTCGCGTCCTGTCGAGCCCTCTTCCGGCTCTGTCTTCTCGCCCGTCAAGAATCCCTCCAGGTTCTTTCCTGCAAGGGTTCTTCTCACTCGCCGTGACCAACTCAGATAGGTGGCTGGTCCATCCAACTTCAGATCGTTGGAGGGTAGTTCCAACTTTGGCGACGCTTATGTCATGCTATCACCAGCCGACACCTTTATCAACTTCATCAACGTCGCCACATCGTCAGCATCCAGCTTCTTGAGGATCGCCTCCATCGATGCTTCTTCTCGATCACATCACACTTGCTCCACGACTCACGCTTGTCCTCGTCGTCCTCTCCTAAATTTGAATATGTCTGGTTTCATCGAATCTAGGCATCATCGGTATCTCCTTGAAAATCTCATATAAGATAAATCTTCAAGAACGATTTTAGGTTACCCTACACTGTAGGTGCCACAGATAAAATAAATATCAAGTTTAGGCTTACCTACACCGTAGGTGCCACAGATGAGATAAATCTCAAGTTTAGGCTTACCTACACAGTAGGAGCCCTAAAAGTGGTGTGCACGAAGGCACCCACGGCAGCAACAGCGGCAGTAGCACCCGTAGCACAGCCGCAACGGCAGGGCTCAGCGGCGGCTGCAGCGACAGCGGAAAGCGGCACAACAATGGCAGCGGGCAGTCAGCAGTGGCTGCAGCGACAGCGGGAGCAGCGGCGCAATAGCTTCAGCGGCAGTGACAGCGTGGTGGAGGGAAAAAGGGAGGGAGAGTTTAGGGGTAGGGTTTGTGTGGAAAAGGTGGCTCTGACGGTATTCTAAGCAAGTTTAGGCTCTGATACCATGTAGAGTTTTTAAGTGATTGATTATATTGGAATAGAGACTACATATATATAGGAGAGGCTAGCCTCCTCTCCTATCATTCTAGGCAATGTGGGACTAAAGCCCAATAACACTTAACACATATATCAACAAGTATTCATCGATGCATTAGCAAAGGGATGATGTTCCATTGTATTGTCCAGGTCTTCATCATCTTCTTTGTGCATATAGTCTTTTTGACCCATGGACGAAACAACAGACCATTGAGGATCAAGTTGGTCTTTTACATAAAATACTTGCTTAGCCTGTGAAGCTAAAACAAAGAATCTGATTTGTACCCAACTAGATTAAGGTCCACCAATGTGAAACCAAGTTCATCAACCTTAACACCCTTACTATCAACCCAGTCGCACTTAAGTACTGGAATTTTGAAAGTGTGATAATCAAGCTCCCATATTTCTGTGATAACCCCATAGAAATACATGTCCCTACTATTGGGTTCTTATCTTTCGAACTTGCAATCTGCATTATCGTAGCTACAAGACTAACTCCACTATTTTGGATAACTCGAGCGTTGTCACGACCCTTCGTGTGATAGCGACAACCATTAGTAACGTAGTCAGAACACTTAATTAAGCACACGGTGGCTAGGCCCTTGTGCTATCCACTTCACAGTTTGTAAAATGTCTTCTCTTTTATTAAATTGACTGCCAACCTGCTAAGTTTCAGATTTATTAAAATCAAACTTAACATCTGAATAAGTTAGAATATAACTACAATAATATTGCTACAACTTCTACCTTCTTTCGTAACCATTGGAGAAATATTTGATTGTGTTTGTCCTGCAACCACTTTTTATTTTTAGATTTAAGGGGATGTTGTGATTGTAACCACTCCATATGCTCACTATCAAGACATCATAAAAAACTTAATCATACAATTTTCTAACAACTTTCATACAATAAATAAATAGAAAATTCATGATAAAGGTGTTTACTCAATATAATGTTGAATTTCATTTGTATTCTCCAAAACATATAAATGGGCTTGTTGCCATTTTTCCTGATCAACTGCAACAATGCGACCTCCAGGAAAAAGTTGGACATCTTTAACGTTGCCCTTTCTTGCAAGTGGATTTCCTACTGCCTCAACATATGATAGATACTCGCTACAAAATTTTATTGCTTCTTCTGCAATGTAACATTCTGCAATGCATCCTTCAGGACGATTATGATTGCGCACATAACCCTTCAAGGGTTTCATGCACCTTTCAAATGGATACATCCATGTCAGAAAAATAGATCCACATATCCTGACTTGTGCAACAAGATGGAGAGTAAAATGGACCATAATGTCAAAGAAAGATGGTGGAAGATACTTTTCTAACATGCATAATGTGACCACGAGATCATTTTGAATATCGTTTAGCTTATTCACATCCACCACTTTCTTGCAAATTGTATTGAAGAAGAAGCAGAACTGAGTAATAGCAACTCTAACCGGCTTAGGCAAAATTGAACAGATTGCCACGGGTAGTAGTTGTTGCATTAGTGCATGACAATCATGGGATTTCAGACCATAAAGCTTCAAATCTTGCATTGAGACAAGATTTCTGATATTAGAAGAGTAACCTTCAGGAACCTTTACGTATACCAATGGTTGACAAAATATCTTCTTCTCCGTCAATGTATAACAAGCACGCGGCAAATATGTTCATTTCTTTTCAAAATCAAGTTTCAATTCAGTCCTTAGACCCTCGTCCACAAGATCAAGAGGAGCATTGACTCCATCCTTTGTCTTTCCAAAAATGTTAAGTAATGTACCATATATGCTCTCACAAACATTTTTTTCGATGAGCATAACGTCGAGTGTGTGGCGGATATACAAGTGTTCCCAATAGTCAAGTGTAAAGAAGATTGACTTCTTCTTCATCCATCTTCTTTTACCTAACTGCAATGCTTTGCACTTTGCATGTTTATTTCCCCATGAGTTCGAAATTTTACCAACCTTGTCTAATATCTCCTTTTCGCTCAATGATGTTAGAGGATCGCCAAATTCATGCTTACCATTGAAAACTTTATTTTGAGTGCGATACGGATGATGTCGTGGGAGAAACCTCCTTGTATAAATATACACATTTTTACCACTATGTTTCAGCCTAGGTGCATAAGTATCTTTCCCGCATATGGGACAAGCATAATACCCCTTGGTAGTGCAACCAGACATATTTTCATATGCATGAAAATTGTTGATAGTCCACAACAATACGGCCTTTAAAGTAAAGAACTCTCTTTTTTGTGCATCATAAGCATCAACTCCCTCTTTCCATAAAAGTTTCAAGTCCTAAACTAATGGTGCTAAATAAACATCAATATCATTGCCCGGCTAGTTTGGACCTGATATCAATAGCGACAACATCATGAATTTTCTTTTCATGCACAACCACGACGGTAGATTATAGGTAACCAATATAACTGGCCAACAACTGTACCTACTACTAAGGGACCTATGTGGATTTATGCCATCAGCTAAAAGATCTAATCGAAGGTTTCTAGGATCTTTCGCAAAATCTGGCCACTTGTGGTCAACTAGCTTCCATGATGCGGAGTCTGCAGGATGACGAAGTTTGTCGTCAACTACTCTTTCATAAGCATGCCAAGTTAAGTCTTTGCTGTCTTTGAGGATTGAAACATTCGTTTAAACCGGGAAATGGAAGGAAAATAGCACAAAAGTTTGGCAGGAACTTTTTTACTAAAAACTTGGTGAGGATCATCAATTGCCTTCTTCCATCTTGATGCTCCACAAGTGGGACAATCCGATAAATCGCTATATTCCTTTCTATAAAGTATGCAATCATTGGGACTTGCATGTATCTTCTTATATTCCAAACCCAGAGCTTTCATCATCTTCTTAGCCTAGTACATTGATGAAGGTATTTCATTTTGTGTTGGGAACATATCATGAAGAGTTTTCAACAACTCTGAAAAGCTACTGTCAGACCACCCAAATCTTCCTTTAATGTTATACAATCTCATCAATCCTGATAGTTTTGTATACTTTGAACAACCATGATACATAGGCTTTTCAGCATCTTCGAGTAGAGAAATAAATGACTTGCGGTCACCAGAAATATGTTCATATGCAGCATTAACCATTTCTACAGCATCTGCAGCATCTTCAAAGGAGTCATCTTCATAGTCGTGTGTTTCTTCAGCATATGTTGCAAATCTTGACGATCCTATCTTCTCGTGTTTCTCACCATACCAAACCCATACTATATAACTTCGATCTATACCCCTCCTAAACAAATGTTTTCTTACGTCCCCTAACGTTTGAAATGTCAGATTTCCACATTTTTCGCATGTACATCTAATAGAATTAGGATTACTTGAATGAAGTTTTGCAAACTCAAGAAACTCTTCTACTCCTTCCTCATATTCCCTACACATTCTATCCTTTGACATCCACGATTTATCCATTTTGGGTTGGATTAGAATAGAAGTGCCTACACAGGTTAATATAACATGTTAGCCATGATTTAGACATGTAACTCTACTTAGAAAGATACAAAGTACAAAATAGAGGATACAAATAAGGTGTCAAAGGACAACATAAAAGTTTTGGAGTAAAACGGAGGATACAAATGCAATATATAATATTGTAACAGTCTGTATACCTGAGCTTCAACTTTTGATGACCTTAGTCCACTCCTTAAGGTCTTTGCTTCATCCTTTCCTGCAACCAAAATGTGACAGAGCTATTTTTTTAAGCTACGATAGTATTTTTTAAGAAGGGGAATGAAACCTTACAATGCAAGACTGAGAAAAATTATCTAAGAATGTGCAATGCAAATTCAAAGGATATCTAAAACTAGTAGAAGAAATGCTTGCAAGTATTTAAACCCTTCACATTGAAGAACCATTTATTCTACAAATAAAGAAACGAACAATTCTCAGGTACATAGCCCAATTCTGACTGAATTCTAAGTTACATTACATATTAGCAAACTAATGCAACATTGAAGTAGGAACAAACTAAGAGTTTATGCATTTCAAATAAAAAATTGAGATACATCTAGAAATTAAGGACCAACGATACACTAAAAATTGAGATACATCTAAAAATTGAAATACATCCAAAATCAATGTATACTGATACACCTACTGATATGCACCCAAAATTCCAAAATCAAATTTTCCATATGCTAACAACGATACATATCCTTTTCGAAAGGCTAGTCCCAAAAACAAAAGGAACAAGGATACATATCCTTTTCGAAAGTCTTGCCATAATGAAAACAAGAATGAAACTATAGTATAATGTATCAATAATGTAACTCTAAACAATGACACAACAAGTATAATAAAAGCATGACACAACAAGAATGAAACTGTAGTATAATGTAACTCTAAACAATGAATGGCAAGGTTGTATGTTATTATAACTTTAACTGACCACATAAATAAATTAGATGACACATTACAAGAATAGAAAAGAAATGATAATCCTTCAGTAACAAATGCCAAATTATAAATGCCAATCAATAATGTAACTCTAAACAATGAATGGCAAAGTTGCATGTTATTATAACTTTAACTGACCACATAAAGAAAATTAGATGACACATTACAAGAATAGAAAAGAAATGATAATCCTTCAATTTGAATTTCACAAGCAAACTAACCCTTGCACAAACACCTACAGGAAGATGGCAATTTCACAAAACCCTTGCACATTCATAACACAAACACCAACTACAAGGTCCAGAAAAAAGAAGAAGAAATTTATGCATAGAAAATAGGAGAAGATGGCAATTTCACAAAACCTACAGGAAAAAAATTATCTCCATCGAATCAAATTCCGCAAATAAACAATAAAGCTTACAAATTTTGAAGTTCAAAAGTACTTGAACTCCCCTAAGTGAACCCTAGCCATTCATCCAACAAAAAAAAAAATAACAAACCCATTTCAGTTCCTACAATGAAGACAGACAGCATAGCATCCAAAAACCCACAAGGAATGCCAAAGTCTTGCCATAATGAAAACAAACCCACTCCAGTTCCTTGACCACGAACCACATTGAATATATCTTAGCATCCAAACACCACAAGCCATATAATAATGTTGCATATTTGTAGTGTCTGTGTCGTATCCAACGTATATTTTCGAGTGTTTGTGCCGTGTCCGATACGTGTTTGTGACATTCACAATATCAATACCATCCAAAAGACCATTAACATGCAAAAAAAAGAACTCATCTTGGCTACAAATGAAACAAGCCCACTCCATTACTTTTTCAACTACAAAAACCACATTGAATGTATGAATACAGAGCAGAACATCCAAAAATCTAGTGGTGGAAGGACTTATTTTGCCACAATGAAACAAATCCACTTCTCTATTTCTTCGACTATAATCAAACTGAAATTGAATGTATCAACACAGAAAATAGCATCCAAAAAAAGAGGGAATCATTTTGGCCCATCATAATGAAAAGAAACAAATAAAAGCCACCTGAAGCTCTCTTCCAATACAAACCCCCCATATTGAAGAAAGCCGAACTAACAGTATATAACAAAGAGAACACAAACACATCCAAAAAAGAGTTTGTAGCGAGAGAAAAATCCTAAGTGAACCCTTAGTTGCAATGCACAGAGAAAAACCCTAAGTTGACGAACGAAGTTGCCACCAAAAAAACCCTAATGTGAAGAAAGAACGAAGTTGGCACAAAAAAACCTAGGCATAAAATTGAATTTCAGAGAGAAAAAAGTAAAGGCATTATACCGCACGGTGAAGATCAAAGTTGCCGCATTGTGAAGAACGGTTAGGGTTTTCTCCAGCACGAAGTTGTTGAAGCCTAGGGTTTTCTCTAGAGCAGTTTCGAAGTGGAGGGGTTTTCTCCAGAGCGTTTAGGATTTTCTAAAAAGCAATTTCTAAGAGGAAAAGAGAGGGGTTTCTGAGGGGAGGGAGGGAGAGATGAGGGGTTTCTGAGAGGGAGGGAGAGGAGGGGTTTCTGAGAGGGGAAGAGATGAGGGTTTCTGAGAGGGGGAGAGACGAGGGTTTCTGAGAGGGGGAGAGACGAGGGTTTCTGAGAGAGCGGGGGAGAGAAGTCGAGAGTTTCGAAGAGAGCGGGGGAAAGAAGAGAGAGAGAGCGGGGGAAAGAAGAGAGTTTCGTTCTTATGGGACTCAAAATTATTTGAGGCAGACCGTCATTAATTTTAAGAACTTTGACATAATTACCATAATGGCAGACAAAAAACTGCGTCAACTTTCCCGCATATACAATAGTTAACGGCTATTATCAAAACGTCAATATAAAAGATGCTCTTTCTTGACTGATCCTTCGAAACCGTCAACATACATGCTATAAAATTGCTAAAGTAACAAAAAAATGTCATCTCTTGACATAAGCCTTAAAACGTCAAGATAAACCCTATTATTGACGGTTTTCGACGACCGCCAACTTATAAACCGTCAAGAATCGTTATTTTTCTTGTAGTGAATTCTAATCCAAACTTAGAAAAAATATTTCTAACTCAAAATAACTAATGAACTAAGAAACATCATGATAGTGTAATTCATCGCATCCCTGGATGAGAAAATGGAATACATCTCTAAGTGGGTGACCTCTCACCTTGAAGAACTAGAAAAGCCAGTCATGTTCACCGAGTTTGGGCTATGAAACAAGAACAAGGACTTTAATCCTTGTCAACGTGACACATTCTATAAGTATATATTCGATACGATCTACAACAATGGAGCTGGGGTAGGTTCCCTTATCTGGCGGTTAATGGTCGAAGGCATGGAAGAATACAATGACGATTTCGGATTCGACGATCCCGGGGAAAAGCCATCTATCGATAGGCTGGTAAAGGATCAGTCGTATCGGCTTGAAGCATTGCGGCAAGGGAAGGATTGGGCTAGGAGTGGTCTCAATAAAATCTGCTCAATTCTTGTTTTTCCTACTGTTTGTAGTTGGCTAAGAATATCTCCTCTTTTAATTGTCCACCTTGTGTTATATATAGTGCTTTCAAGATTTTGATGTTACTGATTTAAGATTTTATGATAACTGTTGTTTGTTCCATACAATTATTAATTAGGGTTCTATTAAAGATAACTACTCTATTACATTGAACAGAACAATATCAACAGTTAACAAGATCTAATGAAGGATTTATCAAGATGTTGACATGCATCCAATATTAACAACGTATTATAGCTTTTAGCTTAGGTAAGCTTGTGATTTGCCGATTGTATTTTGTAATTCCAACATGTTAGTTTTTGCGTTAGTTGTCCTTAAAGAAATAAAGGAGGGAGAATTTACTCTTCTAAAAGAAAACAGTTTTTTGTGTTTTTGTTGTGAATTGGTACTTCAATCAACACCAAATAATTACTATCAATATTAGTATATATACACGTGCGTTGCACGTATTTTATAAGTTATTATTAAAAAAATGTTATAATTATTCTAAATTTAGGAAGACCAAATGACACATTCCGTAATTACGAAGCTGCCTTATTACCTTTAATGAAATTTTTTAATTAATAAACATATGCAAGTGTAATATGTGAAAAGAAAAGTTTCACGGTGAAGCTCAAGTTTTCTCATTATATAGTACTATATATAAGTGTTGAGTTGTATCTCGTTTTCGGTTGAGCGCTCAAATTGGGAGGGTGGGGGTGACAATAGAATTGGTAATTTAGTCCCACATCGGGTAGGCGATGGGATCATGAGGTTTAGATAATTAGAATTGGTTTAGGCCTTGCATGTGAATTCTCTTTTAAGGCATATGAGCTCAATTCAATATCGCATCTCATGGGCTAACTCCGGTTCGGATCACATCGTGTTTCCAACAAATGGTATCAGAGTCCATGGTTACGGGACTTGTTTGGACGACTCTAATTGGTTCAAGACATATGATGCTGAACATTCACGTGTATAATCAGATTATACGGGCTCGTGTCAGGCTTGGTTCTGTGGTCGCACTACAAGAAAAATGACGTTTCTTGACGGTTTATTTCTTGATGGTCGTGAAAAAACCGTTAAAAAAAGAGGTTATTTTGATGGTTTTAGGCATATGTCAAGAAAATACCCTTTTTTTTGTTAAATAATAAAATTTGACCATATTACTTAACGGTTTTAGATTAACCCGTAAAAAAAACTATTTAATTTATTGACGGCTTGGTTATAACCGTCAAGTAATACAGTTGCGGGAAAATTCCCGCTGAAAAATTCAGCCATAGACCATGCCATTTTGGTAATTATTTGATAAACTTTTTTCTCTTGACATTTTTACCAAAGAGGGATCAGAATTTTTTTTCCATTTCACATCCACACCCCTCAATTTCTCCCGATCCTCCGTCCACAATCCCCACCGCCAGACCAAACTCCCTCTTCCTCCAAAAATTTTCTTCCCTCCTCCTCCTCCTCCTCCTCCTCCTCCTCCTCCGCCTCGATGGCAAACCCCCCATCACTGCACGGCTCTTCCGACGAACCCCCATCATCTGCCTCCTCTCCCAAAGCCGCCTCCAGGTCAGAGGAGGATGCCGACCCGGGCCTCAATTTTGACATCGAGTCTGCCGTCATATCCGCCGACGACAGGTTCACCAGCACCTTCGGAATGTGAGCACCCCCTTCCTCCTCTCTCTCTCTCTCTGACACATTCGAAATTAGGGTTAGGGTTCCACTCTCTGGATCCAAGGATCTTGATAACTTTATTATGCTAGGATTTCTCTCTCTTTCTCTGGATTCGAGGATCTATGTTTGCTATTCTCCGTTACAGAACTCAAAGCTAAATTGATTTGCTCCTTTATTGCGTAAGCTTTTAAGCAGTTCAATGTCTCAGGGTGTCAATAAGCTCAACTCATTACATAATGTGTAGAACCGATCTTGTATTCCTACTTAACTTTTTGTTTCTACTTGGGAAATGCTAAGAGCGGGTGTGCTTCTCCTGCCATGACTAGTATTCCAATGGCTATAGACATTGTTTGAGGGGCTGTTGAACTTGTAGGCGTATGTGTTAGCATGGGAAGGGTCCTTGAAGCCCCATGGACATGTGTCTGTCCTCTGAAGGGTAGTGGAGGTTCAGCTTGGCAGTAGTTGTAGGCAAAACATTATTTCTTTTTAGTTGGTTTGATCGAAGAAGTTAGGTTTTGTTGTATATTGTTTGGAGGAAGCCTCTTGTATAGCAAGTGAGTATGGGGGATGTGTTGCCTTCTTCCACAGATGTAATAGTAGATATGAATAAGATCATGGTGTGTATGTTTGTTCTAAAATTTGAGTGCATCTTTTGGAACATGAAGTTAGGTGATATTTTTTCGTGTTTGATTGATTATGGAACCCTACATCTGCACAATTTAGCATCGTGAATATAGACATGGATGTGCTTCATTATATTATTGTAAATGGTCACATTACTTGATTTTATGTTTTACACATCTTTAGTCTTAAAATCCGTTCTTTTTAATAGCTTTCTGATTGGTGGATGAGTGAATATATTGTTCAGTCCATATTAGTTTAAAAACTGGACAAATCTTGATTGGCTCCAATCCGAGTTTCTGCTTGTCGATGTACTAATAATTAAGCGGAAGTTGCAGCTAATGTTCACCAAGATTTTAATTTTTTTTATGTCTTACTTTCTGTGGATTAATTGTGCAGGATATAGGTATAATAGTTAGTATACAGACATATGGCTTTGTATCTATAGAAAAATTTCACTTTTTTCACTTCTCTGCATGTTTCATTACTTTCAGGTATGCCTTTAATTAAACCTTTATACGCGTTGAGCTACATGCTGCTTATAGTAGGAGCTTCTGGAAGGATCCTGCTGTTGGTAAAACCAAGTTTGAATTCTATTAGTTGAAATTCAGATTATGGTGCTCTTTAGACTAAAGATGTACATGTTAATGTGTGTATACTTTGTGAGGGTTTAAAACGTTTCTTTGTCTATCGTTTTAGTTCCTTTCTATATGTTTACCCAGCATTTGTTTACAAATATCTACTAGCGATGTTCTGTCTAATCTGTTTATTTTCATGAGATTGGACCTTCTTATTTATGTACATGTCTGAAGCCACGTTACCGCCTTCTTAAGAAACACTTGTATCGAACTATGTGAATGGGCACAAGAAAACAGAACATTTACTTTCCCTTAACAGTTTTAAGTTGTCACTGTGCACTTGTATTTTATAACATCTCAAACTAGATTCTAACTCTTAATTTGTTCTGTGGTTTTGTTACTCCGTTTCATTCAATCTGTCACATTGTGCAAGTTGAGGTCTAACCCACCATGAAGCCATTATTTTATTTGGCTAATTGCTTTGATTTGCTATTCATTTTGTTATATGTCAATAGGATTCTTTTTCGTTATCCCACTTAAATTTCTTTTTCCTGTTAACTGGCAGTTGGGAGAGTTAGAAAGACAACATAGTTCAGTCAATCTTGTAAGTTTTATCATGTATGTGCAACATAGTTATTGAATTGAAAGGAGATTATTGTAAGAACATTAGGACGAACAATATAGCAACTTTTGATGTTGGAATATTATTATATTAGAGTTAAGATTGACATAGAATCTGGAAAAATATTATCGAGAATTTGTTCTTTGGTTTCTTCTGTATGTTTTGAGCTCTTGTTATTATCTTTCTTGATTTCTTTGGTTTCTTCTGTATGTTACTTTATATTAGTGAAACTAATTTATTATGGGGTTTCTTATGTTTGCATACATATTTTTGTAGCTATTTTTATCCGTATCTTCAACAAATTGAGAGGAACCTAGTGAAAGGAGATTGTAAATATAGAAGTCGAGGCAAAGAGATTCCTGGAGAACGAGTGTGGCATCTGTATGGAGATATGCACGAATATGGTCCCGCTTAATTGCAATCATGTGATGTGCTTAAACTGCTACCACGAATGGTATAGCTACTTGACAAATTCTCTGCCAAATTTCTAATGCTTATAATGCCCATATTTTTATGAAGATGATAGTTAGAATAGATAATACTATTATAGCCAACACTACTAAAATACCCTACTTTACCGACGGAAGTTTAGCGACGGACGGATTCCGTCGCTAATAGCGACCAATTTCCGACATCTTAGCGACGGAGTAGCGACAGACAACATAACATAATTTTTTCCAATTTTAAATATAAAAATTTGTCGGGTTTCCGTCGCTAAGTCGACGAACGTTAGCGACGGATTCTTTTTCGTCGCTTATTCGTCGCAAATGTTGGCGGCAAAATACTTTAAAATATTGGCGGGAACTTTAGCGACTAACTGGCGACGGATATATCCGTCGAAAAAAACCTTTTAATTGGCGACGGTTTAGCGACTAATTTATTCCGTCGCTATTCCGTCGCTAGTTTCTGTGCCCTAACTTAAATTGAACCGACGGGGGGGAATTTTTCATTCCCCCCAAAACTCTCTCTCTCTCTCGGCGGCTCTCTCTCTCTCCGCGCGCCGGCTCTCTCCTCTCTCTCTCGCGGCTTCTCTCTCTCTCTCTACCAGGTATCTCTCCTCTCTCTCCTCTCTCTCTCTCTCTCTCCTCTCTCTCTCTCTCTCTCTTTCTCTAATTTTGGGTTTTGGGGCCGGGGGGGGGAGTGGGGGGGGGGTCGGCTTCGCGGGGGGTGGAGAGGGCGGGGGGGTGGTGAATGGGGTCAGGGGGTCGGGGGGGTGTGGGGAATGGGGGCAGGGGGTGGGGGGGTGGGGAATGAGGGTCAGGGGGTTGGGGGGGGTGGGGAATGGGGGCAGGGGGGTCGGGGGGTGGGGGGGTGGAGAGGGCAGGGGGGTCGGGGGGGGTGTTGAATGGGGGCAGGGGGGTCGGGGGGGGGTGGTCGGGAATGGGGGCAGGGGGGTCGGGGGGCGGGGGGTGGGGGTGGAGAGGGCAGGGGGGTCGGGGGGTCCTGTGGGACACCTATTGGACATGACACCGACACTCCAGAATACGTTAAGACACGATATGTATTGAATACAATATGGTTACTCGAAAATACATTAAGACACCCAAAATTGGTGCCGAATCGTCGCAGTGTCCCCCTATTATGTCGTGTCGTATTTGTGTCCGTACAACAGTGTGCTTCTAGTAAGATATTCCAGGATAGGTATGGGTTATCTTGTACTTCTTTGATCTGGGTAGTTATTTGTTGAGTATGATGAGTTATTTATGTGTCATCTCTTCCATCATGGGTATGATCTTGTTCTTTATTTGGGTATTCTTTCATCATGTTTGAATAGATGGTGTACATGATGTCAAGTATGAAGGATTTGTAGTAAGTAGATTTTGTCATTCTTCAATGTGAGGTTGGTCTTGTTGAGAATAACTTAATAATTATTTGTTTTCCAATACCAAAAAAATTCGATACTTTGATCCGATACCGATACTTTGAACCTTGATTTAAATACATGTTAGTATAGTGTCTTCACATATATGTTAAGAGTATATACATGATTAGCAAGGTAACTAGATACAAGTTATGATACAATGTAAATGCAAGTATACATGTTAGCTAGATAGCTTAGACTTATATTGCAATCTCCTATTCACACGAGTATTGATATCGCCGATACCAATACTCGTAGGAATAGTCCGATACCGATATACATTGTAGAGCTCTGTTTTGCTATTCTGGACATGTTGTGACCTGTGCTGTTCTAAATAGGAGCCAGACACACTCCTGAGACGGGGGAGTATGTATAGTGATGTGGATTCTTACTAACTTATCATGTGAACCCATTTATGGGCCCTTCATTGAACCTTCTCATGTGCAACTTTCAGTCCATTCACAGTTCCCTATATTGTACTCTACATCACCTAGTTCACTTATATCTAACATCCTAACCCTAATCCAAATTTATGAGTATCGGTATCGGGCTATTCTTATGTTTAGTTTGTCTTACGATACAGATTTTTACATCCAAATTGAGGATGAGTCGTTATTTTGTTGATCGTACATGGATGTACAAACGGCAACACGAGAGTAGAATTGGTGTGAGTGACGATTTTCAGGCAGGCGTGGAAGTATTTCTTAATTATGCAATGAGCAAAGCTCAGTACATGGACGGTAACAAAATTAAGTGTCCATGTGTTAAATGTCACAATAGACGTTACGAAGAAGTGGTGACTGTGAGAGATCATTTGACCCGTAAGGGTTTCGTACGTAATTACGGCCTGTGGTCATCGCAAGGTGAACTATATTCGGAAAGACAGGCTGCGGAAGCTGCTACTTATGCTTTTGATGATAATGCTGCAACGGATGTCATCGAAGACCACGGATGCTCTGTTGATTATGGAGATCTGCAGAACCTTGTACGAGATATGGTGTATGATGCGGCAGGGCCTAATTTTGATCCGGAGGATCCTAATCCCGAGGCGAAGGAGTTCTATGACATGTTTCAGGACGCAGATACTTCTCTATATTCTGGTTGTGAGACTCATTCCGCACTGTCAGTGACGATGCGGTTGTTGAACATAAAGTCTGATTTTAACTTGCCACAAGCTTGCTATAATCGGATCACAGAAGTAATCAAGGAGGTGTTACCGAAGGAATCAAAAGAGCTACCAAAAAACTTCTACAAGTCAAAGATGATGGTCCGACAACTGGGACTGGGGTACGAGAAGATAGATTGTTGTCGCAACGGATGCATGTTGTACTACAAAGAGAATTGCGTATCAGAAAGTTGCAGCTTCTGTAATGCGGATCGTTACAAGCCAGTACAGGGAAAAGGAAAGTCGACTAGAAAACGACGTCCTTACAAGTATATTCATTACTTGTCGATCACGAAGCGCTTGCAGAGGATGTATATGTCTCTAAATACAGCAGAACACATGACGTGGCACAGCGAAGAACGCATAAAGGACGAAGGAGAATTGTCACATCCTTCGGATGGAGAGGCGTGGAAACATTTTGATTTGTGTCATCCAGATTTTGCTGCAGAGCCTAGAAATGTACGCCTGGCGCTATGTGCTGATGGCTTCGCCCCTTTCGGACAGTCGGGATCTCAGTACTCATGCTGGCCGGTCATTCTTACCCCTTACAATCTGCCACCATGGATGTGTATGAAGACTCTTTATATGTTTCTGACAGCTATCATACCCGGTCCTAAAAATCCGACGAAGAACATCGATATATATTTACAGCCGTTGGTGGATGAGCTGAAACAGCTGTGGGAGATCGGCGTCACGACCTATGATATTTCTAGGAAACAGAACTTTCAGATGAGAGCTTCACTCATGTGGACAATCAATGATTTTCCAGCATACGGTATGCTGTCGGGATGGAGTACGCACGGCAACATGTCTTGTCCGATATGCATGGAAAATAGTAAGGCGTTCCGCCTTAGGCATGGAGGAAAAACTTCTTTCTTTGACTGTCACCGTCAATTTCTGCCCGCGACCCATCCTTGGAGAAAGAATAAGGACGCGTTCAGATATGGAAAACAAGAATTTTCTCAACCTCCTGCCAGATTTTCGGGATACGATATTTGGGAAGCTGTAAAGGAATTGCCCACCGCAATGGAAGATCCATCGAACCATCGTGTCGAGGGGTTTGGACAAAGCCATAACTGGACCAAACGGAGTATCTTCTGGGACTTGCCTTATTGGAAAGATAATCTTATAAGGCATAATCTTGATGTCATGCATATCGAAAAGAACGTGTTCGATAATGTCTTCAATACCGTCATGGATATTAAAGGAAAGACGAAGGACAATCCAAAAGCAAGACAAGACATAGCCGAGATATGCAAGCATCCTCATCTGAACTTGATACAAAGGGGTGCTGGTGGACAATTAAGTAAGCCTATAGCGCCATACACATTGAGCAAGGAAGATAGATTAATAATCTGCAAGTGGATATCTAATTTAAGATTTCCCGACGGCTATGTTTCGAATTTGTCTAGATGCGTTGATCTCAATGAACGCAAGCTAACGGGAATAAAGAGTCACGACTGCCACGTATTTATGGAAAGATTACTGCCCATTGCTTTGAGAGAGTTGTTGCCTTCTGCTGTATGGGTTCCGTTGGCCGAGCTGTCTACATTCTTCAGGGATATCTGTTCAACTAAGCTGACGGTGCAACATATGGTACAACTTGAGGAGAAGATTGTCTTAACAATCTGCAAGTTAGAGAAAATATTTCCACCGGGCTTTTTCGACAGCATGGAGCATCTACCGATTCATCTAGCATACGAAGCCCGTGTCGGTGCATCTGTTCATTATCGATGGATGTACCCCTTTGAAAGGTAAATAAAAATCGATATAATTTAAGTGAAATTTAAGTGGATTTTACAATTCATTGTTAATTCTCAAGATAATTTGTCTCTTTAGGTACCTACACCATCTAAAGAAGAAAGTTGGCAACAAGGCTCATATAGAGGCTTCGATATGCGAATCATATCTTATCGAGGAGGTGTCAAATTTCTGCTCCATTTATTTCGATACTCATGTCGAGACAAATCGAAATAGACCTCAAAGGAATGAAGAAGACGTTGAGGATGGAGGTATATTCAATTTAAGGGGCAAGCCTATTGGGGCTAGTAAGAAACGGTGGTTGACCGACGATGAGTATGATACCGCTCACCGATATGTCTTGTTAAATTGTGACATACAAGAAGTGAGAGATTTGGAGAAGTAAGTGACTACGCCTCGTTATAATCTCTAATTTGGTGAATTAAGTGACTACACTTATTTTTATTCTCTCTAACAGTGTATTTAGAGGTGAAGTCAAAATGAGGACACCATATATTACAGATGAGGGACTTCAAAGAGAGGTTGATTGTACCTTTCCGTCCTGGTTTCGTAAATACGTAAGTAACTGAGATAATATGTTATGCGGCTACCATTAAAATATATGCAGCTAAAATATTTAAATTATCAATACATGTTTACAGGTTTTATTGCCTGAAACAACACTCATAAATGAGAGCATTCGTTATTTGGCATTGGGACCGAAGAAGCATGCAAAGACTTTGTCAGGCTATGTCGTTAATGGCTTCAAGTTTAAGTCAACTCAGCATGCTATAAATGCCGAATTTCTCAATGACGGCTTCGATACCAAGAATTCTGGTGTTTGCATAAGAGGCACCATCTATGACGACGAGCCGGACTTTGACTATTATGGAGTGCTTCGGGAGATTGTAGATTTATAATATAGTGCCCCATATGATATGCATATTGTGATGTTCAAATGTGAGTGGTTCGATACGAGACCAAATATCGGTTGGAGAATCGATAAACAATTTGGATTCGTCGATATAAATCATCGCAGGAGGTATAGAGGGTCCGACACGTTTGCGATAGCAAGTCAGGCTGTTCAAGTCTACTATACAAGCTACCCAAGGCGTCGTAGAGATCGATTTGACTGGTGGGCAGTATGCAAGATTAAATCTAGAAATACATTCAACATTGGAGACCCAGCATACCAAGAGGACCAGATCGAGAAGCCCCAATACATGGGACAACAGTCGGATACCATGGACGTGGAAGATGTCGATATACCTCATGCTGAGGAAAATAGAGGGGAGGAAGAGGTTGATATACAAGACTTAGCTGTCAACCAGGGGAGAAAGAGGCGTCTTGTCCCAAGTATTGAGCCTGAAGAAGAAGTAGAAGAAGAAGAAGAAGAAGAAGAAGAAGAAGAAGAAGAGGATGAGGATGAGGATGAGGATGATGATACAGATGAAGTCGACGATGAGGATGATGATATAGATGAAGTCGACGATGAGAATGAGGATGAGAACGATGACGATGACGATGAGGACGAGGACGATAACGATGATTAGATTAAATATCGGTATATATTAGAAGCACTTACAACTTAGTGAATTCAGTTTAGACGGACACATTCTTATTTCAGTTTATGTTTTTGTCGTTCGATCATCTACTTATTGTATGATTTTCTTTTTACAGATGGCACTCTTAGTTCTTATTGTCTTGACGGCACTCGCCGCCCTGCTGCTGGTATATATATTTTAGTTCAGTTTTATATTCATTTATACTTATATATTGTTAATTATATTTATGTGTTCTATTTACAGGTCATGGTCACTACCACTCGTGCTGCTGGCAGTGGCCGTGGACGTGATGGTAGTGGTGCTGGTGGTGGCGGTACTGGCCGTGGTGGGCGTGGTGGTAGCGGCACTGGCCGTGGACGTGATGGTAGCGGTCGTGGTGGTAGCGGCACTGGCCGTGGACGTGATGGTAGCGGTCGTGGTGGTAGCGGTCGTGGTCGCCTTCCACATTCCCCGGATATAGAGTCCTCCGATCCCGACCTGGAGAGCCCGGCCACAGACTCTTCCCACCGTCGATCTGCCGAGGCGCTACCTTCATCTTCATCGAGGCCTGAGACTCCATCCGCTAGCGGATCCGTTCCGCCCCCGGATGCACCAGCGGGTACACCATCAGTTACTGCAGGGTGGGCTCCGGAGTACCCCCGGATTCAGCTTCATCCTGCTACCGGTGAGTACATCCGCGGACCCGCGGATCCTCCGACGCCTCCAGAGAGGCCGATAGGCGAGAACCGACGAGAGCTATGGCCCGCGGGTGATACGTAAGTAAATTTAAGTTAATTTATTAAATTTGTTTCATTTATTCAAGTTAATAATCCAGTCTTTGCTTCTTTGTAGGTTTTTCCCGTATGATGCTGCCCGGATACTCGGGCAAATTATCCGGGAAAACTACCATGGCCCCTACCTCAATTTTTCTGAGGTGCCTCAGAACATGCAGTACGTCTGGCTCGAGGAGATGAAGGTATATATATATCTTTTGGTTAATTATTAATTATTCTTTAATCCACTAATTTTTTAATTACGTGATAATTTAATTTGTATGTCAGACGACGTTCTGGTGGCCCCCCCATCGCGAGGAGTTGATTCGCAAGGCCTACAAAGCCGCCGCCGGGAAGAAGATACGGGATGCGGTGTACGACGTTCGTACGGCGCATTTGAGGAAGAAGTGGCTCCGGGAGGAGTACTACGAGCAGATATTGGATAAGATGAATACTGCTCAGTACAGGGAGAAATCAGAGAAAGCGAAGGCGAGCAGACAGGCCGCTGGTCTGCATACGGGAGGTTCAAGGGCCCACGCAGCGACGCGTGCAGATTTGGTGAGATACCGCAAATTCATTTCACTATTAAATTCGGTACTATTAATATACGTAGTTAATTAAATTCGACGTATATTTCGTATGCATGCACAACGGGCGGTAAAGGAGGGGAGAGAGCCGGAGTCGGTCACCGCCTACGATGTATTCCTGCATACACACAAGAGGCGGGCAGACGGGAGCTTCGTCGACGCGAGGGCCCAGGCGACTGATGTAAGTAGTTACGTTTATGAGATTTATATTAGAAATATAATTATTGTTAACTTAATTAGGTGAACGTAGGATTCAAATTATAACTTAGGGAAACATAGGATTTAGATTATAACTTAGGAAAACTTATAGTATAAACACATTCATTGGATAGGCTGCATATCGTGAGGCCCTTAGTCAGATTGAGCCCCCTGCCGAGGTTGTCGGCGAAACGACGCCCACCCAGACGCCCTCTTCTATGGCCGCTCGCTACGACGACGTGTTCGTAGAGTCTGTCGGCGGCTTTAATAAAGGGCGCGTCTACGGCGTAGGTTCCCTGGCGGCGTCGTTGCAGGGCGCGACTCCGAGATATCCACCGCCCCCGCCTCCTCCCGCGCCCCCGTCGGACGATATGAGGAAGCAGCTTGCGACTCTCACCTCCGATATATCGGAAATGTGGAGTCTAATGTCGGATGTGCTGGAGCGCCTTCCGCGTCCTTCTTCTGCTCCCGGTCCAGATCCGTCTGCTCCCGGTCCGTCTAGTGCGGTTGCCGGTCCTTCCGACCCTGGACGTTATTCATTTGACCGTTCTGCCGAGGTCCGCCTGGTACCGGATACTGCGCTCATTGGGCTCATGGAATTGATGTCGCCAGAGCAGCTCCGCACGCTTCCAGAGCATGTGTTGTCCCAGGTGCCGGCGTACATGGTGGAAGAGTACATCCGCAGAGCCGAACGACGACGCGATCCATCTCAATGATATTTGTACTGTTTTTGGATTTTGAATTCTGGATATTTTGGAAGCGTACATGAATGTTTGGATATTATGAATTTGTGTATTTGTGTTTGGATATTTGTACATAGATGTTTGGATATTTCTGTTTGATATTGGATATTATGAATTTGGATATTTAGATATTTGTTGATCGTACATGGATGTTTGGATATTGGATATTATGAATATGTGTAATATTTACGAAAAGGAAATAGAATGTTTCTGTAATTTTTTTTATTAATGTTGCATTTAGCGACGGACTAGCGACTACTTATCGACGGATATATCTTTTTAGCGACCGATGAGCGACATACTAGCGACGGATCATCCGTCGCTAACTGGGTTATATAAATATTTGCAGTTACCGACGGACGAGCGACGGATAATCCGTCGCTAACTGGGTTATATAAATATTTGCAGTTACCGACGGGCGAGCGACGGATAATCCGTCGCTAACTGGGTACAATTAATATTAGCGACGAAATATCGACTACCTAGCGACGGCAAATCCGTCGACATGGTTCTGGAAATATGGTAGGTTTCCAGAACCATGTCGACGGATAATGGGTCGCTAATCCGTCGCTAATCTGTCGAGGATGACGACGGACTAGCGACGGCCTAGCGACCCATTATCCGTCGACATGGTTCTGGAATTTTGGAAGCTTTCCAGAACCAGGCCGACGCCCTACCCGTCGCTCATCCGTCGCTATAACGTCGAGGGTAACGACGGAATAGCGACGGAATAGCGACTGATTTTGCGTATCAGGAACCTCTCTGATACGCTTTTACCGACCTATTTACGACGGCTTAGCGACGGATATTTTAATATTATATGGCATGTAAACCGACGGGAACAAGTCGCTAATCCGTCGCTAATCCGTTGAAAGGCAACCGTCGGTAATCAGTCGCTAGTCCGTCGGTTAATCATTTGTCCGACGGCTTAGCGACGGACCAATTTTAGCGACGACGTTTTTCCCGACGGCCATTTTCATCAAATATCCGTCGCTATGCCGTCGGTAATTTATATTACCGACGGATTCGCGACGGATCTGGCCGTCGCTAAATGGACAACTTTTGGTAGTGCAAGTTGACTTTTAATGAGTTCTAGTTTGGTCCTTCCTCCATTTATTTACGATCTATGAAGGATTCATTTTGTATTTTTTTCCATCGTCCATTTTTTCCATTCTTCTTTTTCATGCAAGATTAACTACTTTGCCATTGAATAATATTGTTCTTTTAGTCTCTTGCAAGAGCCTTGTAGCACTATGGTGCCTTTTTCACTATACTCATTGCAAATTTTTCTCTCGATTTGATGGTTATAATTAAATGATCATAATACTTAGTGATATCATCCTGATTAGAATAATATTGTGGAGGTTAAAGTTCCCACACTCAGGGGTCAGATAGATGATGTTTCATAAGCCAATACTTGATCCTTGTTTGTTTCATTGCAGTTCATATTTTCCTATTTTTCTATTTGAACATATCATAATATTGTTTGGAGACTGTAGTACCCACTGAAGAGCATATTTTCCTGTTTAGAATGTGTAGTTTAAATAGCACCTCAGCTGACAAAAGTTCTGTGAAATAATATCCCAGAGACAACAATGTCTGTTACAGTAGATTATATAAGGAAAGAATTAACACAAATAGAAGCAGACAAATAAAGGCTTACTGAAAATTGGTTTGCATACAATTTGTTTTATTGAGTGTAGCTCATGCTTGATGCTATAACCATATTTAGAACTATTTTAGATTGTAGATAATCTGCTATTCAGTTCTTTCTTGAGCCAACTTCAGCTCAACAGCTATTATTGTTTGCTATTTAAGAGGAGTCTACAGTTAGTATCACTGTGGTTGGAGCTTCTGGAGATCTTGCTAAGAAGAAAATATTTTCTGGAGATCTTGCTAAGAAGAAAATATTTCCCGCTCTATTTGCACTCTTTTACGAAGATTGCCTCCCAAAGGTTTGGCCATTAAGAAATTTAGATATTTTGAGTTGTGGTTGATTCAGTCAGTGGACATGGATGGCTAATCTCTAAATTCTTTGTCCACAGAATTTCACAATTTTTGGTTATGCTCGAAGTAAGATGACTTACGATGAACTAAGAAACATGGTCAGCCGAACACTTACCTGTAGAATTGATAAGAGGTGATTACAATTCTTGGAGTTAATTCATTATTTTGGCTGTTTGTCTATGTTGTTTTAAACTGAATAGTAGGGTATCTTTGGTTTACATTGTCCAATTGTCTTGGAAACAGTATCTGGATACAAGATATGTTCTCAAATTGTGTTTAATCTTTATATTTTTCTAATGACCATCCAGGGATAGTTGCAGTGAAAAGATGATCAGTTTCTTCGAAGATGTTTCTATCATTCAGGTCAATATGATTCGGAAGAAAGTTTTGCAGAGCTGGATAAGAATCTCAAAGAACATGAGGTAACTTTTGTGAAAAATATAGTATAAACCTCTGATTCTGATTGATGTGGTTATTTTTTGGATAAGTCCTGATTGATTAATGATACACTCTCTTAGTGATTATCAAGCTTGGCCTTGTAATTTGTGGTTAAAAAGTGGAACATGGTAATAACTGAAAGTAAATGATACTTACTTATGTGGAGAATATTATAAAAGATGATAGAACTGTGCATATTAATGTTTACTACTGTTTATAGCAAAAATTTGTGGTAGACTTGTGTTTTCTTGGGTTGCTTTAGTTTTACCTTATACTACCTGAAGCAGATCAATAAAGTTATCCAAACAATTTGGTGTAGACTCGTGTTGGCTTGGGTTGCTTCTATTTTCCCTTCTATTACTACTTGAAGTAGATAAATAAACTTAAACACTACAACAGATATGGGATATAATAGCGTGCTCGGAACGCTGTAGAATGTCTATTATAGCATATTGCGTCCGCTATAAATGCTTCCGCTATAATAATCCCATGTACAAGAACGCTATAAAAGTATAGCGTTCCAGAACGCTATTGATGGTTTATAGCGTTTACGGCCGCTATAGAGCATGTATAGCATTTCGAAACGCTGTATATTGCTTATAGCATTTGGGAACGCTATAGAGCTTTAATAGCATACATGAATGCTATTCATCAGTTGTAGCGTTCATGAACGCTATAGACCTTTTATAGCACTGAAAAATGCTGTATAGGTTTTATAGCGTTTACGAACGCTATAGCTTATTAATAACATTTGTTTACGCTATAAATGTGTTATGGCGTTCCTGAACGCTGTTGAGTTATAATAGCGTTTCGATATATATATGCTATTGCAGAGTCAAAATTCTTTCATATATATGCATTTCTTTCCTGCTATTATATTTGCAACAATAGCATGTCAGAATGCTATTGCAGAGTGAAAATTCTGTATTCAAAAATTTGCAGAATGTAGCCCACAGTTACACAAAATGCAGGTATGCAAATGTTTAAATGCGAATCAATCACAGAATGAAGTAGTACCAAACATATGTAGAACAACGAAGTAGTACCAAACATTCAAAATCCTTAATTTCTCCATGTAGAACAACGAAGTAGTACCAAACATATGTCCAAATATTAAACATTAACAGTGTATCAGCTACATATATCCCAAAATGTTGACTATCTAACATTTAGCTCCCTTCGAGCCTATCCACAACCAAAACTCCTCAGAAAGCATCCTCTTCCTTCATCCAACCTACACAAAAATAGGGAGAAATTATTAGTGTAAAGAAAAAACCATCTCGAGTGCGTGCATTTTTGACTGAAGCCCTTACCAGTGCACTAAAGATCATTAGTGTAAGGAAAAAATCATTAGTGATGCCTATACAAAAAATAGGATTAATCATTAGTGATGCCTTACCAGTGCACTAATACAAATCATTAATGTAAAGAAAAAATTGCTAGTGATGCATTACCAGTGCACTAATTGGAAAAATCATTAGGCTAATGATACAGTAGAGTATAAGTCCAGATTATGCCTTACCAGTGCACTAATACAAATCATTAATATAAAGAAAAAATCGATTATGTCTTACCCCTGCTGTCCGTAACAGAGCCCACCCCGACTCCTAACATCTCACACTGTCACAACCACTGACAGTGAAAAGCTTATATAATCGATTATTCCAAATAAACCATAAGTTACAAAGACCAATTAAACCCATAGATTATTGCAAATGAACCATAAGCTTATATAATCGATTATTACCAGTGCACTAATTGGAAAAATCATTAGGCTAATGATACAGTAGAGTATAAGTCCATATTATGCATTACTAGTGCACTATACTAAAGACTTATCAGTACTGCACTAAAGTAAATGTGGTCTATACTAAAGACTTATCAGTACTGCACTAAACAGTAGAGCTAGTATAAGTCCAGATTATTGGAGAAGTGTGCAGATAAGTAGAAATTAGTATCAAAGAGTGTGTAGGATTAGTTTTTATTTTACATCTGTCTAATAGAATGTGAAAACAGTGAGTAAAACATAGGGGTGCATGAATTAAAGTATAGTTTGTAGGAATTTAGTATAGCATTTAGAGGTACTGCACTAAAGACGTACCTAGTCTTCAAACGGCATAATGTGGTCTGTTGGCCAAGCCGTGGTACTTCCAATGATTTCCTCTACTGTGTCGTTACCAAAACACGACCTAAACAACAGAGCTTTGGGTTGTATCAATATATCTACCCAAACACGGTATGCACCTTGTCCAAGAGGATAACCGTGAACCGGCACATTCGGATCATCGGTGATCCATCGTCCAATTGCAACAACTTCCTTCTTATTTCCCGTCCAATCCAGTAACTTGCATTTTTGGTCCTTTGACAGATGATGATGTGACTACAACAAAGATTGAAGCTTAAAAATATTAAATATCATTCGAGTTACAATACTTCTATTTATTATTAGAATATATTACCTGTGGAGTAGATGGAGATTTTGAAATGACCTTTACTTCAAAATCATTCTCGTCGACACTGTTGTTATCCTCCTCTTTATTGTTCTCATCATTACTGCTGCCCTCATTGTTCTCCTCCTCCTCTTTATTGTTCTCATCATCACTGTTGCCCTCATTGTTCTCCTCCTCCTCCTCTTTAGTGTTCTCGTCGTTCTTCTCATTGCTCATATTGTTTTGATCCTAATGAGGAAAACAGTTACATGTAACTACCAAAAAGAAAAATATAGATTTGTTACAAGTGGTCATTCTTGATGACTTACCTGACTTTTCATTAATGTACCAATTAGTTGATTTTGTTGTTCAAGTAACTTTGATATGGAGTTGATTTGCCCTTGCATTGAGTCAACTTTGCTTTGGGAATTTCTCTCCTCTACACTCACGTCAACATCATCATCTTTTTGTTGATCGCATTCCTAAACAAGGCAAGCATCATAGGTAATGTATAAAAAAATATCAAAGTGAAATAAAACAAGTGTCAATCTAGAATTCCTACACACTTACCTTATTTTTCATCAAAGTCTCTATCAACTTTGCTTGTTCTTTAACTAACTTTGACATTGAGTCGATTTCGTCCTGCATCGATTCAATTTTGTTTTCCAGACGAACTACTGTTTGAGAATGCCTCTTTTGAGCAACTAATTTAGATTTATTTGCTCCGGCTCCGGCTCCTCTAATCCTACCCCGTTTTTTAGATTGTCGTACTACTTGTGAAAGTGCATCACCTTCATCTAATTGTTGGGATCCCTCTGAAGGTGGTGCAAGAAGGATTTTCTTGGCTTTTTGCTGAAATTATGATGAAGAAAACTAGAATTAGTCTCCGTTGGACAACGCTTGACTGTCCGTACAAGAAGAAAAAAATATACTATTCATAAGAAGGTAATTGTGTACATACAATGAGCTCGTTGTCCTTTGAGTGCTTAGCTACACCTTTCCCAGTAGTATATCCCCGGATCCAAGCACGAAGCCTAACCTTATCGATAGGACATGGTCCCTCCCTTCTCTGCATTGTATTAGGTAAAATTGGCATTCATAAGTAGAGAGTTATAAATACGAATGAAAAAAAATACTTTATACTTACCAATATTTCATCGGCAATGCGAGCAAAGCCTTTTCTACTTCCAAGGTACGGCATTGTTTATTTTCCTCTTATTTGTTTAAACATTGTAGACCTCTCCTACGTACAACACATGCATATTATTAGATAATACCTTAAATGTTAGACATTGAAGCTTCAAAAAATTGAGTTCAACATACCTTAAATTGTTTTGATGATCTTTTTCTTAACGAATAGTTCCCAATCTGCCGGGTCTACGTCATTCGGCTTTCTCTTCAAATATTTTCCCAATTTTGATTTGTTGGCCCTAGCAAGTCTTCCCATTTGTTGGAGGACATACATTTTGCCTCCTCATCGCGTTCTTTGAATGTAAATTTTTGCTACAAGTGCAAAATAGTCATAAGTAATTATTAGGAAGATAGTAGATATAAACTACATTTAAAAAAGAATGTAAACTTTCATCTTACTGTAACAGCTTTCCAATAGAAGTCCTTGCTCTCAGAAGGTATTTGTCTCCAATCATCGAACGTTATTGGTACCATTTCACGTGTCAAACATCCGACATAAGTTGAAAGATGTTTCGAGTTCCTTCCAATTGGTTGACCATTTTCATTTAACTCCACCTCAAGCCTATTGCCACTTTCAACGGGCAAAGTACTACACCTAGTGGGTCCCCTAGTCCTTGTTGTTCTCTCTATTTTGCCTTCATTTGAAGCTTGTGGTTCTTCTACGTCATTTGAATCTTCTGGTTCTTGTCCCTCATTTGATGCTTCTTCTACTTGTTTTTCATTGGAACATTTTTCCTTGTATTTCTTTTGCTTCTTGTGCTTCTTTACCTTCTTGTGCTTCTTTGTAGATTTACTCGCTTGATTTGCACTCTACAAGAACACAGTTGACATTTATGCATTAGAAAAATATGTAAGCATTGCTATAGAAAACAGTAACTTGTTTTGCAACAGTTGACATTTATGCTTGTTCTCAGAACACAGTTTTGAGAACAACATTCCCACAACATTGCAAAAAATCTGTGAAAAATATGTGCTTGATCCTTACCGCATTCGAACCTTCTTGCTCATTTATATAGAAACCAGCATTTTGATTGTTCACAAGAGCAGCCTCGACGCCTAGTTTTTGCTTCTGTGCTCTCTTTTTTGCGCGTTTTGAAGACTACAAATATGCAACATATTAAAACAGTAAGAAATAAATGAGATTTATGTAAGCGTAATTTCAAATACATGTTGAAGGTTATTTACCTCAACTTCACCATCATTTCTCCTTTTCCATGGTGTCATTGCAAGATAGGGTAGCTATGAGCAAGAATTAATCGCTGATGATGATTAGAAAATAAGCAAATATTAAAAAAAATCAATCATGACAAGTAGAGTATCATAGACTGTCTGCTACATGGACAAGTAGAGTATCATAGAGTATCATAGACTGTCTGCTAAGAAAATACATAGCCAAGGCAGGGCAAGGCAAGGCATGTACTGCTTAATGCATGCTCTGCATATGCAGCTGCCCTGCTGCTGTAGCCTGCAAATGACCAGCAATGCAAGCAAGAACCACCTAAATGCAAGCCAAACATAACCCTGCCACAACACAATATATTACAACCTAGCCTATAGATATAACAGGATATCCTAAACTCACTACTAGGATATCTAACTAATATCTAACCAAGACATTAACTCATCCTAACTGAACACATTTCTGATACCAAAATTCTAATTTATGAAACTAAAACCTATATAGGTTACTCATGATACTAACAAACCCCATCCCTCTAACATAGGCTAACAAAGACCCCATTTAAGTTACTAATCTCTAGGGATACTCTAGGATCCTAACTAACAGATAAACTCACAAAGAAATGGCTAAGGGCAATCTGACCAACTGCTAACAGCAGGGCAACAGAGCCAAGTGGCCAAGTCACTGCCTGTGCTCCTACTGCTTTATAGATGGCCAAGATGGCCATCCCCTGATACATGTTGATACATACCCAAATCTAATGACCAAGATGGCCAAAGTCACTGCCTGTGCTCTGATACATGTTGATACATACCCAAATCTAATGACCAAGATGGCCAAAGTGCCATCCCCTGCTACCCGTAATAGAGCCCACCCCGACTCCTAACATCTCACATTGTCACAACTACTGACAGTGAAAAGCTTATATAATCGATTATTACAAATGAACCATAAGTTACAGAGACCAATTAAACCCATAGATTATTGCAAATGAACCATAAGCTTATATAATCGATTATTGCAAATGAACCACTGTCACAACCACTGACAGTAAAAAGCACAATTGTGAAAGCATTAAAAAAAACAAGTTATTTTCAAACAAGCTTCTATACCAATAATAAAAACTAATGAAACATAGAGACCAATTAAACCATATAGAGTGTTTCATAAGATTAAATATAGAGGAAAAAGACCTCTTAAACATAAATGCCCTCACAATCCTTTCTAAGATAACTATCACTACCATCCTCAACATTCTTATCTAGTTTTGATACATCCGCTGGTGCTAATGATGGTGTAAAGACATTTTGATCAACGTCCATATCCATATCTTGAAAACCTCTTGCTGGTGCCTTTAACTCAACATGCCAGTTAGATGAAGTAGTGTCCTTAGAGTAAAATACTTGGGTTGCCTATGATGCTAGAATAAACGAGTCTCTTTCAAAGCGGTGTTTTTCTTGGTGAAGGTTAACCAAGGTAAACCCATCTTCTATTTTGACACCATTTGTTGTGCTAGCCCAATCACAATCAAAAATAGGAATGTGAAAGGTATGATAATCCAAGCAAAATATATTCTTAAGTACTCCATAGTAGGCAACTGTATCGGTGACTTGGTTCCTATCCTTCGAGCTGGATCTACAAATGGTTGTTACCTCAAGTGAGACACCACTATTCTGCCTAGAGTTCTCAGCAGCCTTTGTATGGTAGCGGTTACCATTGATAACAAATCCTGAATAAGACACAACATGTTTTGAAGGGCCATGTGCAAGCCCTCTTAATATGTCGGATATGTTTCCACAGGATTGTCCCTCAATCTGTTCAAAATCAAAACAAAAGGTAAGACATACATTGTTTGAAAAATAATGTGCTAAGGATACTAAAAAAAAGAAATTGGGACCTTCTTTTTTAACCAAGATGACAATTCCTTCGAATGACGATCTTGAAGTAAATTTTCATTTTGAACAAGTCGTCTATCCGAAAGTTTCAATTCCTTCAAGTGCATCCTAATAGGGAAAATAATTTTACATGATATTAATTATAGATATTGGCAAGATACGTTGGAGTTAGTATGTTTTCTTATAACTTACTCTAGATAAGGTTCGACTTCATCCATATTGAACAATACATAACGGTGAGCACTTTGTAGCTGTTGTTTATCCAATGTCATTATTGTTCCTTTTGAAATTGGATGGCCATCGAAAATTGCATCATTTTTAATATCTTCATTTCTATTTGGACGATGATCCATCTCAGCAACTTGTTTCATGTACCCACTAACAAATCTCATGCTCTCGTCAGCAAGATAACATTTTACTATACAACCTTCAGGACGTGCACGATTTCTAACATATCCTTTAAGGATCTTTATGTATCTACGAGAAAAAAATTTATTTAAAGTAAGCAAACGAATGAATGAAAATCAATAAAAAGAAAACAAATGATCACCTTTCAAACGGATACATCCAACGATAATGGACTGGGCCACCTAATTTAGCTTCACGTCCCAGATGGATTGGCAAATGAATCATGATATCGAAAAATGAAGGAGGAAAATACCTTTCAACCAAACATAATATGTCAACAAGTAGATTGGTAAATGAATCACGATATCGAAAAATTGAGGAGAAAAATACCTTTCAAACAAGCATAATATCTCAACAATTTCTTCCTCTAATTTCTCTATTTGTTCTCTATCGATGGCTCTTTGGCACAAGACATTAAAAAATGCACAAATTCGAAATATTGCAATCCTTGGTCCTTTTGGAAGAAGACCTTTCAATGCCACAGGCAACAACTGTTGCATTAACACGTGACAATCATGCGACTTGAGTCCTATTATTTTGCATTCTTCTACTGATATACAGTTTCCAATGTTTGAAGAGTAACCATCGGGCAACTTCAAGTTATATAATCTCTTGCAAAAAATTTCTTTTTCTTTCTTTGAAAGGGTGTGCGGTCCCGGTGGAAGAAAACATCTTTTATTTCTTAATTCTGGATGCAAAACTTGTCGAATGCCCATTTCTTCCAAATCCTTACGTGATTCTATGCCATCCTTCGATTTTCCCTTTGCATTTAGCAATGTACCAACCACGCTATCACACCAGTTCTTTCTATGTGCATTAGATCCAAATTATGGCGCAAAATGAGATGCTACAAAACCCAAAAAAAGAATAGAAAGGTCAATTTGAAACAATTTACAAAACACATATGAAAATAATATGATATTACCTCCCAATACGGCAGTGAAAAAAATGTTGACTTCTTCTTCCACATCTCTGAAGATTGCCTCTTTCTTTTGCCATTGTCTTTTCCTTTCCCAAAATCATTTGTCATATTTTTTAGTCCTTCTAAATTTTTTGATCCAGTCATTAATCTAGGTGGTTCCCTATGTTCTTGCTTACCATCAAACCAACTTTTTTTCAACCTAAATGGATGCTTGGCTGGAAGAAAACGTCTGTGTCCCATGTAGACGATTTTCCTACTATATTTTAACCATTTTGAACATGTATTCACTCCACATATGGGACATCCAACTTTTTCTTTGGTAGTACATCCAGCTAGGTTACCATAAGCTGGAAAATCATTTATTGTCCACATCAAAATTGCTTTCAAGTTGAAAAAAGATTTACTAAATGCATCATAAGCATGCACTCCATTGTTCCATAGCTCTAGCAAATCATCTATTAGTGGCTGTAAATAAACATCTATATCATTTCCAGGTTGCTTCGGTCCAGGAATTAGTAGTGTCAACATTATATTTTCTTTTCGCATGCATAGCCATGGTGGGAGATTGTATGTCGTGAGCATCACTAGCCAACAACTATATGAAGAGCTAAGATCGCCGAAAGGATTAAACCCGTCTGCAGCAAGGCCAAGTCTAAGGTTGCGTGGCTCTTCTGCGAAAGAGGGCCACTTCATATCAATTGTCTTCCATGATAAGGAGTCCACAGGATGTCTCATGATGCCATCGTCACTTTTGTGATTATAATGCCACCTTAAGTTTTCAGCCGATTCAGGTGACTGAAACATTCTTCTGAACCTTGGAATTATCGGAAAGTACCTTAGTACTTTTGCTGGAACTCCTTGAATTTTGCCAGTCTTATCTTTCTTCCACCGTTCCAATCCACATTTTTTTTACATTTTTCCTCATTTTTCAATTCTTTTCTGTATAGACAACAGTCATTGGGACATGCATCTATCTTCTCACAATCAAGCTCAAATGTCTTAAGCAACGATTCAGCGTCACGTGAGGATTCTGGAATTGTATTTCCATCAGGTAAAATATCATGCAATATTTCTAAAAGATGACTAAAACATTTATTAGAAATTCCATACATAGACTTGTGCTTGTATAAAATAACGGTTGCCGATAACCTAGTATACTTTTTGCAACTTGGGTATAATGGATTATTTGCATCCTTTAATAAGGTTGTTAATCCATCATCCCTTTCTTCTTCGATAGGTTCAGCATTTGGTTCATTTTGAACATATGCATCTTCAATTATATTAGTATCCTCTGTCTGTTCCAAATTTGAAATTCCTTCCCCATGCCAAATCCAATTTGTATAAGACATATCCATCCCACGTCTTAGCAAATGAAGTAAAATCATATCTTCATTACCACGACACAAATTCTTACAATCAATGCAGGGACATAACATAAAGTCTGGATTCTTTGCATTTGACTTGGCAAAATCCACAAACTGACGGACATATTTCTTATACAATGTCGTATTCCTAAAAAAACAAAATAATTTTAACATAAATAAGACATAAAGATGGATTTAATTAAGTGAACACATTAGTATAGTGAAAAGGATTTCAATACTTGTTAAGATGAACCCAATCTTTTTTCATCATGTTGACACCCACAACTTGCTTATATCGAGCTTGATAACACCAAAAATAATTTGTACGTGGCCTTAAAGAAACGCCACAAAAATTCAGAAATTCAGTTGAAGGAGTTGTACATAGAAACCCCAAAAAAACGCCACAAAATAATTAGGGTTCCTGAAACAAACCAATAACATCAAACACAACAAAACGCCATGCACAGAAATTTAGTTGAAGGAGTTGTACATAGAAACAGAATTTCTATCCAAAGCCGAACCCTAATTTCCGACAAATTGATCCACGAAATCGAGGAGGCACATATACCCCAAATAATCCATCCAAACCCCAAATAATCCTTCCAAAGCCGATCCAACAAATCGATCCAATAAAACCCCTCACGAAAACCCTAAATAATCCATCCAAAGCCGAACACTAATTTTCGACAAATCGAGGAGGCACATATACACCGTCACTGATAGATACTTTATTGACGGGGAAAAAAATTACAAAAATAACGTTTTGCTAATGACAGTCGGTCGATTTTTAGGGTAGTTTTCGTGAGGGGAGAGAGAGACAGAGAGAAGAAGATGAGGGTTTCGTGAGGGAAAGAGGGTTACCTGAGGAAGCGCGTTGCCGGAAGAGAGTTTCACGACCGAGAGAAGAAGATGAGGAAGAGAGGGTTTTCGTGAGAGGAGTTGTGAGGAGGAGAGAGCGAGGGTTTTCGTGAGGAGGAGTTGTGAGGAGGAGTTGAAGGATTTTTTTAGTTACGCGCCCAGATTATAGGAGTTGAAGGAGTTTTCCAGTTAGGAGAATACAATAATATTTTTTCAAACATAAAACATAGCGTTTTGCTATGGACGGTTCCGATTTAATTGCGAAACATCTAACGGACGAGATCGCCCGCTATGAAGAACGCTATAATTTTATGTAACAAAACTGAATCGCTCCTATAGCAGTCACAGCATACTATAACTTATTATTTTAATATAAAATATATTTTATAAAACTGTGTTGCTTATTCTCCCATATGATTGGAACAGTAGATAGTTCAATTGTGAGCATTCGATTAACTCGGTTAACCGAACCGAATTACCAAATACCAAATTCGACCGAAAATCGAATAACAAAAATTGAAACCAGCCGAAATATCCTGTATCGAACCAAACCGAATGGAATATAATCTGTTTGATTTTTAGTTTATTTGGTTTATAACCAATATTTCAGTTTATTTATAATTTTTTTGCAATATATATATTAAATAAATATACAAAGATATATTTCTATATATATTACTAAATTTTCTTATTCGGTTTACCAGGGGAGAGGAATTTTAGATAAAATTTCTGAAAGGTTAGTGGGATTGTTGAAGAGTATTCTGCAGCTCCTTCGCACGAATTTTTTTTTACGGTAGCGATTTAATCCCATTACGACGTTGTAATTTATATAGCATCCAAAATATGTTATAGTATTTTTTAATCATGTAAAATATATACAATATGATGCTACTCCTAATCGAACTGGGATACCTACGTAAGGGTGCCTTCTGTTTATTCGTGGTTTCAACCGAAACGAAATAGTCAACACCAAATAAACCGAAATTCAAAAACTCCAAAACCAAAATTAACCAAAACCAAAACCGAATTACCGAACCAATTATAAACTATTCGGTTATTTGATCGATTTATTCGGTTAAACCGAATAAATAGAAATCATATTTTAATTATATTAAAGAAATTATAAGTTTCTACACTTTTTTGTTATATGTCAAAAATTAATATATCAAAAGTAGGACTTCAAAATATATATATATATATATATATATATATATATATATATATATATATATATATATATATAGGGAGCGGATCAAAAGCCCCCCTTAGAAAGCCCCCCCAAAAACCCCCCTCACTCTAATTCGTAATATTAATGTTAATATTAATGTTAATATTAATGTTAATGTTAATATTAATGTTAATATTAATGTTAATGTTAATATTAAATTTTTTTTAATTTTTTTTATATTAATGTTAATGTTAATGTTAATATTAATGTTAATGTTAATGTTAATGTTAATATTAATTTTCATGTTAAGTTTAATGTTAATTTTAGTATTTAATGTTAATATTAACATTAATATTAACATTAACATTAATATTAATATTAATATTAACATTAAATTACGGATTAGAGTGAGGTGGGTTTTGGGGGGGCTTTCTAAGGGGGGCTTTTGATCCGCTTCCATATATATATATATATATATATATATATATATATATATATATATATATATATATATATATATATATATATATACTTTCAAATATATACATTTTTCCTCAATGCATAATGAATTTATACATTGTTATATGTCAAAAATATATCAAAAGTAGGACTTCAATTTTTTTTCAAATGAACCGGATCTCTTATTCAGAAAAAAAACTATACCTTTAACAGCACTGCATAATGAACGCTATTGTAATGACACTTCTAATAGCGGGGAGGCATAAATGCTATATATAAACTGCTATTGTATGTACTTTTAATAGCGTGTCCAATAAACGCTATAGATGATGGTATTATAATAGCAGGGAGGCATAAACGCTATAGCTAAACTGCTATTGTATGACCTTTTAATAGCACAGACTAATGCACGCTATTGATGATGACATTCTATAGCAGGGAGGCTTGAACGCTATAGATAAACTGCTATTGTATGCCTTATTTGTTGTAGTGAAATCTGAACAATCTTGAGGTAGACATGTTTGCTTGGGTCACTTCTATTCTCCCTTATATTGCTACCTGAAGTAGATCAATAAATTAATCCAATAAGTAAACTTATGTATGCAATATCTCAATACAATTATTTGGATTAGTTAGAAAATTAGAATCAACATGTGGAATTAAAATCTCTCTCTTTTAATGGAAAACAGTTAAATGACGTGGCCTTTCACTTGTAAATATGCAGTGAAACATCTAACAAAATTGTTTGACACTTTTTTGTCATGCATGTTTAGTATGCTTGCTTCATTAATTTTAGTTAGTTTGCATGGATTTACTTTATTTTCATAGTTTGCAGTTTTGGCCAATTTTTCTGTATGATTATCAGTTGAATTATTAGGTTTTGACTTCTATAGCTCTACACCCTTTCAGCTTGCAGATGGGCTAATCTTAGAGAAGACCTCTTGCCCCTTGGGTGTTCTCCTGATTGTTTTCGAATCACGACCTGATGCCTTAGTTCAGGTATTGCAAAGCCATGTATTTCTTTGCCCATTCCATATGTGTGCCTCATTTGGTACATTCTCATGCATCTTAAATACCCTCAAAACTATCTTTAACCTCTACTTATGCTAGATAACCTTAAGTCAAATGGAAATATGGTCCACTTTAACTTTACTTTTCGACGAAGCAAAAAACAGAATGATGCGAAAATATGCTAGGAAATGCAAGTCTTCTTAAAAGGAATATCATTTGATGCTCCATTTCAAATTCAGATGACTTAGTGAGAAATTTAGGGATCTATATCTGATACTTGGATCACATTCACTTGAATTCTCCCTGATACTTGGCCAATTATTATATATTGGTTCAGTTTTGCAGCACAAAAATCGTGTGAATGTTTTTATCCAAACATATCTAGGATACCTGTATGCATCTTTACCCATATTCATTTCCCGTATAGCAAACGGAACCGATATCTAATCATCAACGAGAAACTTTACATGATTGATAATTTAGCTAGCCTTCAGATTCTTTACGTGATTGATACATGTTTGTGTTATAGTTTCAGTATGGCTAGCCTTCAGATTCTTGTCAAGTGATTCAAATTGTCTGGAGTTCTTGTGTGTGCAGCAATAAAGTCAAACTGTATTGACAATTCTTTAATAGTGAGTTGAATATATATATATATATATATATATATATATATATATATATATATATATATATATATATATATATATATAAGAACATGTAGGAAAGTATATTGATAATTTGTGTTCTTATTCTCTCAGGAACTTGCTGAAAAATGAAGGTGCATGCATGCTGTGAATAGGAGAATGCTGTGGATATGGGAGGGATGTGCTCCGATCTGGTTTGCTATTTTTTTGTTTCATTTTGTATGGTTAGATTATGTTTTGTGGTGACAAGTGATGGATGTTTGTGGTTTGGATGTTTAAGTGGTATGAAAACAACAGATGTGGGATATGTGTACTTTGTGGTTGGATTATGTTGTGGTTGGACAAGTGAAGAATACATGTGGGGGGATGTGTATTGGAAGTTTTTGTTGTATGAACAATAAAGTTTGTTAATATAAAATTTGGATTTTATAGTAATTTGATGTGTGTAGCTTCTGGATTGATATTATGTGTGTTTGATTAATATTATATATAATTCTTGATGGAATTTTGGCAAGCTTCTCTTGACGGTACTTTGGATAGCTTCTCTTGACGGTTGTCAAACGTCAATTTTAATTCAAATCATGCTGCATAATAGCCTGTGAATCAATGCTTTTCTTGACGGCTAATAACCGTCATTTAGGCCGGAGTCAAGAAAAGTTTTTGCCTACATTGACGGTTTTTCTAAAAACTGCTATCTTGACGGCTAAAAACAGTCAAAAAAGTACTTCATATGACGGCAAAAAACGTCAAGAAAAGTCCTTGCGACCGTCAAGAAAGGGGAGGCCCTTTTCTTGACTCCGGCCTACTTGACGGATCCGCAACCGTCAAAATATCCATTTTTTGACGGGGAATCACCGACAAGGAAAGCCCTTATTCTTGTAGTGTCGAACGGATCGAGATAACAATATGTTAGATCTTCTGGGTGCTCGGCTGGCGGGAACGAATAAAAAGGTAGTAAGGAGTGCTAAGGTTGTTCGGTCAGCGGAAACGAGCAAAAGGTAGCAGGGAGCTAAGGTTGTTCGGCTAGCGGAAACGAACTAAGATGGAGAATAAGTTCATTAAACAAGGCGAGCATGCAACTTTGCTTTATTACATAGGTAGGAGTGGAGCCATAGTCCTCTCAGTTTTGCAATATTACAAGCATACACAACCACAGACAGACAGACAAAGATACACACACACCACAGACATACACATCCATGTTTTCTGAACACCAAGTACACAACAAGATACTTATTAGCACATGTTGCTTCTATATATGTTTAGTTCAGAGCCCCATTTGAAGTTGTTCATTTGCCGCAGCCGCAGCCGTCGCAGGTGCAGTTGGAGGTGCACTTGCACTTGCCGTCGTTCTCGGCACCGAACTCTACGATTTCCTCGACGAAGCTGTAAGATAATTAACAATAATAGAGATATTAGTAAGAATTATGAAGTCACAGTTCAACTCTAAAATTCCATAACTCCACAACTCCATGGTGGTTCATGAGAATATATAGTTTGGTAACGGGATTTTGATGAATGTAGAGTGGAAAATTACGTCTTCTCCTCGATCACAGCACCATAGCTGTTTCCCTTCTTCCTGCAAATACCGAATTAATTAGGTTGGTTAGTTGTCTCACAAAACTAACAAAAGGTGGAATGTTGAAAAAAATTAAGCTATTGTGAATTGAAAAAAACAAGTAATCTACTATATGTTGATACAACCATGTATGATTCTTCCTCTCAGTGAATGATTTCACAATCTAGAGGTATCGGTTCTGGAAGTATAAAAGTATTGCCTTTCAACTTTGCATCTGTAACAGTTGGTTACTCTTCCTTCTCTAAAAATAGCTAGAACAATAAAATCGGCTAAGAACTTTTTTTTGGATGTTTGTTTAAGCAGAATTTTAATTGCATAAAATTTCTTATATTTAGATTTTGCACATATATTTTTATATATTTACTTAGAAATACTATATATTTTCTTTACTCCCTTTGATAGAAACATAAATACTTCAGTCCAAATTATATTTTGAGTGAAGGGTGATGCAAAACATTGAAATAAGCAAATTTAAAAAAAGAAAGCCAATTTGGTTTAGCCTCCCTGCAAATTCTCGCAAATATTGGCTTAGCTAGGGTTTACATGACAAATCAACTCTATTACAAATTTCTAAAGATAAGCAAATAAGTATGGTGTAATTAAAAACAGTACGACTATGCTATCAACTTTGTTAATACTTTCAAAACAATATTATAATGATAAGTGAATCAACTCGACACCAGAAATTAGTTAACAAAGTAGTAAAATTGGCCAGCATATAGTTTTGTAGGGGCGGATACAGAAACTGAAGCTAGGATACATTACAACAGATTCGGATGGACTAGAAGTTATGAAAAAATTAAAAATTAAAAAATATGGAGAAAGAAAGAGTGAATTTTTTTTTTTTTTTTTTTTTTTGGGAGTGCAGCTATATGCTGGATCCGCCCCTGTTCGGCATGCAATAGACATGCAAGAGGTAGCGAGGGACGGAAATATATATACTTACGGGCAATTGGTCTTGTCAGCGCAGTCGCAGTTGCCGCAGGTGGACGACATGGTGATATGAGTAGCTTGAAGGGGAAAAGGAACAAGAAGCTCTTGAAGATTTTCTTTTGCTGCTTGCTTGGGATGGGCTAGAGCTTGATGGTTCGGCCGGTATTTATAGGGAAGACGTACTCAATTGTGCAATGGCTTGGAGATGTGTAGTCAGTGCACGGGTCGCGTACGCCATCACATTTGTGTGGCGTGCCGGGCACACGCCTCTAGGAGGGAATCTTAGATAATGAATAGGGGGCTGATCTTTTGGGTGGTGGTGGATTGCATGGACCTCTCATGTCAATTCCTCCCAAAGATGAGTACAAATGGGCTACGTATTGATAAGGGATGCCATTGGTCTGAATTGCTATCGTCTACAATGACTTGGGCCGTCCTACTGCTCAAAATGCCATTTTTTAAAGGAAAAGGGAAAGATGAGATGAATTATTTTATCTTATATATAATAGCATTCTTTTAGGTTTTGACATGAAAGTTTCATGTTTCAAAAGAGTTCCTCCCCTCTGTTCGCAAGTCTCGCCGTTACCACTAGGCGAAGGGTTATATATATATATATATATATATAAATATATATATATATATATATATATATATATATATATATATATATATATATAGAGAGAGAGAGAGAGAGAGAGAGAGAGAGAGAGGAGGAGATGAGGTGCCCCCTAGGTGGTGGATATGTGCACCTCCATGCTATCATCATGTACCGAAAAGTGTACAAGTACATGATAATAGCATGGAGGGCATGGAGTGAGGTGGCACCTCACATTCCTTATTCTTATATATATATATATATATATATATATATATATATATATATATATATATATATATATAAACTTTTGTCCAATAATAGTCAAAACTCAATCTATTTCATGAGCCAAAATATAAGCCAAAATATAATATTTTTAACGAATTTCTTTTGACGATACAATCGGTAGCCACAGTATTCTAGCCTATGTACAAACAATGTTATCTTACGAGAGATCAATCGAAAACTAAGTTAAATTCAATTCAAGGATAATGCTACCATCAATCACTTTTCCAAGCACACTATTCTGAATAACAATCCAATTTGTCAAGAAATTTTTTCATCCATCACCTTAATTTTTTTTTTTGATAAATCCATCACCTTAATCAACTATGACAATTCACCAATAAGTAATCGATCAAACTATATCCAAATATATTTTGTTATTCCAACCGCAAATAATCAATCATAATCTCCGAGAACCAAATCAATTTCTATGCTTACCTTCCGTTATTGCTATCTCATTTCTTTTCTTATCACAATCCGCATAAGCAAACTTTTCTTAAGATTAATCCTATCGTTTCCATCTATCGATTCCTAATGCTCAACGTTGGAACATCTGCGTAACAACTAAGTCTAGCTAACTCATAAACAATTAGCAAAAACATCATGATATCTAATCTCCATAGACAACTAGAAATTACTATACCCATTCTATGTCCTAAAGCCAAACTTTACCTAGCAATCTAATGAATTCTAACCCAAACTTAGAAAAAATATTTCTAACTCAAAATAACTAATGAATCAACCCAGACTACTCTGCTAACATAAGGATCAAAAAATCCAAGGGTCAAAGTTTATATATCAAAGTCATTTCCTAGGGTAACTACGCCTAACAATCAATTTCGCTTACATCGGATCATTAAAATTAATCCAAGTAACTCTTATAATCCAAATCATAATTTCGTATAATAAAGTATACCAATTTCAAGTTGTAAATCTCAATCACCAATCAAAAGTCATAATTTCTCAATTTGCCTTATGTAATCAATAAACTTGTACTCAATTTCTATGCATACAGTTTACATTTTTTTTTTACATGTATAGTCAAATTCAGTTTACATTTTTTTTTACATGCATACAGTTTACATGTACATGCAAATTCAGCTTAAAACCAATCAACATATCAAGTCACAGTCACTTATTATTTTAAATTTACAAATCTATTCCAGCCAAATTATAAGTTGACTAAAAAATTCTCATAATCCATTAATTTTGCCACTCCGAATATATTAACTTAATCATAAAAAATTTCAACATCGCTAAGCTGAGTTTAACTAATATCTATTAATATCATGCTCCTGGTTACTGTAACCTAAGTTACAGGAAAATCTAATGTTACCAATCATTCCATCCTAGTCTATACAATTAGAATTCATCAAGATAATATAATTCAACGATTTAATATGCTACACAATTATTGCTTATCCAACCAAAATATCTAAAGTCAATGTTTGTCCACTTTTTTCTTTTTAAATTTTTAATTTTCATACTAATCATGTCATTTGGTTCCCGTGTTATCATCCACCCATTTATAAGGAAAATGCTAAGTCTACTACCAAATTCTTACAACTTTCTTACAACCTCTCTCTTCCATCCCTTACACATGGGTCCCACCGGGTCCCACCTCCCCTTACCTCCCTCTACATGGGCACCATCCGACTCCACCACTTTTCCCCTACTCCAATTGAAGTCCGACACGTGGCGGTTGTAAGGGGATTATAAACATTTGCTTGTAGGCACAGCAAAGCTCCATTTATAATCCCTCTAGCAGTCTAGCCTGGATGCATGCATGCCACAAAATCCGAACATAATGAGGGTTCTGAGATTGATAAGATATATAATGTTGGTAGTTTATATATTTTTATTTTCAGCAATTATTACTTGATATAATTATTTATTTCTTGTTAGGGTCAGTGATGTCATTACACATGTTTTGTACTTCTGTATATTGACCAAGAAGTCTAATAAAAATTTATGTTATTCTAGTCGCACAATGTAGACTCTACTCTCCAAATATCTTACGTGGCATTTGCACCAGACTAATGTTTTCTCTTTTTTGTGACTTAGTAGGAATTACATAATCTCTCATAACTCCAAGATTCCGCACCGAGACCAACAAACCAAACGCAACAACTAAGAACTTGGACAAGGGAACTCTAAAGGAGACAACTAGGAGTGTATCTAGAAATATTTTTGAGGGAGGGTGGAACTACCTAAAGACAAAAATAAAACTCAAGAGAAAACATTTACTTAACAACTAACAAACCAAACAAACATTTGATTATTCTTTCTTTTTAATATAACTATTTAAATAACTTTAGGGTATGCTTGTTAACGGTATTTTCACCGATTTATGGGTGTTTTTGAACCCAACGTTTATGAAAACGTGTGCTTGTTAATTTTTTTGAGGTACTGATTTTGGTCGGCTCAAAACTCATTTCCCAAACGGTGTAATGTAATTTTGGGTGGCTTTATAAACACATCAAATCAGTAGGTTTTGAGAGATTTTATTATTTTATTCCATTTATATCCTCATTAAAAAAATATAATTATAATTACTAATATTCTTTCCTATTTAATTTTATTCGTGTAAAAAACTTTCAAAACCGTTCATTAGAGAATTACTAAGTATGAATTGGACCGGTTTAAAAGCAACTACTTAATGTTGGATTATTCAATAATATGGGGCCACACATGTAAAATTAATTGTGTTGGGCTATCTAAATAATTAAGCCAAATTAAAGTGGTCTATTTGGAAATTGGCTTAAGGGTATAATTGTCATGGAATTAATGTGTAGATACCGGAGATAATTCTAATTTGATGAGGGGCCAAATTAGAAATATCAACACATATATAAATATGTGTATTCATTAGGGTTATGATCCCCAACTTATTTGCCACCAAAGAGAAGGTTCTCTCTTTTTCTCTTCTGCATCCCCATCAACAGAAAGAGAGGGACAAAGGATTCGGATACACCTTTGTCATTAAGGGTCGTAGCAAGTTGGAAGATCGAACCCAATAAAGAGACGATCGCTTCAACATCCATCAAGCCAAGCAATGGATTCAGGTACGCTTCCGTAATTTTTATTATGTTCTTCATCTCATGAATCGACAGGGCACAATAAAGTTCTAACAAGTGGTATCAGAGCCTCCATGTTTGATTTATGAGATCAAAATTTCAGAATAATTTTTTTAGTATTTTTCATGAACCCTAGATCGTTTCATCTAATTTGATTTAGGGTTACGATTGTTCAAACAATTTTTTTATGATGATCCATTCAATTTAGAACATATACATCTAATGTTGCTTTAGAAATCGTGCATTCATTATGGAGATTCATACTTATGTTGAATAAGTACGAATATGGGTGACTTCAACTTTGAAGATTTATTTAATGTGTCAATTTAGTTCAAATGGATTTATTTATTAATTTTTAAATAATGGTGAATATGAGATGTCAATATGAGATGGCTTGGGTGAATATGAGATGTGCATCCTTATTGACATCAATTTTTAATACTGAAGATGTAAATTCATCCGTATTTTAATATTCGTTGTTTGAACTAATGGTGAATATGAGATGGCTTGGGTTTAGTATTTGGTTTTAATATTATTTATTTATGGATTTATTAGTCTAAATTTATATCGTATTGGGGTCTGATCTAGAATATTGTAATATCGGGACCATCAATTTTTAGTACATATACATGTGATGATATGGAAATAATATTTTTAAATTATACAAAAAGATTCACATGTTTATGAGATAGTAGATAAATTTTGGTACAATCTTTATGGATTATTTGAAGTAATATTTTGATTGATGGATTCGGTTATTAAATAATTAGTCTCCAAATTGGTCTAATGTTTGCTTGTTCTTCTTTAAAAAAAAGAAGAAAGATTTTCTTTAGATATTTGGATACTTAAAGAGGAAAGAGGTGCTGATAATGCTCAGTTTAGACCAAATATGTTCAGTTTTGGATATATATTTTGGAGTTATTATTTTCAGTTAATGTCTATGAATTTTTCTTTGGATGCATATCCTCTGTAGATTATTTCATGAATTTTGTTATAGTGATAATATCCAATTTTGTCAAATTGAAATTCATGATTATGCTTTTGATTACTTTATTTGAGTAATAATCTTATGAATATACATGTATATAAAGTTTTGGACATGATTCAGTTTTGTAAAATTCAGTCAACATTCAATTTTTTGGTGCCTTTTAAGACTAGCAATAGTTGTCCAATATTCTAAGTAGACTAATTGAAACAAGATGTCGCCAAAGTGACCTCTCTTGCGTAGATAATCTATGAGGGATGTCGGATGTTTGTGTGTGTATATTCATGCGGGTATTAGCCGGCCAAAAGGAAGGTTAATACTTGGCCGAATTGTACACATACTTGTGGTGATAAATGTGTGACAATTATACGATTTACATGTGAATAATAACCTGATCCAAAGATAGGCTTATTATTTGACATGACTTATTGTCAACATTTGATCACTACACCAAGAGTACCACTTGCAGTTAATATCACTGTCCAAAGACTTGATATTAATGATGCACTAGGTATCTTGAGATGGGGTTCACCATTGTTTGGATTTGTTTGACTATATTTTACTCTTTGGTTATTAATTAGAGCATGTCCGTTTTTTTGTTTTGTTCTCTTTACAGTTAATGTTGCTATAATATCTGCCAATAAGAAATTAGTTTCCAAGTTTAATGGGATAAGCTTTAAGGGCAAAAGAAAATGAATATAGTAGCTGCTAAGGGTCCAGCTCAAAAGAAACAATAATATAAAACTAAGGGTTGTTCTTTTGTGATAAGGCATGACACATAAGGAAGAAATGTACAAAGTACCACGCATGGCGTATAAAAAAAAGTACATTTCTAAATTTGGTCTGTTCTGAGGTTAATTTAGATTTAATACCTAGAAACACATGGTGGTTAGATTCTGGTGCTAATATCCACATTAGTGTTTATAGACAAGGTTGTCTGAGCTACCGAAAGCCAATTGATGGTGAAAGATACATCTATGTGGGTGACAAAAAAAATCGATAGAAGTGGATGCAATAGGACATTTTAGGTTATATTTAGGAACCGATTATTATTTGGATTTGATAGATACTTTTATTGTATCGTCTTTTAGATGAAATTCAGTTTCAGTTTCCTTAATGGACAAATCTAGTTATCATTGTTCATTTGAAAATAATAAGTTTAGTCTATCTTTAAATTCAAATATTATTGGTAACGGTTCCTTTAAGGTCTATGATCGCCTATATTCAGTTGAAACTATTGCATCTTACAATGAAACCTTGTAAGTGGAGTCATGTGGTACTAAACGCAAAATTAACAATAAATGTTTTTAGCCTCATTATGACATAAGCGATTAGGTCACATCTCTAGAAATAGAGTTGAACGACTTGTGTCTGATGAGATTTGGATTTATTGACTTTATAGACTTTAATGTCTATATTAATCTGTAAAGGAAATACAGACCAAAGTTAAATTATAAACAGCTACTTTATTGGCTATGTTGACAGATCGATGGATTAATAATTATACGGTCCCACATAAATGATTTTTTTTTTAGAGAGAAGTGTAATATTTTTTTGAGGATGTTGAGTTTGGGGGAGAAATAAAGTCAAAGACATTATCTTTGAGGAGGAATCGATTGTGATTCCTACTATCACTTTTGACGATGTGTGGGATTTTGTACCTGTCATTAATCAAGAAGTGAATTCAGAGCCTCAACAAGACATTGTCGAATTAGCTCTACAAGTCGTTGTTGAGATACCTTGACAAGATAATGTAGCGGCACCCCCATTCAAGATGAGGTAATTATTCCTGAGGAACAAACTCAACAACCTCAAGAACCGATAATGTTAAGATGGTCCACAAGAGAAATGAGAAATATAATTTCGGATTATATTGTCATATTTCTTTAGGAACGTGAGAAAGACCGTGGATACTGGAAGATGATCTATAATCATCTTCCGTCAGACCATGAAAAGTTCCAGTTCTCAAAGTGGATTGATACAAAAAATAAGGAGTATAAGTCCATGCAAGACAATAAAGTTTAAGAACTTGTCCAATTACCAAAAGGTATGAAGTCCATTGGTTGCAAATGGACATTTAGAACCAAGAATGATTCGAAGGGTCATGTGGAGAGGTATAAAGTACGTCTTGTAGCTAGTAACTTTACTCAAAATTTTGGGATTGATTTTAAAGAGTTTTTCTCTTCGGTATCTTTGAAAAACTCCTTTAAAACAATCATAGCACATGTTGCACATTTTGATCTTGAATTACATTAAATGGATGTCAAAACGATATTTCTCAATGGTAACATTGATGAAACAGTTTATATGGTGCAACCAGAAAACTTTGTGTCGAAAGACCCAAAGAATATGGTTTGCAAATTGACAAAATCTATTTATGAACTCAAGCAAGCTTCTCGTCAAAGGTACTTCAAGTGATTCTCTCGTTTAGTTTTGAGATGAACACTGTTGAAGATTGTGTGTATCACAAGTTCAGTGGGAGTAGGAATAATTTTCTGGTTTTGTATATTGATTAAAGTATTCAATGCAAACCAGGTGACACCTCTCGTTAAAGGAGACAAGTTCAGTCTCAGTAAAGTGCCCTAAGGTTAGCCTTAAAATTAAGAAAATACAATAGATTTTTCTTTCATGATCAGTTGTAGGAAGTCTATTGTATGTTCAAGTATGTACGGGTCAAGATATTGCGTACATATTAGGATGTTAGGCAGATATTTAAGCAAATATGGATGGATCATTGGGTAGCAGCCAAACTACTTAAGTAATAAATAGAGAACAAGAATTTATATGCTCTTTGTAGGAGATCGGATAATTTTGGAGATCATAAGATATTTCGACTCCGATTTTGTTGGATGCCAACACAGCAGGAGATCCACATCAGGTTATGCTGACTAATGGAGATAAATTTTGGATGAGTGTCAAACATGCACTCATAATTTTTTCCACCATGGCAGCAAGGTTTATAATATGTTGTGGGGCATCTATTCAGAAAATATGGTTGCAAAATTTTGTCACAAGGCTGCGCCTAAAGTACGGTGTTGAAAGACCACATAAAATTATGGTGTGACAATAAATCAGCAATACTGTATTCCAATAACAATAGAAACTTGTATAAGTCAAAAGATATTGACATAAAGTTTCTAGTTGTGAAAGAAAGAATTCAGAATGGTTAAAGTGTCCATATAGCACATTAGGACAAACTCCATGTTAGCGGATCCGTTCACAAAAGTATTATCACCCAGGGTCTTTCATGAGCATAATGCTCATATGTGTGTTATCTTAATTAAGAATATGGCAATACTGTGGGAGTTTGTATTTTATGTATTTGGGTGCTATATATTTGATTTTGGACACATTTATGTATTAAAGTTTTTTGGATATTTATCTGATCAGATATATGGAAATTCAGCTCATTCTGTTTTCTTTATGTTAAAGTATTGATCTCATTAAAGTTAAGGAGGACCAGTTGGAAATAGACATGTATTGATCACATTGCGTGTAATTTCCATACTACGTATCCATGATTAATCTATGTCGTTTAGCTATATTGGTATATGTGACCATTGATGGTTTAGTTATGCTATATGTGACAAATGCTGTTTTGATCCTATGTTGATATGGTTAATGGACGAGATTGTCCGGATATACCCTAAGGATTAAGATAACAATTTATGAGCTCACTAAGGTTAACACAATTATAAGGTTACATATGTGGCCCATTGGAAGATTGTTGGATTATTCAATAATATGGGGCCACACATGTAAAATTAATTGTGTTGGGCTATCAAAATAATTAAGCCAAATTAAAGTGGTCTATTTGAAAATTGGCTTAAGGGTATAATTGTCATGGAATTAATGTGTAGATACCGAAGATAATTCTAATTTGATGAGGGGCCAAATTAGAAATATCAACACATATATAAATATGTGTATTCATTAGGGTTATGATCCCCAACTTATACGGCCACCAAAGAGAAGGTTCTCTCTTTTTCTCTTCTGCATCCCCATCAACAGAAAGAGAGGGACAAAAGATTCGGATACACCTTTGTCATTAAGGGTTGTAGCAAGTTGGAAGATCGAACCCAATAAAGAGACGATCGCTTCAACATCCATCAAGCCAAGCAATGGATTCAGGTACGCTTCCGCAATTTTTATTACGTTCTTCATCTCATGAATCGACAGGGCACAATAAAATTTCTAATACTTAAAACACTCAAAATCGGACTGCTCATAACCGTTCATAACCGATACTCTAAAAACATCTAACCGCTCAAAAGTATAATTCATACAGACGAAAGGCCCCTCTCAGCCGAAAGTGGCTTCATCAAGCCCGGGGAGTTCTTTTCTTGTTGCCAACTTCTACCACTCTATGCCACAAATAATGTGTTCCGATCTTTTTATCTACATTGTCGACCATGGTGGACCCTGGCTATTCTTGGTTGTTTCCGGCGACTTCAGCGGTGCCATATTTGCCTCTCAAATCGGAAAGAGAGTTGCACTCAAGGACAACCATGAGAACTCTATATCCATCCTTGTCAAGTAGCAGTCGACAGGAAGGGAGCCTCTTCCCACAAGGGTTGATCTCAATTATTTTCATAAAAAAGAATAGATCTAGCTAGTGGTACAGGAGGCATGGAGTGCAAAATTTCCGTGAGGGAGGAAAGAAAATAAGAAATATCATATCCCTCAGAAATGGTATTTCATTTTCTTTTCTTATCCATCATTTGGCTCTTGTGATCGAAGAGGCTCAATTTTGCAACTCTTTGAACTAGTAATACCATCATCATGATCAACCAAAGTTGAGAAAAATAGGCACAAATATTCATACATAACATATTGTGGCCTAGTGGTAGCAACGAAGGTCCCGACGCGGAAGGTGCAGGTTCGAATTTTCCCTTGATATTTGTCAAGCCGAAGAAAATGACACCTAAAAAACATAAGAAATAAATTGTGCCATAGTTATGGTGATCAACAACTGAACAACACCTAACTCAACTGGCTCTTGTGGTCAATGAGGAGAGGTATAACCTCCTTGGCTAGGCGGACGGTCTCGGGATCGAACCGCAGGGGAGGTAGGGATGTGTGTGTAAAATTTGCGGATAGTGGATCCAAATAGTATGCAATACAGTGTGCACAAAGTCTTGTCTGCTATGCCGGACATCGCAAAAAAAAAAAAAAAAACATTGTAAAGAATGAAACCATATCTACAGATTCTTGTCTGGATTTCTGATGAAGTTCGGATCAATATTGACAGCTACACTCCTTGCCCAAAACCCACTATCTATATGTTCCAACAACAAGATATCCAGCCCACGATTCCCAAAAAAGAACAATGATGAATTAAGTTAGTTATAGAAAATTACCGAAATACCCTACTTGTCAACTAGCCTACTTACTAGGCCGATGTTCTAGGGTTTATTATCCAATTCATCTTAATAACTTCTATTAGGTTTAAAAATACCAATCCTAAAATAGAATATATAACATTGCTTAACCTACGTTTAAAGTTTACGGTTGTCAGCATGCAAATCGAAGCCAATTTTTAGGTCAACAAATTCAATGTCAAAAGATCAAAATCAGTAAACACAGAATTGAAGGATTCGTTGACGCGGTCATAATGGTCACTCAGAATCATGGTTCGAGTTCTTATGTGGGAGATGCAACTCTTTTAAGGCGATTCGCCAAACACAAATTATGACAACAAAATTCTAGGTTTTCAGTAATTCTGATCTAACAAAACCTTGAATTAAAACCTAAAAATATATATAGTGATTTGTTGCTCCTAGGAATCACCTACAGACTCTTGGAATTCGAGAGAAAAGGTGATATTTGGTTTTAGGGTTAAGAATATATATATATATATATATATATATATATATATATATATATATATATATATATGTGCACATTGAGCTGTGGTGTACTGGTAACACCACCGTGCATTGGAGGGGGGGGGGGGGGTTCGACTCCTGGGGGAGTTGGCCGCTGTTTTAGCTTAGGGGTTATGGGTAGTTGGTCGCTGTTTTAGCTCAGGGGTTATGTATGTGTGTGTGTGTGTGTGTGAGGGAGCCGTAGCTCAAGTCAAATCCTAATCAGACTCGATTCAAGAGGCCTACATTGATCTCCGCCCAAATCCACGGTCAGCAGCAAGCCGCGTGTCCTAGAGCCATGACTCAGCCCGTCTTGCTGGCTCGACCTAGCCGACGTGCACCCGGGGGCGCGGTTGACACACCTACTCACTGATCTGCAGGCTCCAAACGGTGCACCCATAAGGCTGAAGTATAGGGGTGAGCATATAACGGTTGACAACCGAAAACCGAACTGAATCGAACCGAAATATGACAAACGGTTCGGTATTTTGGTTATCGGGTCGGTTTTCGGTTTGAAAAATTGAAATAACGGTTCAGTTTTCGATCCTTGATCCGGATAACCGAACCGAACCGAAAATTGATTTAGATTTAGTAATTTATCAAATTATCCTCAATCTACATATACTATTGTTTTGTAACACCTAACTGAGCGAACTCTCTTCTGCTATTCTCGGTCGGTACTTCTTTGAGCACTATCTCTCTACCCTCAATCTATATATATATATTAATATTTTTCACACTATGTAATATAATAATTCATAAATACAATAATATCATATTCTTTAAATAGACTCATTTTGCTAAAATTCGAAGGCCCAGCATATTGGCCCACGAAGCCGAACCGACCGAAAACCGAACCGAATTAATTCGGGTCGATTTTGTTCACTTTTTATAAAAATGGTTCGATTTTCGGTTTTGAGAAATATGGTTTACGGTTATTTCAGTTTGAACCGAAACGAACCATTGCTCACCCCTACTGAAGCATGCGATCCGCCAAAGGTGAGTGGGAGGTTTGAGGTTTGGGGTTTGTTTTTTTTCTTTTTAATTTTTAATTTTGATTTATTAGTTAGTTTTAGTTTAATTAATTAATAATGAATGTAAGTAAATTCAATAAATTCTCAAAAAATCACAAAATTATATTAGCCTACTAGGACTCTATAACTCCAATCGTGGCTAAAAATATTAATAATGTTTTATCGAGATTTTCTAGAAGCTTGTAAATTAATTAGTTTTAATTATAAAGACCAGTCAATAAATTAAAGGACCATGAAAATTAAAAATGAACTATCAATTTCTGTCCGATTTTTCGAGGGTGAAGGGTATCTTCTCCCAAAAAGTAAAATACCGAGTGATAAAAAAAAATTCGAGACGAGGGATCTCACACATATAACCTTTTTGTTGATTACTACAATTTAAAAAAGAAGGATAATATACGTTGAGCCAAAGAAACAAAATTCTAAGTAATCTCGAGGGTCTAGTAAAGGCGTTTAAAGGAAGATATCCCATTAATGACAATAAAGTAAAATAATTTATGATATAAGTAGAAGTGTGAATGAATTGTCCCCAAAATATAAGAGGAATCAAGGATGTTGGGAACATGATGTGACCCGAATCGAAGTTGGCCCATAATGTGCAATATTGGACTGAGACCATATGTCTTAAAAGAGAATGTTCAATATCCCAATTATCTCCACCTCATGATCCCACATCATACCTGATGTTGGACTAAAGTACCAACACCATTGTCACCCACCTTTGAGGGCTCAACTGTCACGCCCGATTCGGAGAATCGTACGTCCTCGCTTTGATCCATGCCGAATCATTCGTCCTCGCTTGGGCGTGATGTCGTACATGTCTGGTATTGCACTTGTACAAGACATAGACGGTCATAATTGATAATCTTCAAATATACATCGCAACAACAGAAGCAGATAAATTAAAGTTAATGAGGACATTCTTTCTTGTCGAATAGAAACACATCATTGATTTATAACAGCGGAGATAAGCAGACAACTTGAAGTCGTACAGAGATATATAAAAATGTACTCTCTTTATTGGTATTTGAAGTAGAGTACATGAATTATAAAAAATTGTAAGCCCCCTGATTTTTGGATATTATTCTTAATTATTCTTAATTATTTTGTATGGATATTTTAAATATTAAAGTCAATAATGGCTATTTTAGTAGTTTACCGTAGCATTGATTTTTGAAGCACAACCAATATTGTTTTCTCAAATCCAATTCCATAATTGAATTCTAGACTCATCCACCTTCAGTTTGATATATCATGTTCCATCCAAATTTGTTCCCCAAAATTCTTTTGGCTTCGCATGATGTCGGGTCAACTTAGACCATTTGATAATTTATCGTAATTCTAGGCCCAACTTCCAATTTGATTTTGGGACTTGACATAGATCAAAACCGTATGACCCAATATATGGTTTTGATCCATTTTGAGTCTACAATGCACATGCCTAGGATATACCATCCAGTCGAGTTTTCATGTGCTACTTATTTGTAAATGACACATGAGACTCATTAAATTGATTTTTGGGTCTAACTTGACTAGTAATGCTACTAGGACCTTAACCTAGTCAACCCTACTAGTTAAAGCCTAACTAGGAGTACCAAAACCAAGTATACATATATTTAAGTGAATGTTAGAGATTAAATTGCAGCCATGTGTAATATTTTCCATATCTTTGACTTGGTTAAACCAATAGCCAAATTAGGAAACCTATTACTAATAGTATACTTTGGAGAACAAAATCATATCCAAATTAGATCAAACCAAAGTCCATGCCCTAATAATATAAATACTGCCAACAACCCCCATAGCCCCTACTTGCACACGGCCAAAACACCTCAAACCCGAAACCCTAGCCGGCCCTCTTTCTTCACAAAATCTGATTTCTCCTCGACTTTCGCACCATCCACCACCACTCCCATGACTCTCTCGACGTCCTCTTCCACCCTAGCAACTGTAGGAGCAATCTTGCGGCCGTTAGAGAGGTGCACAACGCACTACTTGGGCCGAAACTCCGTCGAATCGAAGTCTGAAACGTCATAGCAGGTTAGTTGACTTATAGATGATGTTTAATCCACTTTTTTTCATCCGTTTCTCCTCAAACAAAATTTGAGAGTTACCTATGTATGTCTACTCCAATCTCTGAACACCGAATCCCCCAGTTCCAAGCGGTTTGTCCGTGGCATCGATTCTATGACAGGATGTCCAAAATTGACAAATTTTGTTGCAGGCTACTTTTTGCCTATCTAAGGTCAGTTTCTAACCTTTTTATATTTTTATTCATAATCTAGACGTCGATACTTTTTGAAGCATATCTGAAAGTTAGATTTCGCATCCGTTTACTATTTTTAAAAATTTAAGTCATTCGTTGTGTCACCAAACTCCTAAAAATTCTCTTTTCTTGTGTCCAAAAGTGTCAAAACTCTATGAGATCGTATTAAACTTTATGTTGTGCAGGATTTAACATTATAACTACTATTTAAACTAATTTCTAAGATTTTTGGAGAATTTATTAATTTAATTTAATCATTGTTTCGGGACTAAATTAGTGGGTTGAATTGAGGAAGTCATATGTGGTGTTGACATAAGACCTCTTGTGAAAGGGTTTCCCTATTGAAAATATAGTTATAGCAATATATAAGTATTTATAGATAAATTCCAGATTTTAAATATATTATTTTGTTGTAAAGTATTTACGAGAGGTTTTGGTACCTATATGTACTTATATAATAGATGCAGTGTCGTAACAACGTTATGGCAACTAGGAAACGTTGTTACTCATATAATTTATATATGGTATGTTGATATAGAATATTAAATATAGTATATTATTATAGATGAGCTTGGGAGGATCGACAAGGACACCGGAGTTGATCAGGACTACCTGCAGACAGTAGTTACAGGCAAGCGTGCCTTGCCTTCGTTACAGATTATTCTTTTCTGTGTTGTTGTTCTTTTCTATTAGCATTGCATGACATAGGACGTTGATAATTAGTGTCTATTTATAGACGGGTGCCGATGTCATGATAGTGGCATCGAGTATTAATGTCACGACCCGCTCCCGAATAATCGGACAAGAGTCGGACACCGCCAACCTACATTGGAAGGCACAACGCAGTAAGCTGTATAATACTAAGGAAAACTCTAAGTCACAATGATAATATAAATATCATAGCTACTATAAACGTTCCCAAAAAGATCACCACAAATCCACAAAGTCAATACAATATCATCCGGAGACAAATTCGGTAACCAGAATAATATTTACAACTCTGAAATCTCAAAATACTATACAAGGTAAAATCTTTAAAACATAACTAGGAAATGAACTAGTCTAAATCTATGCAAAGCCTATGTCCATCCTGCTCAATATGGCCTCAAGCTCTAGTCTATAAGAGGTGCATTATCCTCAAGTATACCTACAACGTATCCTGTCAGAAAGAGAGCAAAATATAACCCCGACAAGAAGTACTAAACAAAGCAAACTGAAATGCTGCACAATGGACTATATGATACAAGCACTAAAACATGAAACTATAGTACATGAATAACGATGAAACTATAGTACTAGATCTTGAACAATGAACTAGACTTTCAGTGTAATATGCATTTTAAATAACTACCATAGTATGTGACCGGCTGGGGTAGTACAAGTTACAGGAGCATAGGAATAATGGTATGGCTTAGGACCCGCGTACACAGTGCGAGGCCTAAGCTATTAAGCAGTGCCTAGCTAAAGTAGGATTGGTCACATATCTATAGTATTTCCCCACCCCAATGCATAAATAAAAACACTGAACAATGAACGATGAACGGTGAACGATGAACAATGAACAATCATGTGTACAATGTGTCAATATAAGAACATGAAGCAAGACAGAAATACAGAGTAAAGAGTTCGAGTCGATGTACTTGCCTGATTTTGTTTGTAGGTGATCAAGTCCAGTGTCTGGAAAATCTGTGTCAAAAGATATAATAAATCTTAGAAGTTACTCAAACCTATATCTCTATTTATTCCCTAGGTTATTATTAGATCCCTCCGTTAAATCTATCTAACCAATTTCTAATAATTACTCTATTCCCTTATTAACCCTCAATCTAATATAGTTTAATCAACACATTTTTTTAACTATAAGTCCACAACATGAACCCCATCTTACTACCATAATAGAAGACTCTAAAATGTAGCTTTATATCTAATAGTTAAAATTCATCAACTAGCCCAACATACTAAGTTTGAATTAAACCATTTTAAAACCATACAACTTGGCCCAAGGAAATATGGCCCAACTTACATACATTATCTTCCTAATAACAGTTAACTAGTTAACTATACACACACACACAAAAAACCACAGTTCATTCGAAATAAAACAGAGAACCAAAAAAATCTGACTATAAATATTCAAATCAAACTAATCCATGCCATAAAACAGTCCCAATTATACATAGTTTAAGAGTTTTAAAAACAAAAGCATGCTGCAGTAATGTTCCAACTTAACCGACTTCCTGGACAAGACACCCCCCACTTGGACACATCTCATCTTGAACACGAACATCAAACTTAGCCAGACATGAAAGGAAGGGACACACACTTGAATACGAACGAACACAAATGCTGGAAAGAACACTTCTATAGACTCGATATTCCCAAGAACATTCCCCATTAAACTCAGCTACAACGCAAACAATTAAGCCACAAAGGAGAGTAGAGGATTTACCTGAGTGTAAATCTCGACCTGGCTCGAAATCACGATCTCGAGAAATCTGACACGACTTCCTTGTATCTGATGGCAACTCGAGTCCTTCTACATCATTTCATCAAACAGGTCCAACGCGAAAACAAAGAAAACAATCCTCAGTGTAATTCATAGCATGTGTTACCAAGAATTTGAAGATAAATCTAGGAATTCAAAAGAGGCTTCAATCTTGAGACTCGCCGTTGATTGAAACCCTACTCGATCGATCATTCAAGGATCAACTAACCCAAAAGCCAGCCACGAGGAACTGCTCAATAAAGACACAATATAGAATCCAAAACGATCAATCGATCACTCATTCAACAGATTCTAAATCGAAATCATAATCGAACAAAGAACAAAACCTAGTTTCTAACAAATCTAAGAAGTTGCGGAGAAGAAAATCAAAAGTCGAAGAGCAACTCATGAGAAGTTTCTGTGGAGCTCGTCGTTCGCGAAGAGGAAGTGACGAGGTCGTCGAGATGACTCCAAATGCCACGAGAAGAGTCGCTGGAAGGAGAATACGTCACCGAGGAGGTCCCGTGGTCGCCGGCAGCGGAGCGCCTAGACCGCCGCCACTGATCACCGTCAGCGATAGTGTCTGCCGGAGAAAAAATCGACCTTCGCTGTCGAGGATCGATCTCCGGGAAACTTTGATGTTCAAACGATGTGGAAACTCATCGTCAAACGCTACCGAGGAGATATGGCCGCCCGTCGAGATCTGGCCGGCCGCCACCGGAGTTGTCGTTCTTTGTCGGAGATCTGCTCCAGGTGCTACAGTTGAGGAGGAGGACGGTGGTCATTGCCGAAGACCTAGTTGTCGCCGCCGGCTCAAGAAATTAGGGTTAGAGTTAAGAATTGGGGGAGAAGAGGATTTGCTCTGCTCTCGAGAAGTTTGGCCAGAAAGGAATGAGAAATGAGAGTGGGATAGGGACTGGGATTGCTTTTACAAAGAAAATGAGATGAAATAGAAATTTGCAATAAGGGATATCCACATTCTCTTATTATAGATCATATAGCAGTTTGTTAGGGATTGGTTATAAAGCAACTTGATTCAAAAGTTTGTTAGAAAGAGGGGGAAAAATTGGTTACAAGTTTGTTAGGAAGTTTAAAAAGTAGTTAGGAGACTTGAAGAGCACTCCAAGAATGCTAGAGTTTTCTTCCCAAACCTTATTTAAATAAATCAATTAATAAATAATCATCCTTCACAAAATCCTAAAGATTAAAATATTCCACGAATATAAAATAATAGTATCTAAAATTTTAAAATACCAAAAAATTATTAAAAATTAAAAATTTAGGGAAAGTCGGGATACAAATCTACCCACTTAGAAAAAATTTGTACTCGAAATTTCAGATGGTACAATTGGCACGATCAGGAATTACAAAAACTCAAAATTGGCACGATTTAAATTTGTACAAAATGATAGTTACGAAAAATAGAACCAAAGGATAGCAGTCTCAATAGTATTCGATAATCTCACATATTTTGAGTTATTTTCCCTACAGTCCCTGCCCCGCCAATATACATCTGTCTGTAGTGAACCTTCAGTTCCATGATCTCGATAATAATAGACTACCGAGATGTTTCTATCAACTTTATCTGATAATAATATAAATTTAGGACTTAGTCTTGGTAATATTCCGAGAACCCACGTTTACATGTAATTACTTTGACTTAGAGCCCATGCCTCGCTAGTGCACAGCTAGCTGCAGCGGACTCACGATCTCCATGATCTAGGTCATAGTAGGTTATCGAATATTTCTCAACTTTATCCAGAAAAAACTAAAAAATCTAAATCATGGCAGAAAGTGATATTATCTGTTCTTTAGAAAAAAGTTTGTTGGATACCAAAAGACAATCAACAGTCAATAAATAGCTACTAGGTACTATGAAACAACACTAAGATATGGAGACTGTAAAACAAGTCTCGAATGAAGAAACAATAAAGAAATTCAAAAGGAACATCGAAAGAAAGGTAGTGATCCATAAGTGCCCCCGGTCGTCAGTACTCATCCGGAATCGGGATGGTCTCCACTTCCTCGGCTGTCAGAAGGTACACTCGCCCCTCTGGCTGAACTCCCTGCAGCTGTTGGACATGAAGAGGCAGGTCCTCCTGCTGTGGTCTCGGTGCTTCTAGTGCTCGCCCTTCAGTGGCTTCTGGACAATCTTTAACCTGGTGAGCAGGTGATCCACAGAATAAGCAAAGCCTCAATCTCTTGCGGCATTCGTCGTAGTGATGTTCTGGGCGATGACAGTAGTTTCAAGTGACTGCCAACTGCTGCCCTTTGTGGTTGATCTGTATGAACTCTGGCTGGACGGTGATGCTGCTGTGCTGGCTACTGTGGCCTCACCTGAATTTAGGTCCTCTTCGTCGGTGTCTGATAGCTGCTGCTGCCGATGTCCCGGTCCCTCTTGAGCTTCGGGTCCATCTCCTTCTCTACCGTCTGAGCAATCTTGAGAATGCTCGAATAAGTCGTCGCCTGGTTGATTGCCACTGCATGCTGCAACCCTCTGGTGAGGCCCTTCTTGAACCTTCAGGCCCTCTCCTCTGGTGTACCAACTAGGTTCTCCGCGAACCTGCTGAGTCGGGTAAACTCTGATGTGTACTCTGCTATAGTCATGTTCCCTTGCTGCAGTGCCTCGAACTGCATCCGAAGCTCGTCTCGCTCTATGTCTGAAAAGAACTTTTTTTTGAACAGAGTTTTAAAGTCTGTCCCATGAATCTGGGGTGCAGCCAACTAAGGCTCCTCTAGATACCAGGCTCTAGCAAGATCAAAAAGTCGCATTCTCACAACTTCCACCTTCAGGTCATCTAAAATCCTCACCATCTTCAGTGTCAGGTCGGCATTTTCCAGCCACTCATCCGTATACTCTATCTCCTCATGGCCCCAAAAATTTATCGGACAGAGGTTCTGGTAATCTCTAACGGTCTCCAGTCTCGGTGCTGCTGTTGCTATAGGTGCTACCGGTGCTGGTGGAGCCGACTCTTGGGTCCTGAGGGCATCCACGACCGTTGTGCGGAACTGCATAGCCTGATGGTTCTGTGCCTCCATGAACTGCTGGAACATAGCCATCACCTGAGCGCCATTGAACATCATCGTCGGAGGCAGCGGAGGAAACTAAGGAGGCGGTGGTGGAAGCTGCTCCACTGGTACATCGACTGCGGTCTGATCCGAATCTCTTGTAGCTTCGGGCTGATCTACGGTCTTCCTGGTGGTAACCATCCTGAAATAGAAAGAAAACTCATTGATTGCTAAGTCCTAGAAAAATAATAAACCTCCTAGGAAATATTGAGTATAATCAATATCTATATTCAATAACTATAACAATTTCCTACGGATGCTATGCTGTGATGAGTTTTTCTTAGTCCAACAGGTTCCCCGATAGCACTTTATAGCCTAAGTGTCATTAGAGGAGACCTGCATGGGCCACCATAAAAAATATGTCATGACCCGCTACCGAATAATCAGACACGAGACTAACACGCCCAGCCTACGTTGGAAGGCATAACGCAATAAGCTGTATAATACTAAGGAAAACTCTAAGTCACAATGACAATATAAAGCATCAAAGCTACTATAAACGTTCCCAGAATTCCCAGAAAGATCACCACAAATCCACCAAGTCAATACAATATCAACCGGAGACAAATCCGGTAACCAGAATAATATTTACAACTCTAAAATCTTAAAACACTATACAAGGTAAAATCTCTAAAACAAAACTAATAAATGAACTAGTCTAAATCTATGCAAAGCCTATGTCCATCCTGCTCACTATAGCCTCAAGCTCTAGTCCATAAGAGGTATATTATCTTCAGGTATACCTACAACGTATCATGTCAGGAAGAGAGACAAAAGTACAACCCCGACAAGAAGTACTAAACAAAGCAAACTGAAATGTTGTACAATTAACTATGATAGAAGCACTGGAATATAAAACTGTAGTACATGAGTAACGATGAAACTATAGTACCAGATCCTGAACAATGAACTAGTCTATCAGTGTAATATGTATTTGAAATAACAACCAGAGTATGTGACCGGCTGGGGTAGTACAGGGTACAGGAGCACAGGAATAATGGTACGACTTAGGACCCATATGCACAGTATGAGGCCTAAGCTATTAAGCAATACCTAGCTAAAGTAGGTTTGGTCACATATATCTAGTATTTCCCTGCCCCAATGCATAAATAAAAATATTGAACAATGAACGATGAACGGTGAACGGTGAACAATGAACAATCGTGTGTACAATGTGTCAATATAAGAACATGAAGCAAGACAGAAATACAGAGTAAAGAGTTCAAGTCGGTGTACTTGCCTAATTTTGTTTGTAGGTGATCAAGTCCAATATCTGGAAAATCTGTGTTAAAAGACACAATAAATCTTAGAAGATACTCAAACCTTTATCTCTATTTATTCCCTAGGTTATTCTTAGATCCCTCAATTAAATCTATCGAACCAATTTCTAATAATTACTCTAATCCCTTATTAACCCTCAATCTGATATAGTTGAACCCCATCTTACTACCATAATAGAAGACGCTAAAATGTAGCTTTATATCCAACAGTTAAAATTCATCAACTAGCCGAACATACTAAGTTTGCATTAAACCATTTTAAAACCATACAACTTGGCCCAAGGAAATATGGCCCAACTTACATACATTATCTTCCTAATAACAGTTAACTAGTTAACTTAACACGCACACACAAAACCACAGTTCATTCAAAATAAAACAGAGAACCAAAAAATCTGACTATAAATAGTCAAATCAAACTAAATCGTACCATAAAATAGTCCCAATTATACACAGTTTAAGTGTTTTAAAAACCAAAGCATGCTGTAATAATGTTCCAACTTAATCGACTTCCTGGACATGACACCCCCAACTTGGACACATCTCATCTTGAACGCGAACATCAAACTTAGCCAGACACGAACGGAAGGGATACACACTTGAATATGAACGAATACAAATGCTGGAAAGAATACTTCTATAGACTCGATCTGCCCAAGAACATTCCTGATTAAACTCAGCTACAATGCAAACAATTAAGCAACAAAGGAGAGTAGAGTATTTACCTGAGTGTAAATCTCGACCTGGCGCGAAATCACGATCTCGAGAAATCGGACACAGCTTCCTTGTATCCGATGGCAACTCGAGTCCTTCTACAGCATTTCATCAAACAAGTCCAACGCGAAAACAAAGAAAACAATCCTCAGAGTAATTCATAGCATGTGTTACAAAGAACTTAAAAATAAATCTAGGAATTCAAAAGAGGCTTCAATTTTGAGACTCACCGTTGATTGAGATCCAACTCGATCGATCATTCAAGGATCAACTAACCCAAAAGCCAGCCACGAGGAACTGCTCAACAAAGACACAAGATAGAATCCACAACGATCAATCGATCACTCATTCAACAGATTCAAAATCAAAATCAAAATCACAATCGAACAAATAACAAAACCTAGTTTCTAAGAAATCGAAGAAGTTGCGGAGGAGAAAATCAAAAGTCGAAGAGCAACTCACGAGAAGTTTATGTGGAGCTCGTCGTTCGTCAAAGAAGAAGTGACAAGGTCGTCGAGATGACTCCTAATGCCACAGAAAGAGTCACTGGAAAGAGAATGCATAACCGAGGAGGTCCCACGTTCGTCGGGGGCGGAGCGCCTAGACCGCTGCCACTGATCGCCGTCAGTGGTAGTATCCGCTGGAGAAGAAATCGACCTTCGCTGTCGAGGAAAAATTGCCAGAAAACTTTGATGTTCAAATGCTGTAGAAACTCATCGTCGAACGCTGCCGAGGAGATTTGGCCGCCCGTCGAGATCTGGCCGGCTGCCACCGAAGTTGTCGTTCTTTGTCGGAGATCCGCTCTAGGTGCTACAATTGAGGAGGAGGACGGTGGTCGTTGTCGACGACCTAGTTGTCGCCGTCGGCTCAAGAAATTAGGCACTACAAAAAAAAGTCTCTTTTTGGGACGACACTATAAGGAACACAAGTCTAAAACGTCCTAAAAGTATAGTTCTAGGGACGATTATATTTTTAGTAACAAAAAGTTGTATTTTTTTGGGACAGATTGTGAAAATGGATCACTATTTGGGACTAATAAAAATTTTCGTTCCAAATAATACACATTTTCGTCCCAAATAGGTCGGCGGGAATACCACACATTTGGCGGCTAATTGCCAAATTTTATGGGGAGAAGTTTACCTCCATATGTTTTCATCTTAACCGTTCGATCGAATGGCTTAATCTAGACCGTCTATCCCAAAACTTTCAGAACTTAGTAGATCAAAACTTTCAGAACTCAATATCAAAAAAACCTAAATCTCTCCCTTTCTCTTTTCGATCAAAAACTGGATGCTACTGCTTTCTCTCTCTCTGACCTAGGTGCTCCAGTACCCACTCCATGAAGCAGGACGCCGACTCGACGCTGGTGCTGACGGCCCACGGGAAGTCACGATGGAGCCGGGCCATCCTCTCCGATCGCCACCTCCCCCGGTGCCGCATCCTCCTCAACACGGCCTTCGCCAGCAGGTGGCGCAGGCCTCCGACCAAGAAAGCTCAGCATCATAGGTCAATGGTCCAAGTTTGGGCTCCTATATTGATTTTGTGGGTTTTTCCTCTAAGTATTGCATATTTTAACCTCTAATTTCTTCATGTGTCTATACAAAATTCAACATGAGGTATGTTTTTATTGATTTGAACTAAAATAGTATTTGTTATTTTCATATGATCATATCTCTACTAAATGTTTGTTAGCTTCATGTCTTTGTTAGGTTCATCTTCAACTTGGTACCTAATAAATTCGGTCTACGAAGCAAGATGAGGGGGCTAACCCCTGTCTATCTTAGTGTTTCCCTCAGTTTCATGATAAAGTAAGGATTACTAATGGGGTCATTTTTGTCAGACATTTTACTAGTGGTTAAAGACTTCCAAACACGTGTCTTGATAAATGTTGTATGGACACGAATATGGGGATTAAGTGTCTTGTGATATGCTACACGGTCACAATATGACATAGTACGGTAGAAAACTTACATGTATACAAGGACATGATATCAAATTTTTCATGTCCTAGTGTTTTCTGGAGTATCTATGTTGCATTAGATTCGTATTTTAAATAGACACGACAACGTTACAGTATCCGTATGGTTTTGGAGTGTATGTGCTACTTAAGTCTTTAGTTGTTTTGATATTTGTGTGAGATATATGGTCATTTTTGTGTTATCAGTTGTTAGTTTATGCAGAGATGAGCATGAGCGAATCCAGTTTCTTGTGTGTTTATCAGAACAACTATTTGTCAAGCAGTTTGGTATTCATCCAAACTATCTTTAAAGGTGCAGAAAAGGATGCTTTAATGAAAGAAGTAAAAAAATATTACTGCAGTTGAGACAATTATAGAGATAGAGTATGTTTTTTGTATCAATTTGGCATTCATAAAAATTATCTACAACTTTTCTAACAAAATGATTAGACTATAGAACATGTCCCTTCAATTTTTTGCTCTGATTCTTTAGTTTATATTTGCAAATTTTTAGGAAGAGAAGCAAATTCTTGTATCAGTTTATATATTGCAATTATGCAATGGTTTTGCATAATCTGTGCACTGTGTTTTATCTGTGTACTGTGTTATTCTTATCATTTATAGTCCATGGCTCATCTTCTGTGCACGGACTATCTATACTTCTCGACATAATCTTGGTGTGTATGAACTATAAGATTCGTCACACGACACTCTTTAAACTTTTTTGCTGAATATATTTCAAACATATTTTGCTAAACACGTCTTTTATGGACATCTCTTTATAAAAGAAGCATCAATATTTTTTAACAGCTAAGGCTTGAATCTTTATATATGCCATTATATTTGACTATAGAGATGATATATATGATTCCCTAGATAAAATCTTATCATCTTACCTTTTCCTCTAGCCTCTTTCACAGTCCAAGGGAACTTTGGAGTTTTACACCTTTTTTGCATGCACTAATTGACCTTCATGGTTTTATGGCAAGGAACTTCTTTGGTTATAAGCTGCCTTTTCTAGGAATTTAGCACCGACTCATTATAGGCTTGATGTGTGGTCAACTCTCAAAAACCAACCACTTATGATAACTTTGAATATCATAGGTTAGTTTATATCAAACTCAAATGTCTTATTCTTTAATGAAATTGTAAAGTTTAGATTATCTTTGATTCTTCTTTTAGGCTGGTTATATGGTAGTTTTGTAATTTTAATTGTATAAAATGATCTTGTTTTCTTTACAGAAATGAAAGCAATTGGCTTCTTTTTGCAGTTTAGGGAAATGGTATTTGCAGTTTAGGAAAATGGTAGTGGTTTGGTGAGCATTTAGACCACTAATGTGATGTGTGACAACTTTTCAATGGATTAGTAAATGTTCCCAGTAATTTTGGATATGGTTTTTCTAATGATATTTTTATTCATCACTTAACATGTGCAATTCAATCTCGATTTTTCAGAAAAGGAGAGGGTTGATAGAGAAGGGTTGTCCTTCCATTTGAACACCAAGCTATGGCTTTTGATTTTGTGTCCAAAGCTTAGCTTCAGCAGGATTAATGACTTATTTTTTATTTTAAATTTTAGTTTGTTGTCAGAAACTTTGGTAGATATTTAACTTTTTTTTATCTTAGCCTGAGTAATGGGCTGACTTGGAGTTCATTACATGTTGTATCATTGTGTCTGAACCTATTAAGTAACAAGATGAACCTGTATTTGTGTATACATTCATAGTCTAATATACACATGTAAAGATCAAAGAAAAAAACATTTGCTTGCTTTGAGCTTGATGTTTACTTTTGTATTGACCTTCAATCGATTCCGAACATCAGGTTACAGGTACATCTAAAATTGAATTCTAAATTATTGTAAATATTTTGTTAGTATACTTATAGTCATATATCATTGCGCATGATAGTATGAAGACATGACTAAATATTTTACGCTGTTAGATTGTTTTTACCTTCTTCCCTCTTTTAGATGTTAGATTGCTCTTACATTTCCCCCCTTTTTAGAGAGTGAGAGTGCTTATTTCTTTTGTACTGAGCTTATGTTTCCTCACTCCTCATGTAAGTTATTCTATTGAAGTATATGTTATAGTATCTTCTTGGAGCATTTCTATCTTGTTCTTACGAACCTAGTTATTGTTGTTAATGCGAGAACCTGTGCATCTTATTTTTTATGCCAATGCATTTAGCTGCAAATACATTTAACCAATTCATCGTTAGTCCTGTTGTTTCTTTCAATGTCTTTTTTTCTTTATGGTCAGTTTTGAAAAGAAAAAAAAGTGTATTCAGTAGGGAGGAATCAGGACTAAAATTGAGACACATGCTTATTGGTGTCTCTAATTCTGGATAAATATCTATTTTCTCCTCATATCTTACTCTATAGTAAATAGGACAATGGACAAAATGTTTCTCGATGTTAACTTTTGCTGTATATCCATTATTTGTTACCGATGTTGTAGGATTGGGCATTGTGCTGCTACTTTCTCTTTTAACAAGAATAGGTAGAATATCACAATGAAATACATGTCTTTTGATGGAGATCTGCGATAGCTTCACATGGGTTTCTTAGCATTCATTCTTTTTATCATTTGTGCTTTTTGATTAACTTTCTGACTATTTTTTTTTATTGTATCAAGAGAAGGTTTTATTTTAGTTCTAATTGAACACTTGGGAACTAGATTGTTAAGATTCATTTCTTGCTCTCTAGTTTAGTAGATATTTTACTATTTTTCTCTTTAGATTTTTGTCTTTGAATCTTCTTGTTGGTATCTTGACTCCCAGGTGTAATGTTTTCATTTCTTATGTTTTTTGGCAGCTTTTCCCCTGCTCCAACACTGGCATTGGTAATTTTCTTGCACACTGCAAACTGAGCTAGCCTAAACAAACATTTTTTTGTCTTCCACTAGTAATACCTATCAGCCAGAAAAATATGATATAATCTTCACATTTGCTTGTTTGTCACCATTACTGTTAACATGTCATTTCCCCTGCTGCAGCACTACACCGTTTCATTTTCTTATCTTAGTTCCTTCATGTTGTTTACTATATTAATAATTATTATTTGTATCATGTTATTACTCGTTAGTCTTTTGCTATTTTTTCTGAACATATTCATTTTCATAGTTCTTGTTCCTTTATGTTGATTTTGTTTATAAGAAGCCTGGCGCTCGTGTACTCTACCTTGGAACTGCTTCGGGTACTACAGTTTCTCATGAATCAGTCATTGTTGGATCTGTACTCTCTCCTATTTTCTAGACACTTTTCTCATCTAGACAACTTAGAAGGGTTGTTCATTAATTCGATAGCTTGACGAGAATTTATAGAATAGACTTCTAGATAAAGTGAGCTATAAACTGTCTCATTCACCCTATCATCTAAATTGTTGTGCATATTGCTGCTTGTTGAATTTCATTTTTTCTACATTTTTTTCTGTTTTATATCACCTAAGCAGTGCTCGGCCTCCTGATAAGTGACATAATATTTTATCCTAATCATGAAAGGTCTACTTTGCACTCATCCATGCTATATTTTTTTGTTTCTTCTATGTGTAAAGTTGAGTCATAATTGAACACATTTGCTATCGTTGATACTATCACTGAGCACAGTTTCTGATCCCATCACTGATACATTTGCTTGATACTACACTGGTACTACCACTGAGCACATATCCTTGGTAATCAAAATTGGAACTTATACTATCACTGAGCATATTATTTTTTGAGGTTCAACAAGAGTATTTTACTATGGTTTGAGCTTCCTTGTATAGATTTTTATTATGGTTTTAACTTCCTTCTATGTCTTATTAGTGTGTTTCTTGCATAGCTTACTACTATGGTTTGAACTTCCTTTACGGTACTGTGTTGGACTATCTTGACAGTTCTGGATATTTGATCCTCAAATTTGGTCGAGGATGAGCACTTTCCCATTTCTTTATATACATATTGAATCTAATTTTCTTAGATCTACTGACAACACATGTTGCAAATGATGAGGAAAGCAACATTTAGGGTCCTCGAGTCTTGATCCTCTATTGATGCTGGTCTTGACCCTCTACCAATGCTTGCGTTTCCAATGTCTAGTGAGCTCTGATACGCTCTAATACACCAGTGTGCACTTAAATTTCTTCTGATATGCCACTGTGCAGTTGATACTTCTTTTGATACTCGGATATCCTACTATGGAGGTTTGGTTCTTCATTGGTAGAGCTGGTTGAGCAGCATCATGGATTCGATTGAGCTCTTGCAGACCCACGGTGAGCTTCAATCTGATGCCTAGCTTCAACTGGGATCATATCGTAGAGGAAGAGTATTTTACTATGGTTTGAGCTTCCTTTAATATATTTTTACTATGGTTTGAACTAACTTCTATGCCTTATTAGTGTGTTTCTTGCATAGCTTACTACTATGGTTTGAACTTCCTTTACGGCACTGTGTTGGACTATCTTGACAACACCTACCATATACACTGCTACATTTATTATGCATTTTTAGGTGGCATACAACAGTCCTACGCGTAGGTCATAAAAAAAGAGCGTGAGGAGCAAGAGGCCCGGCATAAGAAAGAGCTTGAGGCGGTCAAGAGTGAGCTTAGGACTGAGCTCAAGGAGGAAGTTATGGCCATGTTCCTGAATGCTCAACTACTTTGTCAACAATCCAATACATCGTTTAGGTAATTTTCCAACTATCAACTTATTACATTGGTTTTTCTCTGTGATTCCTATGTTTGGTTTTCTCTCGTGGCTGCAATTAATGTTTGGTTTTTTTTTATCTCTGTGATTCTTCAAACTACTTCTCCATTTCCTTTCTTTCCAGTTGGAAATTGAACTATGTTACATTGGTTTCTTTTTTGGACTATGATTTTTAGAGTCTGAATTTTGCATACTATCTTTAAAGTTTGTTTCTCCATTTCCTTTCTTTCAAGTTGGAATTTGTATTTATTACATTGGTTTCTTTTATGGACTATGATTTTTTGGACTGAATTTTGCATAGTCTCGTGTCGGTATCGGTATCGAAAATTAAAGTTTGAGCTGCAAAAGAGTTTTGTTTCCCAATTTTTCCTTTCACTTAAAGCTTTCTTTTTCATTTGAAGCTTCCTTTGTCACTTGAAGCTTGTTACTGTACATTAGTTTTTCTGTACAGTAACAAGCTTGTTACTTGTAGTTCCTATTTTTGGACTTGAAGCTTCCCAATTTTTGGACTGAAGCTTGTTATTTGTAGTTCCCATTTTTTTGTAAGCAGGTCTGTATAGTTTGGAAGAACTGTTAGCAGGTCTGTACAGATGGATTGATTCTTTTGTTCTGTTTTAAACATTCAAAAACTAATGTAGTCTAGTCTGTACAGTTTGGAAGAACTTGTCTTTCTTTTCTGGTGGTTTGTATACAGTTAGCAGGTTGCTAATATATTGGCATATCTTATTTCATTTGCAGGTCCTTCAAAAGCATTCTGGATATGCTAAAATGATGGACGACTATCTTGTGATGGGAAAAAAATTTGGGTTCATGTTGGATATACTTGAATGTTCAAAAACATAGTGTAGTGCTTAATGTTTTGGGTTCAGGATTTTGTATATATGTAATGGTGGAGACAATGGGTCCATTTTGTAATGGTGGAGACAATGGGTTCATTTTGTAATGGTGGAGACAAGGGGTTATTTGTAACTGATGGTGTGGGTGATGTTGTGTTTTGAATTTATTTTGGAAATGATGGTAAAGGATGCTTACTGTTAAGCTTTTTCGTTGTTTATCAACTGAACATATATAGTTATATATGGATTTTGTTGTCTTCTACTTAATGGTAAAGAATGCTTGATGTTGTTAAGCTTTTTTTTTGTATTGGAGCTCCGACACCTGGAGATACATCTGAGGACAATGATCATATGAATTATGTTATGTGTGTATTTAAATGGTATGCTTTATAGCTGGAAGATACAAATGATAATTTCATAAGTATTACTTTTGGGACGGTTATGTAATTGTCCTAGATATAAATGACATCGTTTTGTGATGCTGGAAAATATTTCTAGGACGGATGATATTCATCGCAAACTCTTTTATTTTGGGACAGTTTAGTAAACCGTCGTAAACATATAATAATTCAAACTCTTTTGGTACGGTTAGATTTTTCGACCCTAAAACCAAATTAGGACGGTATTTTCTGTCCTAAAACTTTTTGCCACGCTACCCTAATAGCACTGTCACTTACCGTCCTAAAATTTGTGCCAAATTATAATTTGCGACTGATTTAAGCCTTGTTAAGATGAATTTTTGGCATCCCAGAAAGACACTTTTTTTGTGGTGAGGGTTCGGGTTAAGAATTGGGGGAGAAGAGGATTTGCTCTGCTTTCGAGAAGTTTGGCCAGAAAGGAATGAGAAATGAGAGTGGGAGAGAGACTGAGATTGCTTTTATAAAGAAAATGAGATGAAATGGAAGTTTGCAATAAGGGACATCCACATTCTCTTATTACAGATCATATAGCAGTTTGTTAGGGATTGGTTATAAAGCAACTTGATTCAAAAGTTTGTTAGAAAGAAGGGGAAAAATTGGTTACAAGTTTGTTAGGAAGTTTAAGAAGTAGTTAGGAGACTTGAAGAGCACTCCAAGAATGCTAGAGTTTTCTTCCCAAACGTTATTTAATTAAATCAATTAATAAATAATCATCCTTCACAAAATCCTAAAGACTAAAATATTTCCCCAATATAAAATAATAGTATCTAAAATTTTAAAATACCAAAAAATTATTAAAAATTAAAAATTCAGGGAAAGTGGGGTCACAATTAACATTAGACATTACATACATACTGATGTGTCCATTGACACGATTGACCACAGGACACCGATGCATTCATGATGCGAGGTTTGCATGACTATTCGTGGTATTGACCTCGTGTTAGAATTCTAGATTTCTTTACCAGTATTGCTTTTATTTTTGAGATGATTGTCTAGACTTGACATTGCTAGATTCTAGACATATGGGGATTGGGAAGAACTTGACTACAATATCAGACCTATTATCGTGTGACCCATTATTTATTGACCTTTATCTCTGTAGCAGAGTAAGGGATTATCACTATCGATAATTGATTGTCCTTGGTACCACGACACATGTACTGGGGACAATTTCCTACTAAGGTGCTAGTGAGCCTTAGTGGAAGGGTCTGGTATTCTAGAAAAGTATCTCACATGCATAACATATAGACTGATATAGTATATCGTATTAGTTCATATTTTCATTTATGTACATTGGCATGTATTTTGTGCACCTTGCTAGTGTTGGCCCATTGGTCATATGGTCAACCTGATTTTAATAATTGATCAAACTCTGTCTGGATATACGAAGCTAGTCGGGACATCTCGGACTCTTGGACATGATCAAGAATGGCTATCCACTGAATTCAAGACCGAAGATCTGTTTGCCTACTCGAGTCTGTAATTCCTTATGCAATATATTTTTTCATTTTATTTGAGTCTAGGAATATGTTGTACACCGAGTCGTACTGGCAAATAGGCTACCCTTAAATGAGTTCAAAATGTTTTTAAAATGACCTCTCAAAAAGGTTTACAAAAAGGTTTTCAAAAAAGTTTTCAAAAATTACCAAAAAGCTTTTTCAAAACCCTAACTAAACCCTAACAGAACTCGGGCCGAGTTCGGCCAGAGTTTGGCCAGAGTTCGGTTGGTGGCCGTTGTGATTTTGAATCCTTGTTACTTGGTCCTCCTGCAGTTGCGGATTTGACCGAGATTTGCTCATAGAGTTTTGTCCGAATTCTGCCCGAATTCTGTCAGAAGTCTGCCTTTGGAACACCTATAAATAGAGAAGGATTTCGATCATTTCAACTCACTCATTCACTTTCAATCTTCTCTCTATCTAAAGCTTTCAGTCTTCCAAAGAGTTTTCTAGAGCTTTAAATTTCAGATCCCAAGCCAGTTACAATCCTCTAGTCGATTTGCCAGTACGGTACGGTCTAGAAGTTTCTGAGAGATTGTAATCAGAAGGCTTGATTGAAGAATACCTCTTCACATTTGAAGTTGGACGAGTTCTTCGTATCAAAGCTCGCGTTGTAGAAGTTGCAAGGACTTCGTAAGAAAACTTGCGGTTTTTCCAATAGTGGATTCAACTGGTAGCAAGAGTTCTACCGACTGGATTAGTCCTCAACAGAGGGATACCAGTATACATCACTGTCTTTGCGTTTGCTCTCTTAACTTTGCCTTTACATTATTTTAGTTGTGATTAATATTCTGTGATTGTGCTGCTAACTTTTTTAATTAGCATTATTCTGCTGTCAACTCTATTCACCCCCCCTCTAGAGTATTACGTTTTACTATTTCGTTCCTACAGCTAGTCCCTTGAGGACCTGGCTATTTTCCAGGCTTAGATGAAGTTGAAAACTACTCGGAGGTTTATGGTTCGAAAGCTGAGAACGAAGGTGTACCGACATAGGAGGACGAGATAGAGCCAGAGGACTTCTCGTGATCATGTTACCTTCATATTTAGTCTTGCTACATTATGTCCTTTTTTTCATCATACTTGTAGTTGATTTGTACTTTGTTTTTATCTCTGTGGTTTCAGAATGTTTTGCCTGCACAAACTTTATTACTTTTATTGCTGGATATTAGAGACATGTCTTTATTTATTCTTGATCTCTTTATGGACTCTGTGGATGTGATTAGATGTATATACTTGTGGACTGTTTTGTATATCTGGGTGTTATCATAATTTACAGCTTAAATATTTTGCTAATGGGCTTGTTGTGTAGCTTGGCCCATTAGTGAAGTGCTGCTGTAGTGCCCCGTCCCGTAAAGTCAATCGGAGGAATCGAAATGCCGACGACGTTCGAACTTAGCCTTGTAACGGCTGCTCGAAGGCTCGTTCGGTCGAGGCGACTCCTCGCTCAGGTGGGGTAGTTTCGATGAACTTGCCTCATCTTAGCCTTCACATAATAACTCGCTTGTTTTCAACTTGCACAAGTTAGGCTTAATAATAAAGAGACGCATCCACATAGCTAAGAGAATAATCCCGACGGGTCGAAATGTGTTAGAACATGGAAAATGGTCCCACGGTCTGCTTAGAAGTCGGCTCAGCATGCTTTCGAAATGACACTCGATCCTTCGTCCCGTGGCTTGGGAGAAGGAAGTTGGCCTAAGTTGCTAAGTTGCCCCGACACCCGAATTTGCCTAAGTCATAGGCGTCGCCCGCTTGAATGCTTGATAAAGCATGTACGGTCCCGTCGTCCAAGGCTTGGCATAGCTTTCGCATGTCCCGTGGGTTAAGTCGTCTAACACGGCTTGTTGGCTTAAGTCTAGGCACCCGAGAACTTGGTTGTTCAATTCGAACGCGTGCACGGCCCGTCCTTTCAATGCGAAGCTCGGCATAGCCTTTGCTCGTCGAGTCGTTGACCGAATAAGTTAGACAAGAGTTGTGCTGGGCTATCGAAGCCATTTCTAACACTGTCCTGCTCTATCTGCGATTGTCAAGTCGTGTAGCCCCTCGAGAACTAGGCTCGTCGTATAAAGTATATGACTTGAGCGATAGCGTCGCCTAGAGAACCAAGTCTGTCTAAGGCACGATCTGCGGTCGGTTTAGTAAAGAGTATGCCACGGACAAAAGAAATTCACGCGACAGGTTGTCGCCGAGATCGGTCCCGCTACTTGGGAGTCTTGCTAAGTCTCGATAAGTCCCGCACACGAGATCGGTCCCGCTACTTGGGAGTCTCACACGATAAGTCTCGCACACAAGATTGGTCCCGCTACTTGAGAGTCTCGCTAAGTCTCGCACACGAGATCGATCCCGTTACTTGGGAGTCTCGCTATGTCTCGAAAGAAAACACACGAGATCGGTCCCGCTACTTGGGAGTCTCCATAGAAAGATGGAAAGCATGGTCATGTTAAGGAAGGATTTGATAGATTGAGTTGAGTTTGCATGGTCATTGGACAACTTGTCGACAAGGTGTAGTCTTCTCGAATGATCGCCGGGGCACCAGGATCATGTCGGCCCGGGAGAAGCAAAATGCCTCAAAGTAGGATGCTGGATAACCGTATGGAAGATTCGGCACCTCCGGGCTAGCTACCGCGGAGGGACAGTCCGATATCCCCGAGCCGGGTTCAAGATAGCTTGACATTGCTAGTGACCACTCATATAGATGTGTCGGCAAGAGCGGCTATCCGCGTGTATGCCTTTGGATTTTGTCGATTACTAGCAAGTTGTGTTGGGTTATCAAGTCATGCTTATTACAAGCACAAGTCTTGAGTCGGAATGGGTTAGGGTGTGCACGGTTGCATCACCAATCTAGAGCCTATGAGATAGCTATAGCAAGGATACGTGCTTCGGCATGAATGTGGTCTCGTCTCGAGTCAAGTCAGGAAGGGCCGTAAGGCAACTTGTTTAAGTCTGGTTGATCTTGGAAGGCACGGCCTCAACTTTATGGCACGATCAAGTCTACTAGCACAACCTGCACGAGTCGTTCCCCTTGATGTCGCGGGCACGAGAATTGGTCTAGAGGCACTTGAGTTTAAATAAAGGTCTTGGCACGGCCGAGTTTGCATAAGTTGCTCCTCGACGAAGCACCGTCCCGAATATGTTGAAGTCATGAATACAGTAGGGCACGACCCTGCCGTCCCGAATTGAAGTTCGGTCAAGTACTTGAGTGATGAGGCACTGTCTCGATCAAAACATACGTTGACATTATAGCACGACCATGTCGTTGCGCATCGATTTGGTCAGGTGTCGTAGTCTTAAAACTGATCCTAAGACAAGACTAGAAAGACAATCGTAAAAGGACTTATATTGCACGCATCCAACCGGATCGAAGCAACTCAGCAAAGAGCTCCCCTACCCACTCAGCTACAACGGTTCGGACAACATCAGCAGAAGACCGGGCAAGATTTTGCCCTAGCAGCAGACGAGCAAGAACCATAACAGGAACCCACCGATGATGTCATTACAGGTTCCATTTATGTGTTTTCATATCCTGCTCTAGCATTATTTGATTCGGGTGCATCTCACAGTTTCATATCATCAATGTTTATTTCTGCACACCACCTAGATACGGGACTTAGCAAGATGATTAGTAGAGTTATAACCGGTGGTGGACCCATACCCATCACTGAGGCTTGTAACTGTCCCATAACTATCTCAGGCCACAAATTCTTAACACCCTTACTTGTGATGCCCTTGTCCAACTATGATATAGTCCTAGGGATGGACTGGTTAAGTGAGCAGCATGCGCTGATAGATTGTCACAGAGGATGTGTAATCTTCAGCCCACCAGGAGAACCGGATTTTAAAATCTCTCGAGCTCCGGAAGACATGAAGAGTGTTACCTACTCCTCTATCACCGAAGAACCCGGGCCTCTTCACCCTATTATAGCGGAATTCATGGACGTCTTTCCAGATAGCCTTCCAGGATTGCCGCCAGAACGAGGTGTAGAATTCTCCATTGATCTAGTACCCGGCTCTTTCCCTATTTTTTGGGGATGCTACAGAGTCAAACCCAAGGAGGCAAAGGAGATGAAGGACCAGATTGACAAACTGAAGGCTCAAAGATTTATCCGAGATGGGGCTTCACCCTGGGGAGCACCAGTTTTATTCGTGCCCAAGAAGGATGGAACTGTGCGGATGTGCATCGATTACCGGGCACTGAACAACATCACCATCAAGAACAATTACCCTCTGCCCCGGATCGACGACCTTTTTGATCAACTGAGTAGAGCTAAGGTATTTTCGAAGATAGATCTCAGGTCTGGCTACCATCAAATCAAGGTCAGGAAGGAGGATATTCCCAAGACGGCGTTCAACACCAAATATGGTCAGTATGAATTTTTGGTCATGCCGTTTGGACTGACGAATGCCCCTGCAGTATTCATGAACCTTATGAACAAGGTCTTCCATGAATATCTGGATCAGTTTGTTGTTGTCTTCAGTGACGACATTCTGATCTACTCGAAGACTGAAGAGGAGCATGAAGAGCACTTGAGAAAAGTTCTGGGAACTTTAAGGAAGGAGAAGCTCTATGGTAAGCTATCTAAATACGAATCCTTCTTAGACAAAGTAGATTTTCTTGGCCATGTTGTCACAGGAGAAGGAATTTCGGTGGATCCAATGAAGATAGCTGCTATTGAGAAGTGGACTGCACCAAGTTCAGTTGCAGAAATCAGAAGCTTTTTGGGTTTAGCTGTTGTAGTGTCCCATCCCACAAAGTCAATCGGAGGAATCGAAATACCGACGGCGTTGGAACTTAGCCTTGCAATGGCTGCTCGAAGGCTCGCTCGTCCGAGGCGACTCCTCGCACAGGTGGGGTAGTTTCGGTGAACTTGCCTCATCTTAGCCTTCACTTAATAATGCGCATGTTTTCAACTTGCACAAGTAGGCTAATATAAAAGCTACGAATGCACATAGCTAAGGGAATAATCCCGACCCGTCGGAATGTCTTAGAACATGGGAAATGGTCCCACGGTCTTCATAAAAGTCGGCTCAGCGTGCTTTCAAATGACACTCGATCCTTCGATCCCGTGGCTTGGGAGAAGGAAGTTGGCTTAAGTTGCTAAGGTGTCCCTACACTTGAAATAGCCTAAGTCATAGGCGTCGCCTGCATGAATGCTTGAAAAGCATGCACGGTCCCATCGTTTTGCCCCAACACTCGAATCAGCCTAAGTCATAGACGTCGCCCGCGTGTATGCTTGATAAAGCATGCACGGTCCTGTCCCGCAAGGCTTGGCATAGCCTTCGTACGTCCCGTAAGTTAAGTCGTCTTGCACGGCTCGTTGGCTTATGTCTAGGTACCCGAAAAGTTGGTTGTCCGAGTCGACCCCGCGCCTAGCACGTTCCCTTGATGCGAAGCTCGGCGTAGCCTTTGCGCGTCGAGTCGTTGCCCGAATAAGTTAGACAAGAGTTGTGATGGGCTATCGAAGCCATTTCTAGTACTGTCCCGCTCTATCTGTGGTTGTCAAGTCGCGTAGTCCCTTGAGAACAAGGCTCGTCGTATAAGTATATGACTTGAGCGTTAGCGTCGCCTATAGAACTAGGCCTGTCTAAGGCACGAGCTACGGTCGGTTTAGTGAAAAGCTTGCCACGAACAAAGGAAGTCCACGCGACTTATTGTCGCCGAGATCGGTCCCGCTACTTGGGAGTCTCATTATGTCTTGATAAGTCCTGGACACGAGATCGGTCCCGCGGTTTGGGAGTTTCGCTAAGTCATGATATGTCCCGCACACGAGATCGGTTCTGCGGCTTGGGAGTCTCGCTAAGTCTTGATAAGTCCCGCACACGAGATCGGTCTCGCGGCTTGGGAGTCTCGACTGATAGAAGAAAAGCATGGTCATGTTAAGGAAGGACTGGATAGACTGGATAGATCGAGTATGCATAGTCATTGGACAACTTGTCGACAAGGTGTAGTCTTCCCGAGTGATCACCGGGGTACCGGGATCATTCGGCCCGGGAGAAGCGAGTGTGGCTCAAAGTAGGATGCTGGATGACCGCATGGGAGAGTTCGACCCCACCGGGCTAGCTACCCGTGTAGGTACAGGCCGATATCCCGTGAGCCATGTCCAAGATAGCTTGACATTGCTAGTGACCACTCATGTAGATGTGTCGGCAATAGCGGCACACCGTGTGTATGCCTTTGGATTAGGTTTAGAACTGGAATCATGTCTAGTCGGTAACACAATGGCTGGGCCTAAGATTGGACTACAGCGTAGGCACCGTGCTTAGCACGATACTTGGTGTCGGGATGTCCATGAGATCGATACTAGGTTTGGCAAGTCTTGTCTAAGTTGGTTCATGAGTCGAATAGAAAGACCGCTAGGCGGTTGCATGGATAAAGTCTTGATATGTTGCGAGGCGCGGCCTCAATCTTGAAGCACGAACAAGTCTAAGCAAGGTCTAGAGGCACGACCTGCACGATTCGTCCCATTGTCGTCCTTGGCATTTGAATCGTTGGCACAAGAATTGGCCTAGTGAACTTGAGTTTAAGTGAAAGTCTTGGCACAGTCAAGTCCACATAAGTTGCTCCTCGGTAAAGCACAGTCTTGAATACGTTATGATCCCGAATAGAGTACGGCACGACCCTGCCGTCCCGAGTTCAAGTTTGGTCAAGTTCATGCACGATGAGGCACTGCCTCGATCGAGATACACGTTGGTATTGTAGCACGACCATGTCGTTGCACGTCGAGTTGGTTAGACGTCAAGTCTTAAAACTGATCCTAAGGTAAGACTAGAAAGACAATCGAAAGGGTTTAAGCTGTACAAAGTAAATGAACGTATCGGTTATATATGGGTGGGCGAGAAGCTCACTCCACCAGTACAGTTGAGTACTGTCACCCACACAGTGTTCATGTGCAGGCACAAGTAGAAGCTCGTGGCGCGAAGCTCGCTTGGATGCGTCGAGGCACGGAGTTTCTTGGCGATTCGAAGCGTGCGACCGCGTGGATTGAAGACTTATATAGGACATAATGTATGGACATCGCCTTCCGAAGCTTCCGCTGGCTCAAGCATTGTATCGAGAGATGAGAGAGAGCAGAGTGACTTATAAATGAGAGAAAAGTGAGCACGAGAGACTTGTAATTTGGCCTTGCGCCCACAAATGTAATCTTGTATTCAATATCAATAAAAGAGTTTCTTTTGAATGACTTGTGTTCATGTGTGCTTGTTCTAAATTTCCGCTGCATATTCAATGTATCTGCTTGGGACTTCTGTGCGACGACCCGGTCGCTGCCGCTGTAATCGGCCGTTATGGAACCTGCCTTGCACGAGTGCAATCTAGGCTCGTGCGGCATCACGCCTTAGCGAGGACGATCACTCCTACGGGAGCGGGGCGTGACATAATGGTATCAGAGCACGGCTTTACGTCCTTGGACTTCACGTCAAAATTCTCAGTTTTGAAAGCTCGTCGTTGATAAAGAAGTACGCGCTCCCTCTCGATTGTCCCTCGGCATGTCCATACAATAAGTCTAAATATTTTTGAAAGCTCGTACAAGCGTTCAACTAAAACGCATCGGTAGGCTATCGCAGAACGCATCTGTAGGCTTTTGGGCCGAACGATGTTAAACTTGACTCGATAGAAAATACATGCTAAGTTAACATGTCGCGTGCGCGCACTACCAAAATAAGTCATATCAGCGACGTAATTAGCGACGCCAATTTAAAACGTCGCTAATATTTTTGGATTTAGCAACTCCTAAAATATGCGTCACAATACGTCGCTGGTAGCGACAAACAGCGACATATTGCGACTACATTTAGTGTAATAAAAACCAACGTCGTTGATTTGTCGAAAAACGTCGCTAGTTTTATTAGTTTAGCGACGTTTAGCGTCGCAACGATTATTAAGTCGCCGAATATTAAACGATTACCGACGCTTGGCGACGTATTTTAGGACGTCGCTAATTTCTGATAAAAAAGGTTTCCTCGGTTCGACTTTTCATTTATCCCTCTCCCCAAATTTTTTGTTCCCGCCCCTCTTCTCCGACCTCGACGACAGCCACCCCCTTCCCTCCGGTGCCGCTCATCCTCCTCCTCCACCGCGAGCCCCTTCTCCTCCCTCCGGCGAGCCCATTCTCCTCCTCCTCCTCCACCGCGAGCCCCTTCTCCTTCTCCACCGCGAGATCGTCCTCCTCCTCCTCCTCCACCACCGCGAGGAGACTGAAGGTAAACCCTAACCCTAATTGAGGTGTTTTTCGTGTCCAAACTGGACACGGAGACACATTACGACCATGTGTTCACTGTGTTCGTGAGGTTTTGGACACTTTGTGTCCATTTGTTGGACACGTGGACACCCGCAAGCATGCATATATATGTATTTCACCTCTGTACACTTAATCCCCTCCTCCTCCACCATCGAACTTGTCCTCCTCCTCCTCTTCCACCACCGTGAGGAGACTGAAGGTAAACCCTAACCCTAATTGAGGTATTTTTCATGTCCAAAATGGACACGGAGACACGTTACGACCATATGTTCACTGATACAGTGTGTTCGTGAGGTTTTGGACACTTTGTGTCCATTTGTTGGACACGTGGACACCCCCAAGCTTGCATATATATGTATTTCACCTCTGTACACTTAATCCCCTACATACACTTGTGTATTTTCGTATTAATTTGGATTTGCATATTGGGTTTGGGTTTCGATATAGTGTTTGATACATTGTTTCACCTTGCAACAATCCTACACTTATTTTAGACAACAAGTATATGAACCAATTAGTCAACATCTATTTGTTGAAGTATGGTACTCCATTCTTCGTAAGTTCTACCTATATATGTCTCTCAAGATCCAATACTCAAAAATCCCAAGAAGAAGAAGAAGAAAAGAATAAAATGACATCGCTCAACACCCTATGACAACTCTTTGTAGAATTGTGTTAAAGTGTGAGTTCTACAGTATGAGTTCTACAGTATGAGTTCCACAGTATGGTTCTCTTTGTAGAAAAAAATGACATCGCTCAACCCTATCGATCCTCCATACAAGTCTTCCTTCATCTATTGTCTTAAAGTGTGAGTTACAGTATGGTTCTCTTTGGTGAATTGTGTCTTATTATAGTCCCTGCAGCCATTTGACTGGCGAGGCAGAAACTATGTAGTCGTAGATAAAGTTGACTGTCATCCGACCCTCATCCCTCGGCAATGATGATACGACAACCAACCAGAGAGGCAAGGACATAGTCCCTGCATCCATTTGGATTAGTAAATGTTAATATGGGGTTTGGATTCATGGTGTATATGCTCACTGTCTCAAGGACATAGTCCCTGCAGCCATTCGACTGGCGAGGCAGAAACTATGTAGCCGTAGATAAAGTTGACTGTCCTCCGACCCTCATCCCTCGGCAATGATGATACGACAACCTATCACTATATCTTATATAGTAGTAGATGATGTCTTAGTATTACAATTATATTATTTGTGACTATCGATCTTACCAGATGGTACCCATGACCCGAGGAGCGGCACATCGTTTGAAGAAAACAGTGAATACTGAGGTGGCTCCTCCTACAGTTGAGGAGGAAGTGGCACCGGTTGCTAGTGAGACCGGGAGTTCTATTCATCCAGCACCGGTAGCTAGTGAGACCGAGAGTTCTCTTAATGCAGTCCTTGCAAGGGACGACATCTCTTCTCGCGCCAAAAATCTCGCTTTTTCAAGGTGGTTACGTGAACGTATCACTGAGCGTTTGCGTGAGCAGCATGGTTCTCATTAGCTATTAGTACTTATTTGTATTGGACTATTTGTATTGGGTTGTTTTTGTATTAGACTATTTGTATTGGACTACATATATATGAATTAGAACTGTGTCAATCTCTGGATTATATTGGACTACGCCATGGTGATCAGGACATAGTCCTTGCAGCCATTCGACTGGCGAGGCAGAAACTATGTATCCGTAGATAAAGTTGACTGTCCTCCGACCCTCATCCCTCGGCAATGATGATACGACAATCCAACCGGAGAGGATACTCTGAGAGATCCATCTGAGAGGGACGTATACTCTGAGAGATCACCTTTACAAGAATTATATCAGTAGTGGGATCGAATGTTGGGGAAGATATTATCAAAGTATACGTCCTACTCAGATGTGTCTCTCACCGTTACTATTTTTTCTGACAGCATGGTGGATGTGCTCCGTCCACAGATTCTTGCTCCGAGCCAAAACTTTATCCCGGAGGTCAAGTGGACATCTTTGGTGTAGAGTTCGAGTGAGAGGTTCCTGACAGCATGGTGGCCTCCTTTGTTAAAGTATCCGTGCTCATCCCACATTGGTTGTGGGACGAGCACGGATACTTTAACAAAAGAGACCACCATGCTGTCAGGAACCTCTCACTCGAGCTCTACACCAAGGATGTCCACTTGAGCTCCGGGACAAAGTTTTGGCTCGGAGCAAGAATCTGTGGATGGAGCACATCCACTATGCTGTCAGGAAAAAATAGTAACGGTGAGAGAACCATCTGAGTAGGACGTATACTTTGATAATATCTCCTCCAACACTCGATCCCACTACTGATATAATTCTTGTAAAGGTGATCTCTCAGAGTATACGTCCCTCTCAGATGGATCTCTCAGAATATCCTCTCCGGTTGGGTTGTGTTCTGAGCCATCCGTTCTCACAGAGGGTCCTATTTTGGATTCTGTATTTTGTATTTTGGTTTCTGTATTTTGTATTTTGGTTTCTGTATTTTGTATTTTGGTTTCTGTATTTTGTATTTTGGTTTCTATATTTTGGCTCCAGCTCCATTTGTATTAATCTACGGTACGACATGGTGATCAGGACATAGTCCCTGCAGCCTTGATGAGGACGATCCGGAAGACAATGCTGATTCAGTTTTGCCTTCTCCTCTCCTCCACCATGGCTATGGACCCATCTGCTCCTCCCTACTTCCATTCTTCTTATTTGACTCTCTCAGGCACATATGATATCCAGCTCAAGTGTAGAGTCGGGGGAGAAGAAGTAGACATGAAGAGGAGGGAGAAGCAGCACAGCCGGCAGCATGACCCGGAGGAAGTACAGAGGTTTTCTTCAACATACGTAGGAGAACTATAAGGATATATCTTTTCACAATATATCATCTTGTCAAAGACCCTTAATGTGACAACCATGTTACCGCGGTGTCGGAAGACTAACATGTCATAATTTTCTAAGCCGTGTGTTTTGACATAATCCTCCTAACTCTTTCCTCCTATGTCGTAATCTTGCATTATTACATAGAACTGAAATCCGGTTGGAGGATTATGTCAAAACACACGGCTTATAAAATTATGACATTTTAGTCTTCCGACACCGCCGTAACATGGTTGTCACATTAAGGGTCTTTGACAAGGTGATATATTGTGAAAAGATATATCCTTATAGTTCTCCTACGTATGTTGAAGAAAACCTCTGTACTTCCTCTGAGTCATGCCGCCGGCTGTGCTGCTTCCCCCTCCTCTTCATGTCCACTTCTTTTCCCCCGACTCTACACTTGAGCTGGATATCATATGTGGCTGAGAGAGTCAAATAAGAAGAAGGGAAGTAGGGAGGAGCAGATAGGTTCACAGCCATGGTGGAGGAGAGGAGAAGGAAAATGCTTGATCAGAACTTGAGGTGGAAAAGTTGTGACGTTGATAGCGTGAGAGAGGAAGATGGTGGAAAAGATCTTCTCCCCCGACTCTACACTTGAGGTGGATATCATATTTTGGTTTCTGTATTTTGGCTCCAGCTCCATTTGCATTAATTTACGGTACGACATGGTGATCGGAACATAGTCCCTGCAGCCATTCGACTGGCGAGGCAAAAACTATATAGCCGTAGATAAAGTTGACTGTCCTTCGACTCTCATTCTTCGGCAATGATGATACGACAACCTATCACTATATCTTATATAGTAGTATGATGATGTCTTAGTATTACATTATGCGAGTTCATCTTGATTCTGTTACATTCTTCAGATACTAGATACGATAGAAACATATACTACACCATATGTACAGAACATAGATGATTCACACTAATGTATGCTAGAATAAATTTTGGGTTATGTTCTGAGCCATTCGTTCCCATATTTTGTGTGATTGTTGTAGACTTGGTTATAGGGACTGAAACCTGTGTACAGCGAGAAATGGACATTCTGTGATTGTTTGGATCCTATTCTACAGTGAGAAATGGTTATCTTTTTAAACTGCAGGGAGAAATGGATATTCTGTATTTTATTTTTTTATTTTTTTTGTAGATTTAGCGACGTTTATCGACGTCCTCCGACCCTCATCCTTCGGCAATGATGATACGACAACCTATCACTATATCTTATATAGTAGTAGATGATGTCTTAGTATTACATTATGTGAGTTCATCTTGATTCTATTACATTCTTCAGATACTAGATACGATTAGAACATATACTATACCATATGTACAGAACATAGATGATTCACACTAATGTATGGTAGAATGAATTTTGGGTTGTGTTCTGAGCCATTCGTTGATAGCGACTCGAAAGTATGCGTCACAATACGTCGCTGATAGCGACAAACAGCGACATATTGCGACTACCTTTAGTGTAATAAAAACCAACGTCGTTGATTTGTCGGAAAATGTCGCTAGTTTTATTAGTTCAGTGACGTTTAGCGTCGTAAAGATTATTACGTCGCCGAATATTAAACGAATACCGACGCTTTGCGACGTATTTACGGACGTCTCTAATTTATGATAAAAAGGGTTTTCTCGGTTCGACTTTTCATTTCTCCCTCTCCCCAAATTTTTTGTTCCCGGCCCTCTTCCCTGACCTCGACGACAGCCCGACCCCCTTCCCTCCGGCGCCGCTCATCCTCCTCCTCCACTGCGAGCCCCTTCTCCTCCCTCCGGCGAGCACCTATCACTATATCTTATATAGTAGTAGATGATGTCTTAGTATTACATTATGTGAGTTCATCTTGATTCTGTTACATTCTTCAGATACTAGATACGATAAGAACATATACTACACCATATGTACAGAACATAGATGATTCACACTAATGTATGCTAGAATGAATTTTGGATTGTGTTCTGAGCCATTCGTTCCCATACTTGGCAATTAAGCCATTCGACTGGCGAGGCAGAAACTATGTATCCGTAGATAAAGTTGACTGTCCTCCGACTCTCATCCCTCGGCAATGATGATACGACAACCTATCACTATATCTTATATAGTAGTAGATGATGTCTTAGTATTACATTATGTGAGTTCATCTTGATTCTGTTATATCCTTCAGATACTAGATACGATAAGAACATATACTACACCATATGTACAGAACATAGATGATTCACACTAATGTATGCTAGAATGAATTTTAGATTGTGTTCTGAGCCATTCGTTTCCATACTTGGCAATTAAGCATGTGAAATAGAACTGATTATGTTTAGTTTGGCTTACGATACAGATTTGGACATTGCTAGAATGATTGTTGTAGACTTGGACATTGTGTGAATTTTGGGTTGTGTTCTGAGCCATTCTGAGAACTGGACATTGTGTGATTGTTGTAGACTTGGTTATAGGGACTGAAACCTGTGTACAATGAGAAATGGACATTATGTGATTGTTTGGATCCTATTCTACAGTGAGAAATGGGCTTTTTAAACTGCAGGGAGAAATGGACATTCTGTATTTTATTTTATTTTTATTTTTTTTGCAGATTTAGTGACGTTTACCGATGTTTACCGACGCCTTCCGACGTAATTTTGCGTCGGTAAACGTCGGTAGATAATTAATATTATCCAGGCTACCGACGTTTAGCGACGTCAATATATGTCGGAGGACGTCGGTAAACGTCGGTGCACGTCGGTAATTATCCCCAGGAATTCCCAGGATTTATCGACGCTTTGCGACTTTTTACATGTCACTAAATCACCGACGACCCGACGGTAATTCGTCGGTAAATTTACCGACTCATAGCGACACGCATTAATACGTCGCTAATCCACCGACGTCACGACGGTAGACGTCGGTAATATACCGACGTATATATACGTCGGAAAACGTCGATAATTGCGACGTTTGGCGACGTTTAGAAGATTAGTGACTTACATTTCAGCGACTATCACGAAATATCGGTAATTCCGTCGCTAAATCTCTTTAGCAACAAAATTTGTCGTTTTAGCGACGTCTTTATGCGTCGCTAAAACGACTTATTCTGGTAGTCGCGCCTGACTAGTATTGCGTCGACCCTAGCAATTGAGCGTGTAAACTCGGAATATAGTCCGTACGGGATGGTTATGCGGCATAACTTAGTCCGCGTATCGCGCACCTCGACTTTTGGTGCAAACGAGTTGCGAGCGATATTAGGTATCGTTCGGTCGGGAATGGAGATGCACTTAGAGTATGTATCGATAGGAACGCTATCGAACTAACACTTAGGTGTACGCGAAAGATTGACTTGGATTTCGAGGAAATAGTGCGAACGACTTAGCGCGTCGATATGACGCGAACGATTACGCAAGAGATTCGTCGAACGAATCTGAAGGACGTCCTAGCGCATGACGCGAACGTGATTGAGGACTAGATCGGATGGCTCGAATCCGAGTGGTGTATGGATTTTCTTGAAAATCATTCGAGCAAAGATTGAGGATTAGAAATAATAACGAGTACGTCGGCGAGGCGATGCGATCGCGCAAAGCCTTAGAACGTGTCACGCTTAGTTGATCGTGACTTCGAATGTCCCGAACGAGCATCTCGTTCGGACAACTTGCGAATAGGCAACGCGAGTTAGAAAACGATATCGAAGTGATTCGAAACGATGAATGAAAATGAATGGTCTTGATCGAGGAAACTTAGAGGATCGTGCGTACGATATCGGATTGATGCAAATGAAATGTGACTTGAGTTTCGATCAACGATCTTGAAACGAGCTTGAGGAATAGCGATCGAACTTGATCTTGAATATCAAGGAAGTTATGGTACATCCAGTTCGGACAATAGCATCAGTCGCATGACTCGAAATTGGTTGCAAAGAAAGATCGTCAGGTTACGCATATCGTTGATGGTATTGAGGCGTATCAAAGATCGATATGCGATAACTCGGGGGTACTCTGACTCAGCGAATGACGATCGTGCAAATATCATTATTTCGATGGATGCTATACTCGGGATATTGAAACATGTTGAGGAAAAGATAAACTTGGCTCAAGGATTTTCTAGTTGAATGAATGACGGTCGGACTATCGAACTTGGATTGGATGAAAATGATACGTTTGGATTTGCTTCGTTGATAACCACGACTTCGACATTCTTGTCTTATGCGAGCGCAACTCCAGCCTCGCACATGCGTTGCACCGATTAGGACAATCACTCCGCGTGAGCGCTGATATGGTGATTCATACAGCGGGAGTGATTGAACTTGGATGGCGTGGCAATCTGATTGCTTCGACTTGTGGTTTGAAACGAAGGTGAGTCGAGAATGAATTTGTGTGCTTGAAGAATTAAACTTGAGGATTGAGTAGGTCCAATCCGCGTATCGAGAATGAGTTAGTCTAAAATCAAACACGAGTTACGCTCCGATGAGAATGATTATTCCGCGGGAGCGTTGCGTAGTGATTCACGAACCACCGTGGATAATCGGACTCGCGTGAGATTGGGGTACAATGTATTATCGAGCTAGATGACCTCGTGATCGAATACAGGAATTGGTTAGAATTGGTGATCTGAATTGTTTCGATTTCGTTGCGCTGCGCAACGAACACCTTGATACGAAATAGGTGATCGTGCTCGATGTTTAGAAATCTGAGTGACACGAGCTCGGGTAGAAAACCCCGTACTATCGACTTTGGTTTGACCCTAGGATTGGGGTCAGTGTTGGCATTATTGTTGGGGAACTATGATTTCAATCCTGACATTGACTTAGCCTCGAAAAGATTGGCCTAGCGGTTAGGCGAGACGCCATGTTTCAAGTGTTATCAATCGAAGAATTGATCTTGAGGATTGGTTGAATGGATAGCATGAATCACGAACATAGGAAATCCTGCTCACGAGACTCGGCTGACATGTATATATTTCAGGGACGCATAGGTATGTGCACGAGGTGACTCGAGTGAGAATGACAAATTCTATATCATGCGGCTTGGCTGAATGCATGTATTTTGGGGATGCTTGGAATACGTGCACGATCCAGCCAAGTGATACAATGAGTTCAAGCAAGACTTGAAAAATGGGAGTGTGCCGAGATCTTGGAATCGTGTTAAACACTACAAGAAAAAACCCTTTTTACAACGTTTCATCTACAACACATCCTGAAAACATTGTAAAAATAGGGGTCTTCTACAACCTTTATTATAAAAACATTGTAAAATACCAGTACAAACAACGTTTAATATTCAAACGTTAATGCTTCTACAATAGTCATTCACAAAAGTTGTGTATTACTATCTTCAACAACATTTTATTAACAATGTAAAATTTATTAATTTTGACAACGTTTATTTAATGTTGTCAAAGTTATTAATTTTGACAATGTTTTTAAAATATTGTAAAAATATCATGTTCAACAACGTTCATCAAATGTAGTAAGTTTTCTATCTTTCACAATATTTGTACGATATTGTAAAAGTAATTTTATTGTACCACTTTATATAAACATTGTGTATGTATTGTTATTTTACAATGTTTAAGAAACATTGTAAAAGGATTATATTCACCGACGTTTATTAAATGTTATAAAAGGTGTGTATTACAATGTTTATACAGTGTTATAAATTTATCTATATTTTGCCACTATAAATAAATGTCGTGAATGTATCTATCTTTTAAATATTTTAAATTGTATATCCATGTGTTTGACCAAAAAAGAGACACATCTCGTCCATCATAAGTTACGCGTTTCTAACATGTGTCCGTGTGGTGTTGAATTTCTCCCCAAAGTTTTCATTCCTCCCAAAAAGAAGTGTTCTTCTATTCTTTAAATTAGTTATTATTTTATATGGTGTCATTGTATTCTTTAAATTAGCTTGAGTTGATAAAGAATTGTAATGGACCAAAGTAAAGTCACTTTGTTGCTAGCAACAACATGTACATATTGTGTGGCACCGACCAAACAGTTGCACACTAGGGAGCATACAAGCACTAAATATGCGAAAAATATAATAATTGATAATTATTTATGGTAGGGCCCTCATAAAATAAATAATATATATAAGAGGACATTGAGAATTGGAATACAAAAGAGCAATACTCTTCGTGAACCCTCCGTTCCTTATAATTTTTTGTTCTCGATTAACTAATATATATAAATGTCAACTTTTTGCATAATATAAAATTGGAAAAGCAAACTCCGATTTATTAAAGGAATATGTTGGTCATTAACCAGCCCAGTGTCAGACTTTAAATTTTGAGACCCTGAGGCAAAATCTAAAAATAGTGCCCTCAAACCCTAATTTTCTTACAGATTTTTTTTCATGGACGATGATACAATAGTATTAGCAACACAAAACTTAGAAAATAAAATAATTAATTAAATACAATATAATATCCAAAATAATATGTCATAATAAAATTCTAATGAAACTGAAAATGTACCAAACCAAAATTAAAATTAATATAATAGGCAAATAAATAAATAAAAAGCTAACAATAATTGGGGTAGTTCATAGATAATAATAAAAAGAAAAAGAAAATTTTGTTACTTATTCTCTTGTTCAGTTACCTCCCAGATCGGACCAAAAAATACACACACAAAAGAGATTGACAACAACGAAAGGGTAGAGGAGATTGAGACAGATGATGAAAGGGTAGAGGAGATTGAGAACGTCAGACTATTAGAGCGAAGGAAGGGAGAAATGATCTTGACAACGACTGCACCAATTTTTTTTCTTTATTATGATTAACTGACTTATCTCTTGGTATTCTAGTATATGACGTTTAGATAGGGCCGGCCCTGGCCCTGGCAGCCAGGGCGGCTGGCCAGGCCCAAAGAGTATGACGGCCCAAAAAAAATAATTTACATATATAAAGGAAAAGTTAATTAAAAGATGATTAAAATACGTACAACACATGTGTATATATATACACATGTGTTGATTAAAATACGTACAACACATGTGTATATATATATATATATATATATTTATATATATATATATATATATATATATATATATATATATATATATATATATATATATATATATATATTTGAGAAACCCCCTCGATTTATTAATGAAGGCTCAAAAAGCCGTATATATATATATATATATATATATATATATATATATAGATATATATATATATTTTCCGTATATATATATATATATATATATATATATATATATATATATATATATATATATATATATATATATATATATATATATATATATATATATTTTTTTTTTTTTTTTCAAGCACTACTAACTTTATTGATCAAAATAAGAAGAGTTCAGTACAAAAACAGAAACTACGCATGTCTACACTTGAGAGATGCCTTCCCCACTTGTCTATGGACCTCTGCCACTAGCTTATCAACAGTGTATGAGTAATTCTCATATCGCATCTTGTTCCTATTTTTCCATAGCACCCATAAGACGGCCGCAACAGCAATCTCTTTCCTATGCTTCTTCTTTTTCCTCGACCGCGCGACTTGACACTATAAGCATGTTGAAGAGCACCCCAAACTTCCTTTGCCATATCTCCCTGATGCAGTATGTGTTCAAGTGATTCCTCCTGGCTATTGGCACAACAATGGCACTTAGAAGCAAGACTATAACCAAGGTGGGCAATGTTGTCGTCTGTAGGCAGCTTGTTATGCAGAATACGCCATAAAAGTACCGACCATTTGATTGGAATGCAAGTACTCCATATGTGCGAGAAATCTGGACAAATAGGCCTGTGCACTCTAGCTAAGTCCCATGCAGATGAAAGAGTAAAAGTACCTGAATGAGTATTCCCCCATTTCCAGCTATCAGCTACTTGTAAGATATTGTGATGAGCCATATTCCTTCCTGATAAAAGTCGCTTCCACACATGTGAAGCATTGGATCTCAGGAGGGATTAACGAGCAATACTTGGCATTGAAATACGTTGTCCAAAGGCTATCCTGCGTCAAGAATTTCCACCATAGCTTTATCGTAAAAGCATTCATCATCTCCTCTAGCCTTTTAATGCCCAATCCTCCTTCTTGTTTAGTTCTTGCCATTCTGTCCCAACCAAGCCAGGTTCTTTTAGATATCCCATCTTGAGCTCCCCAAAAGAATGTCGAGAACATACTCTCCATACGATTCAAGACTGCAACTGGCGGATTACAAGCCGCAATCGTGTAAACAGGTATTAAAGTGAGTACAGATTTGATTAACACTAGCTTACCTCCTGGAGAAAGGATCTTATTATGCCATCCTTCTAACTTGCTCCGAACTCGACTGAGCAGTTCCTCATACATTGCCCCGTTCCTGTGTCCAGCCATAAGGGGACACCCAAGGTATGTAAATGGGGGAGATCCAATACTATAACCAGTTCTTAGCGCAAGCTCTGTTCCTCTGTCCTGCAGAACAGCCTCCGGCATAAATATCGAAGATTTGGTCTTGTTAATGCACTGGCCAGAGGCAAGCTCATAACGGGATAGTAGCTCTGTAATTTTGGTAATTGAACGAAGATCACCAGAAGAAAAGAGGAGTATATCATCAGCATATGCTAAGTGTGTAATAGGAGGGCAACCACGAGGAGAGGTGAAGAGAGTAAAGCCATCTGACTCTGGTAATCTCTTGAGATTGCGTGACAAAGCCTATGCAGCAAGAATGAACAAGGCTGGGGAGAGAGGATCTCCCTGTCTGATACCTCTAAAAGCCTGAAAATACTCCGTCGCCTCGCCATTGATCAATGGAGCGTACCAAACATTGTTGACAAGGCGAAGAATCATATCCACCCATTTATTGTGAAAGCCAAATTGTCGGAGAACCTTCATCAGGAATCGCCAATCAACTCTGTCGTAGGCTTTCATCATATCCAATTTAATGGCAACATTCCCTCCTCTATGTTTCTTGTTCATCTTGGCCATCATCTCCTGGGCAAGCAGGATATTGTCTACTATTTCTCGACCCTGGACGAAACCACTCTGCTCAGGGGATATAAGCTGGGGCAGCAGAGGAGCTAGACGACGAGACAACAGTTTGGAAATAATTTTGTTCACCACCGAACATAAACTAATGGGACGATAGTCCCCAAAGGTTTTAGCCTGCTTTGTTTTCGGAATTAACACCAGAGCAGTATTAGTGATCGAACGGGGCAATGCAAAACCATCAACAAAAAGACCCACTGCCTCCGTCATGTCATTACCAATGATATCCCAGCAAGTAATGAAGAACAATGGGGTAAACCCATCAGGACCCGATGCACTATGCTGATCAAGGGACTTCAAAGCATCGAAGATCTCATCCGAGGAAGGAACAGCAATCAAGCGATCATTCTCCTCATCTGACAGAAGCCTAGGAATACACGAAAGTAAATCATTGTCCTCCTGAATATCCCCTCTTTGATATAGATTAGAATAGAACTCCTTCGCATAAGCATGAATATCGAGCTTTTCAGTCAGTTTAGTCCCATCCTCTCTGGTGATTGAATGGATTTGAAGTGCATGTTTTCGATTGGTAACACATCCATGAAAATAGGCTGTGTTTTTATCGCCTTGAAGGTCCCAAGTCACTCTGGATTTCTGCTTCCAATAGGCTTCCTCAATATTGACCCTTTGTTTCAAATTAGCAGTGGCCTTTGCTAACAATTGACGACTCATCACTGTGTTATCCGTCTCATGCTATATTTCCGCTGCCAACACATCATCCTCCGCGTGCTTCACTTGCTGAAATATATCCCCATACGTCTGACGGCTCCAAATGGATAATGCCTTCCTGCACGCTTCGAGTCTGAGAGCCACACGAGTAAGACCAAGACGGTGATCAACAGAGTCCCAAGCTTGTTGAATCAGTGGCTTGAATTCTACATGTTTAACCCAGAAATCAAGAAATCTAAATTGCTTTCTTCCCATAGCAGCATTAGATTTGAAATATATCAACAAAGGTGCATGATCCGACTCCGCTCTATTCAGATGCTCTACTGAAGATAGAGGAGCCATATTCAAACAGGCATGATCCAACAAAACGCGATCAAGTCTAGAACCCCGACGACCATCCTCCTTCGACTTGATCCAAGTATAACAGCTCCCTGAGTATGGTAGTTCAACCGTGCCAGTCTCCAGCAGAAAATTTGCAAACTCTTCGATCGAGAGCTGATCAGGAGGCCTTCCCCCAATTTTTTCCTCCGACCTGAGGATAGCGTTAAAGTCACCCCCAATGGTCCAAGGCGCTGTAATGGAGAGCTGCATATGAGTAAGCCTCTCCCAAAGTGTGCGACGTCCTTCCTTGGTGTTATCCCCATGAACAGTAGTAACGAGAACAGGTGTAGGAAGCATATGATGATGAAGCAAGACAGTCAGAGCTTGATCAAATGTATCATGCAGGGAGATATCGCAGTTTGATTTAGCCATAACCCAAATGTTCCCCCTGTCATTCGAGAAGGCCTTGTCAAACCCTAGCTTCAACTGATAATGAAGAAGTTGACTTCTATCCACCTTCGGCTCGATGATGCCAAGAAATATAATCTTATGAACTCTAACCAAAGACTTAACCCTTCTAATAGTCATAGGATTAGCAATACCACGAACGTTCCAAATAAGGGTGTTAAACATTAAAGGAAGACGTGGGTTTACCAATGAGAGTGGAGTTAGCGGATTGCCGCGTAACTCGATCTGAAGGAGCCACCGTTTTCTGAGAATTCCGCTTCTTTTGGGAGACGGCAGAGAGCTGTAGGCCCCCGACCTCTGTGTGCTGCATCCGCTCTTCGGCTCCATCCGCACGCCCATCGACTTCCTCCATTCCTTCGTTGAGGGAGTGTTCGTCCGGAGCACGCTCGACTTCATCCGCCCAGCTACCTCTGTTGGCAGTAGGAGGAGAAGGAGGTGTAACCACTACAACCAGCTCTCCTTCATCATGAGTCAGCTCAGCGTCAGGGTTTTGGTGAGTGACGATCGCTGCCACCTGAGAGTTAATGGCAGTAACCGCCACTTCTGAACTCGCCACAATTGGCACAGTTTTCGTCGGCTTTAATATGTCGGTTATTTCAGTTGGCAAATCATGCACAGGGCTGAGAGCCTCGTTGATGAGTGTGGTGGGGTCCGGGGGATTTTCTGTTTCATTAATAGGCAAATTTGTAAGAGTGTTATCATCCCCTTGAGCAATAATGGCCTCCTGGCCAGGGGGGATTAATGTCGAGGCAGTTGCATGAGTCTGTGCAGGAGGCACTGCATGAGCAATACTTTCCTCATTGGCTCTTCGTAAAATCGATGTGACCTTCAATCCCATTGGCCCTGGCCTACTTGTCTCCCCTTCTACACCATGGTGGTGCTGAGTTTCATTCTCTGCTACCTCCTTCCCTTTTTTTTTCAATTTGCAAGTTGACATTTGATGGCCTTGATGATAGCAGTGAGAACAGTACAAAGGAATGTACTCATATTCGACATTCTGCCAAAAGCTCCTCCCACGTGAGCGGTTTATCCGAACTCTGTGTTGTATGGATTTGCTTGCGTCTACTTCAACAAATACCCTGGCCCTACTTGGACGAGAAAGATCTGTCGTGGCTTTGTCAAGTTTTAGAGGAGTACCAATCAAAGACGCGATCGCAAATAACGCCTCCTTCGCATAGAGATGGTGAGGCAGATCAGGAAGATCTACCCAGACAGGCATGAGAGATGATTCATACAACGGGGAGAAATCTGGATCCCATTTAAAAACACGCATAGGGGCGCGCGAGATGAACCAAACGTCCTTCGACCGGAGACGGAGAAAATCCTCCTCCAATGAAGGGCGGATAAGGATGTGCTTACGATCAATGACGCCCACTTTGATTTCCCCTTTAAACTGAAAACCAGAGAGGGCCTTACGGATCAACTCAATGGAAGGCTTACTATGGGAAAATTTTCCCACAAGAGCAAATCGGAGGGGAGAAGACAAAGTTTGTTCCTCCTCGTCCGAAAAAGCGATCGCGGGAGCGCCTTTGTATGATGATACCTGTCGCATGGCCAGGCGAGGGGGTTCCTCGGCCCGGCCGACGACCGCATCGACAAAGGACTTCGCCATCCTTTGATGACGCCGGCCCGGCCAAAGGCCTAGCCGGAGTCGGTAAGGGGCAGAGCTCAACCAGGATCTCTATGGGCGGCGTTCTAGGGCAACGCGCTCTCTCCGTATATATATATATATATATATATATATAAATATATATAAATATATATATATATATATATATATATATATATATATATATATATATATATATATATATATATATATATATATATGTGTGTGTGTGTGTGTGTATACATACATGTGTGAAAAAAAATATATATATATATATATATGTGTGTGTGTGTGTGTGTGTGTATACACACACACAAACATAAAGGTACATTTCTATGACTTGGAAATTGTGATCCTACAGGAACAAGCATCAAAGATGTAGTACTCACATATCGTTCTAGAGAGAGATATATGACCTATAGCAATCGGCCCAAAGCTGAGTTCACATGAATCTAACTAGGTGTGAGCAGTTAACGAGTTTTGACCAAAATTTGACCCGAACCAACACGGAATAACAATTCAGGTCGGTTTCAGAAATAACGATCGAATTTTGGTTATAAGAAAAGTATAATTCAGTTTTTGGGTTCGGGTCGCTGGTTTAGGATTCCGTTTTCGACCCGAAACTCGAAATTACGTTTCATTTACTTGTTTACTCATATCTTTATATATACCAAAAAAATAACCCTAAACCCTCTCTCTCCTCTGCTCAATGTTGCATCAATCTCTAGAGACCAGCCTCTCCTCTACTCAATGCTGTATCGCTCAGTCCTCTCTTTTTCTCTCCCCTTGTATATCATCACGGCCAGAAAGTATAGGGAGTAGTCTAACGCGTACAGGAGGAATAAGCTCATCCAGTTTGAGCATAGGAGGATGGAGGTGTCCGAAGGTTCATCACCATGTTTTCGAACGTCTAGGTGCACTCCATTCCACAAATTTATTTTAATCTATGTATGTCATATTTCAGTTATCAAGGCATAGCTTAAGTTGATTTTTTTTTTAATTTCTTTGTGAACAAGGATACGAGCTTACAAAGTCTACCTGAACGATCAAATTCTACTACATCGGATGAGAGCCAAGTGTTCAGCTCGGTCGGACGCCTCTCTCCAACGATGGAGGCAAGAATAGTGGACCCTGAAACCAGTGAGCTCCTAGGCCAGGGTTAGCTAGGGGAGCTCTTAGACCAGGATCGTCGATTTCTTATCTGGTATGTACCATGGCAATTTTTTTTTATTTTTCTCTTCTATTAACTTTTGATTTTCTATTTCTTATCTGGTATGAAACTGAATTGACCGAAAATAGAATTTTTTTAATTCAATTCGGTTTTGTTCTGTTTTCATAAAAAATAATCTGACCTATAACTCGATTCGATCAAAACCGAATCGGACTCATCCCTGGATTTAACCCATATGCCTATGGTTTGTTCTTTAAATGAGTACAAAAACAGCAATACAAAGTACAAACAAAACCTGTTCTACCTGCCCCCCAAAATTTTGTAACTTCCCCCCATAATTTTTTCGTTCCCTCTCTCCCCACCGCTAACTCTCCCTCTTTTTTTTCTCTACTGAACTTTTCCCTTATTCCCTCTCTCCCTCCCACATCCGTGTACTCTCTCGCTCTCTATTTATCTATCGCTCCCCCAACTCGGTGATCACAGGTTTGATTCGAACTTCGGTTATAGGTTTGATTTCAGCCTCTTCTTCTATATTGATCTTCTTTCTTTGTTTTTATTTTTGAATTTTTCTTTAAATCATCGGAAGGAGATTGAGAGAGATAGATTGGCACGAGGGGCTTACGACATCTTCAGAGACTTTTTTGTGTGGAGAGTATACTTCTTTTCCCCCAATTTTCCTAGTTTATTTAGGATTTTATAGTTATTTCTATAGTTATGCTCGTGGTTGTGATCTTGCCATGACTCGTCGTTTGAACTTTTCCGTTTTCCACTTTCTTGCCATGACTCATCATTTAAAAAATTCCTTTTTTGCACTCTTACATGTATTGGAAAATTTTTATTGATTCCTGGATTATGAAAGGAGTGGGATCTTCAGGCACAACTCTTTCAATCTTTCAGAAAAATAGTAAATTTGCAGGATAATTTGATCCTTCAATAAAATCGGACTAAAGAAAACTTTTTTTCCTTATTTCATTAGTCTATGGCCTACGTGATTGACAGGGAAGAAACATTTTATAGAGAGATTTTCTTGTTATCATGTAGCAGATTTAATTACAAAATTAGTATAACTTAAAATAAGACAAAAGATATTGACGATTCTAGAAATGTAGTCATCGGACACCTAGTCCGAGAAGAATTTTAGTTGAAGTAACCAAATGTGAGTTAGACTCACTACAACAAAAAAGATATATAACAACACTTTCTTAACGACACTTGTTAAATAAGTGTCATTAAATTTTTTTATTATGACACTTTGCTAAAACATGTCATTGTAATGGAATATTTATCATCATCTATGACACTTTTTTAAAAGTGTCATAACTATATTTTTAATGACACTGTTAGAATGTCATCTAACATTAAATGACAAAAAACAACACATTTTTAGCATCATCTAAAATTTTGAGTCTTCCGCTCTTTATTTTCATTTTGGCGCCTTTAGCTGCATTTTCTTTATTACTGCACATTAGTACCAACTCTTTCTCACTCTTTTCTCCCTTCGTTCTATCTGACCTAATTTTCAATGCGGCCATACAAGTGAAGGCATGGGGTCGCGATTCACGGTCGTAGTCATTTCCAGATTGAAATATTAATTAAGGTTTGCCTCTCTTTCTCTCTCCCCCCTCCCCTTCTCTCCAATCTAAGTACTAATTAAGAGCTATTTTTTTTGGTCTACAAAAGATAAAACTGGTCACAGGAGATGGCATCACAGTTGTGTAGGCCTTGCTGCAGCTGCCTCACTGTTGGAACCAATACATGGTGGTGGTGGAAGAGAGAAAACGAAGAAGAAAAATGCTTCTCATAGGCTTTCACGAGGAATTCAAAGGGGCGGTGGAGAAGATCACCGGCTCTTGGACCGTGCCGGCCTTTCAAGGAGAAGGGAGTGCTTAGCGTGTCCGGATTCGTCATTGCCCATGACAACCTTGTCTCCAAGTGCCCTACTTGGTCATTGTAAACTTGTCGACCTCTCCCTCTTCGGTTTTTTTTTTTTCTTCGATTGTTTCTATAATTGGGGATTTTTTTCTTGTTCTAATTTATAGGGAAGCTGGGGAGCCAAGCAAGTGGAAATGATATTTCCCTGCCAAAAAAGCAGTATCTGGGCGACATATTTGGAATGGGCGGCGGGTCTGCTACATTATGTGAAGAATGCGCACAAGGTGTTCGAAAAAATGTTTATAGAGGATCTGCTAATTGGAGGATATGCAATATTTTGAGATACATCGACCTGAACTTTAGGCCCTTATTAGTGATGATGTTGAAGATTTATCACAAGTTGTTGTAGTTCTTCCAGCTAGAAAGAAATTAGGACAGGTATTAAGTACAATTATATCAAATACAATTAAGGAACATACACACATATAGAGGTCAATTTTGAAACATCTACTTCCCATTTGATATTTAAGAAGACACATCAATAAGTATTGCTGCTGAAATGGTTGCGGAGTTGGAACTTACTGATCAAGATGTTAATGTCATTGCTGCGATGATTGACACAGAAATACAAGCCCATGTTCCTGAATGGTTTCTAGGAGAAGGCCTTGATGATGCTCAGGACAATGAGGTTGCAGCTTCCGATGCCCATTGCTCAGTTAGTGAATAATTAAAGCGAACCTAGTGCAGATGGTGTAACACCCAGTTTTCCAAATGAGGATAATTTTGAACTTTTGTATTTTAAATCATTTAATAAAGATTATTTTAGTCATGATATGGTTTTTGATGATTTTTAATTATTTTTAAAACTATTTAAAATGTTGAATTGTGATTTTGATGGTTAACTAGTTAAACTCTAGTTTTGCTAAGCCTAGAGACTAACCATGACCAAGGGAGCCTAGTCATGTGATTAGGGTGACTAATTACAACTTTTTAGCCTAGGGGTATTTTGGTCATTTTGACTTTTTGGTGCTTTTGAATTTTTATTATTTAAATATGTGCTAATTGTTGGTTTGAGTCTTGACCTAGAAACTTAGCCTAATCTAGATTAGCCTTGAATGGTTAGGTTAACTAGTCATGAGATGATTCCTAATATCTAGATATTATTGGAAGATATTTACTCTAAGATATTTATGAGAAATTAGCCTATGACATTGAACCAATAGGAATGCCTAGAATTTGTTGGACCATCCTTAGCCACTCACCATGAACCAACCCTAACCCTAATCAGCCCATGGCTGGACACTTAGCCTCCCCCATCCTATTTAATACCCTCCCAAAGTTAGGGCTAGCCTCCATTAGGTGTTCTTGCCAAGTTTTAGAAAGAGGTAATTCTCCATTTTCAATAAATTCTAGTAAATCCATTTTAATTTCTTTTCAACCCAAACAAATTGCATTGGGTTCTAAATTCTTCTTAATTTCTGTTGGCATCAAGTGTTCTCAGATTTGGGGAGCTTTGGAGGAGTTTCACCATTGTGAAGAACATCACTCATTGAGCTTTTTGGAGGATTTTGATACATAGAGGTAACTTCCTATATTCACCATAGAATCCTGAGATTTTTGCATCATTAGGGAGCCCTAGACCTAACCTAACAGTAGGAATAGGAAACCCTAGGTTTTCGTGTCGTTTCGTGTCCAATCTGGACACGTATTAGTGTCCTGTGCATGGTGTTCGATGAAATGCCTAAACCAATGTTTTTATAACCATTTTTGAAACTAATTTCATGGATTTATAGCCCTATATATGAGGATTAATTTTGTAAGAGACTGAGTTTGATTTGACACTATTTTCGTGTCCAAAACTGGGTCAGACACGCTGCACGACACCCCCTGTACATGCCCTGCTACCCGACCCTTATTTCTCTCTACACACGACACGTGGACACGTACAATTTGACACAGAGGTGGGGGCCATCACTGACAGACCCCCCTCGAGTTTCACGACACGTCGTATCGTGTCGAACACGAAAATACGATCGTATCGATATTACACTGTACTGTGCACGCGGAAAAATTTGCACTGACACGCACTTCGTGTCGTGTCCTGCCACCACGAAGACACGATTCAGGGTGATGACTAGGTAGCCCTATACGTGGGCTACATGTGTGCACGGCCACGTGTCACCACGTGGCCTGTGTCGAGTGCACGAGTCCTTGGACTCGCTGCACGACGCTGTGCACTGCTAATTCGAATCCAGTTTTCCTATTTGTCTTGGACACTTTGTGTCCACTCTAGTGGACACGAATCGTATCCCCTAGACCCATGACACTTGGTACACACACTGGTACACATGTTTGTGAAATTTAAATGGTTAATTGAGTTTCGAATGGAGGGAAGTTCAAGTATCAGTGTTTCTTAAAATCAGTGGGTTTCTATTGAACTGTCAATGGAATAAAACCTTTTTCCCTGAAATTCTCCATGTTGAAATTTGATTAGAAACTATATTGTATATGTAGGTATGTCTGTTGTTAAATTCAATGATTGATTTTGGGTTTTAAGATGGGGAAGTTCATGTTTTCAGGAATGTAAAACCTGAGATTATTTCTATTCACAGATACACACACCCACACTCTACACAAACACACACATTTGCTGATATTTCAGTAAACTAAAAACTGAGATTCATCCTGTCACTAGTAATCATATACACACACATTGCATACAAATTCCTGTACACTGAATTTCAGCAAGATGAAGGAAACCTGGGAACATTCACTCCTGTCAAATGAACCAAACTGAGATCCTGAGATTTTCCCCTGTTTAAACAAACCTGAGACACTAAGATATATTGTTTTCCAACATGTTGACACTTGCCATGACACTCAACCACCTTCTTTATTCTCCAGGCCTGTATATTCAGGTTGCTTGTATTTCAAATATGTAGGTAGGTTCATTGGGAGTTTGTGGGTAGTCGAGTGTGACAGTAAATATCAGGTATTTTGAATGGGAGAGGTGTGCATTAGTATGGGTTAGAGGTTAGCTCATGATGTGGTTGCATGTGTATCAGTCCTTGACATGTGTATCAATCATAGCATATATCCATTTGATCATTATCCTATATAGAGCTCTGCCCTTTACTTGTATTTACTGCAGATTACCTATTTGCATCCACTGCATCTTGGCCATTCCCTATTTGGCCTTACATATATCAGCCATTTCCAGAGGACAACCTCCTTACCTATTATAATGTTCATAGTTTCATCAATTCCTTTTTGTTGATCATTCTCCATCACTCCTAAATCATCAGTGCAATCCTAGAAGTTCAATCACATATCTATGTGATGTTCTGCCATCTATTTCCATGCCCTTAGTTTAGACATTAGTCTACTGCCCTATTTATGGTTTGGCTGATCACTTCATTAGTACAGACCCATACACCCTTTGTTCTACATCCTTGAATGCTCATGACTTATGCCATATTCCCAGTTTTCCCTTTCATCTATAGTGTCCAGACCCTTATGAGGGTTCAGTTGTTGTATGTGGTTATATACATATTTGTTAAGCCTAATGACTATACTTTATATGTCTATATATTTTATGGGTATTATGTGATACATATGAATAATAGTATATATGGATATTATGGTAGGATGGTAGTGGATAAGGAGAAATGTCTTGTGTATTGTGTTATGCCATGAGATATATTGTATATGCAATAGATTATGTTTTGAGAGTATACATGTTAGGCTAAGGGTAAGGGTTAAGGCATCCTATATGATATATAGTGTATATTGGGTTAGGACATTATACATATATGCATAAGTTATGTGGGTTGCCTAGAGTAGGTTTATAAACTTGAAATATGGATGGTTGTGGTTAGATGAGATATAGTAAATTGGTTTATGTGTTAATGGTATTTGGTTTGAGGTTAGCTTAGAAGTAGAGTTGACTTGACTAGAGAGTTGATCCATAGCCTAGTATTGACCTACCTTGAGTAAACAATTAATCAAGTTAGCTTAGATGTTGACCAAACCATAGATAGACAGTTGACCCAGAGTTGACCAAGTTTGACTTGGACCTAGTTTGACCTAGACAGTTGACCAGGGTTGACTTAGAGTTGACTTTGACCTAGAATTGACTTAGAATCATGTAAATTGCATCGTAGACTTCATTTACCTTATTTTAAACACATTATAACCTATACTGCTCTATTTAGGACATTGTGACTCCGATGCAGACATCTGATATTTTATTACTCTTTTCAGAGTATCAGGCGAGTACATTCTCTGATAGTCCTTTCATTTACTTGTCAATTACTGTACTTCAGTTCTAGTTAGCTGTATGTGATTCTCTGTTACAAAAACGTATTATTATTTCTGAATCCATGTATGCGACACACATACTTACTCGTCTTACCTCTATTATTCGAATCACCATACGAATCACCATACGAATCACTATTCGAATCACCCTATTCGTATCTTCATATGTTGGTTGGACTTGTATTCGTCTTATGTGTTGGATTATTGATTCATTTGTATTAGACTGGGCGGAAAATACTTGATTAGACATGTGAACATTCCCACTATTCGAACCACCCCCTGTGAATATATTCGAACGATAGCCATTCCACACCCGGCCAGGTGTGTGATGTGCCGGATTTACCCTTAGCCGTTTACATGTCTATCTAAGTATTTTAAAATACACTTGGAGAATTTATTCGAATCATTATTAGAACATCATGTGAATCACTATTCGTATCACCTTATTCGATTTACCTTATTAGAATAATGATTAGAATTACATTCGACTCATCTTATATTAGACTCACATTGGGATTACACTCGACTTATATTGTACCATCTGAACTCATTATGTTACTCTAGTTCAGCTAGATCTTATTTTACAGTCTTCTTTGCTATGTTTCTCTTCTTGTTTAGTTACCTTACTTTCTTTGTACCTTAACTGCTCTCTACATCACTACTCATACAAACTGCCATATTCATCAATACAACTGTCTATAACTGCTTTATAGTTCTCTGTCATTTACTTGGGTTTTCTAGATGAGATTGTGCTCGTTCCTGTCCTGACTGGACATGTTGAAAATATTACAGATGACTGCCATGAGGACGTTTGCCCTACTTGCCTTGGAGCAGGAGATGACTTAGCTACCTATGGCCCCGACACTCAGGAGTGATCGGGAGACTAGCTAGTAGACTTGGTTTAGTTTTCATATTTTAGAATTTGAATTGTAATAACTTGAGATACGAGTTTGTATTTGAGTTTGTTTGAGATATTATTATTTAGTAGTTTTTAAAATGTTGTTGTTAGTCTTTAGTTATAAACTTCTGTGTTATCTTATCGTGCTTAGACTGTGATTGAGATTTCATTATATCTGCACTTGTCCTCCGTTCGGAGTTCAGATATTGACAAGTACATTATATAATTGCGTGAGTTGTTGATTAGATAGTAACCTAGGACAGCGTTCTACCGTCGACACTGCGGCGTAGGCTGGACGTACCCACTTCTCGTGCCCTTACTCTAGGGTACGGGTCATGACAGATGGCCATGAGAGGAAGGACAAGCACCTAGCCGAAACTTCAGTTAGAAGTTTATGTTGCCTTATTTAAGCATCTTCTGTCATCATTGTAACGTCTTGTGTACTCGTTCAGTTTATGTTGCATTATTTAAGCATGATATTTTTATGTCATTTAAATGCCTATTTTTCTCATAATTCTGCAAACTTTTCCATATGCAATTTCTTGTATTGAATATTATTCTCATAATTCACAATATGATGGGCCTGGCACAAAGTTTGTCTATTCTGTAATTGCCGTAGTCTTGCATACTTTTTCAATTTTTTTGCCTTATGTAAAGTTTTCTTAAAATGAATGCATCCTCATAATTGATTATAATACGAAACCAGAAAGACAGTTTCTGTTGATGTAACAGTTGCTGAGGAAATTGCGCCCTTAACAGAATTGAAGAAAAATATTCAAACAGCCGAAGCCAAAATTTGGGATATAGGCTTTGTTGTTATTATAGTTGTCATTGTTGATTATATAACGCGACAGAAGTTATCCCGCAATATGGGGTAATCTTTAGGTATTTTATTTTGACAAAAAAATGATATATGCACAGGTTTATCATATTGGACACCATAACTCAATTTGTTCCTACCTATTTTCAGGGAGTGAAATCATCGCCTTCAGGTGTATTCTGCCTAATCAAGGGCAAGGCAACGATTTGGTGCTCCGTTCTCTTTCTTGTAGGGATTAGAAAACCGCATCTTTATAGTGACTGGCTTTTACACTTGTACATATTAACTGTTTCTATAGCTCCTCAACACAGCACAAAAAAAATACTATTTTGCCTGTGAACTTTTGTTTCACTTGGGAGGTCACCCTTTTGGGTTCTAAAACTTTTAGTTTGTTTGCTCTTCCCGAATTTTCATAACCATGGCCTTTCTGTACACTGAAATCAGGATCCAGCCATCATTGTGGTCAATAAACCTCAAGGCATGGCATTGCAGGTAATTACTATTAAATTAATCCCCTTTACTCATTTTATGATTTTCATACCCTGTAATAATGTCATGCAGGGTGGTGTTGGCATCAAATACAGTATGGACGCATTAGGTGCTGTGTTTTTGAAGTTTGATTATTCAGAACCACCTGACTGGTGAGCTTAACAAAATTTATGGGTTCTATGAATTATCAATAGCTGACGTTTTCTTGATTAGAACATTATGAAGGTCCAGGGACAAAGAGCTACACTATGGCCTGATGGGGCCATACCCTCCCCCCCCCCCTCTTCTCCCGCCACACACGCACAACAACCCCACTACCCAAACTTTTAAAAGACTTTGAAAGTAGTATAGTATATATATTTTTTATTTTCTGAAATATGCAGTGTATCGCCCCCCTAAAGTTTTACGAAAATATGTTCTTCGCCTCCTCAACGTTCAATCCTGGTTCCGTTAGCAGGACTGTTATTCTAAGAGCTGATGCTGTCAAAAATGTAGCTGGTTGTATGGATACAAAAATTTAGTGTGATAAGCATGTTTAAGCTGACCCTTTTTTTGTTGGAAGGCTGGGAGGTTGGGGGTGGGGGAGAGCTTCTTATAAATGTTGACAGTGATCTAGGTAGGCCCAGTTTAATCAAAGGCTCTTTAGAAAGGCGAATCTTACATTTATTGTTTGATCATAATGCACGTACGTACTAGCAACATGTTTTCGGTGTGTACCATACATCGATCAATTATTAAATATAAATGAAGTTTCTATTAGTCTGTTTCTCACTCTTTGAGTTATGTAAGAAAACTCAAAATTAAGCTCTCACTCATTGCATTACATTGTTAGTTTAAATTCCTGCAATATGTCAGCAAGCTTTTTTGTCAGCAAGCATTTTAATCAAAATCTCTTTAGAAAGGCGAATCTTACATTTATTGTTTGATCATAATGCACGTACGTACTAGCAACATGTTTTCGGTGTGTACCATGCATCGATCAATTATTAAAGATAAATGAAGTTTCTATTAGTCTGTTTCTCACTCCTTGAGTTATGTAAGAAACTCAAAATTAAGCTCTCACTCATTGCATTACATTGTTAGTTTAAATTCCTGCAATATGTCAGCAAGCTTTTTTGTCTTGTTGAGGTACACAGGCTTGATAGAGATAGTAGTGGTATTCTAGTGCTAGGTAGGACTCAAGCCAGTGCTTCAGTTCTACATTCTGTCTTCCGTGAAAAGACTTCCACTGCTCGGTCAGATGTGAGTGGTGTTTCTTATTCTTTTTGGACTTAGAAGCTGTCAATTGGATAATATTCAGCTAGTAATTTTTCTGCATTCTATTTGCAACTGTAAAAGTTTCTTCTGATGTTACCTGATTATTTTGCTACAAGGACATTGAAACCATCCACAGAGTACTACAGAGGAAGTACTGGGCACTTGTCATTGGAGCTCCTAAGAACTCAGAGGACTGATATCTGCCCCTCTTGCAAAGGTTGGTCTAATTATGTATTTTAGTTTATAACCAAACTTTACACTCGGGTGCATGATAACTAGTGGTAGTGGCTAGCTATTGTGCACGAATTATTGATGGCAGGTCAATTTGGAAAATTGAATATACATCTTCCAGCTCCCTTATGTTTTATGGCCATCTGGAGAGAATGGTCTCATTGATTTTATAGTTGGCAGTCCACAAACTGATTTAGACTAGTTATACTAAACGAGGATAGGTGATAGAGTAGACCATCTTTCCAAAACTTGTGTAAAGATGAAGATCAAGCTTGTCGATTGAGAAAAAAACACGGTTGCAGTATTCAAGAGGAAGTTACTAAGTGCTAGGGCCATTTGGCTTCAGAACAAAGCATAAGCCTCTCTCATTATTTTCAAACACTTTGGTTGCTGCGAATGTACCAGAAGTAAATGAACTTCCCCTGTATTCATTATTCTTGATAGTTTGACGAAATTTAAAATAATCTTTAGTTAACATGATTAAACAGGATGTTGTGCTTTGCCAAGTCGAGAAATCCAAAAGAAGACATGCTAAATCGGTCGTATAGCTCTGTAAGGTTGGTTTTGCTATTATCTTTAATACAATATTATATGGATATGCAAAAAAAAAGTTAAGAGCTAAGATCAAACTTATGTATGTGTTTTGCCACATGACCGGATGGGTAGCAGCACCACTGTCATTGTACCATGATGATCTTGCGAATAGGAAATAGTCAGACCAATCTCTAAATAGTTACTTTTAGATACATCGAGTCACTGACTGATTAGTAAAAAGATCAAGAAAGGAATCAAATGTTATTCCACGGTCATTGTATCTTTGTTTGAAGTCATGATTCATAATGCAACTTTTGCTGAAATCTTTTGTAACTAACAAACATATGAAAGAATACGATTTTTTCCTAAGTTTATTGTGGATGCAGATTTAGCTATCTATAGGCATCAAATGTTGTACTGTGTGTACCTGTTGTTGGTTGTTCGATCTGGGATAATAGTATCTATGTAGTTTTGTAGTCTATTCTTTGGCCTGTACTTATCAAGGTTAGAAGTTTCTCAGCTTTGCTTGGCTCGAGTTAGTAAGCAACAAAAGTTTCATGCCAAAACTTCTCATTAGAGAACATTTCTTTAGCCTTCTATTGCTTTTGTAATATGTATTGTGTTCAAGTTATTGTTATTTTGTTCTTTTTGCTTATTATTTGGTTCAATCTTAACTTTGTATTGTCTGAACTGATTGTTTATGAGCCTAGTGAAAATTAGAATAATGTAATGTATTTGTATTTGTATTTGTATTAGTATAATTATAATCAATATATTTTTATTTATAAATTGTATTTTTTTTAAAATGGAAACATAATCAACAACGTTTCAAAACTGTTGTAAGATAACATTATAACAACTTTTCTAAACATTGTAAAATTTATTTACAATACTTTTAAATCATTGTTGATGTTATAATTACAACATACAAAAATATATATTACAATGTTTGGCAAACATGATTGAATAAAATATACAACATTTGTTAAAAGTTGTATAAACTCTTTTTACAATATTTTTACACTGTTGTAGAAAATCTATGTACAATGTTTATTGAACGTGGTAGATATTATTTTCACCACAGTTGCAAAATGTTAACATTATATTTACAACACTTTCAATACGTTTTAAAAGGTGTTTTTACAATACTTGACAAATGTCGTAGAAACTTTTTTGTCAGATTTTATAAATTTCCACAATGTTTATAAATTGTTGTGTGAAGAACTTCTACAACATTTTTACAACATTCAAACAAACATTGTGGAAGATAACCTCCCTTTTAGAACCCTGGATATAACAACCTTCTATTAAACGTTGTAAGAGACCTTTTACAACGTTTTGCAACGTTGTGAAAGGGTTTTTTTCTTGTAGTGAAAGGAAAGATTGATTGTAGTACGAGCGTGGCTCGGAATTGAAGAAACGCATAGGCGGAGTGTGCACGATTAAGTCTTGGCCATAGAAATGGTAGGATGGCTTGCCTTCAGGAAAGTCTCGAGGACGAGACTTGTTCTGAGTGGTGTATGTTGTAGTGCCCCGTCCCGCAAAGTCAATCGGAGGAATCGAAACGCCGACGGCGCTGGAACTTAGCCTTGCAATGGCTGCTCGAAGGCTCGCTCGTCCGAGGCGACTCCTCGCACAGGTGGGGTAGTTTCGGTGAACTTGCCTCATCTTAGCCTTCACTTAAAAATGCGTATGTTTTCAACTTGCACAAGTAGGCTAATATAAAAGCTACGAACGCGCATAGCTAAGGGAATAATCTCGACCCGTCGAAATGTCTTAGAACATGGAAAATGGTCCCACGGTCTTCATAAAAGTCGGCTCAGCGTGCTTTCAAATGACACTCGATCCTTCGATCCCGTGGCTTGGGAGAAGGAAGTTGGCTTAAGTTTCTAAGTTGTCCCGACACTTGAAAAAGCCTAAGTCATAGGCGTCGCCTGCGTGAATGCTTGAAAAGCATGCACGGTCCCGTCGTTTTGCCCCAACACTCGAATCAACCTAAGTCATAGGCATCGTCCGCGTGAATGCTTGATAAAGCATGCACGGTCCTGTCCCGCAAGGCTTGGCATAGCCTTCGTACATCCCGCAAGTTAAGTCGTCTCGCTCGGCTCATTGGCTTATGTCTAGGCACCCAAAAAGTTGGTTGTCCGAGTCGACCCCGCGCCAAGCACGTTCCCTTGATGTGAAGCTCGGTGTAGCCTTTGCGTGTCGAGTCGTTGCCCGAATAAGTTAGACAAGGGTTGTGCTGGACTATCGAAGCCATTTCTAGCACTGTCCCGCTCTATCTGCAATTGTCAAGTCGTGTAGTCCCTTGAGAACAAGGTTCGTCGTATAAGTATATGACTTGAGCGTTAGCGTCGCCTATAGAACCAGGCCTGTCTAAGGCACGAGCTACGGTCGGTTTAGTAAAAAGCTTGCCACGAACAAAGGAAGTCCACGCGACTTGTTGTCGCCGAGATCGGCCCCGCTACTTGGAAGTCTCGCTGTCTTGATAAGTCCTGCACACAAGATCGGTCCCGCGGCTTGGGAGTCTCGCTAAGTCATGATATGTCCCGCACACGAGATCGGTCCTGCGGCTTGGGAGTCTCGTTAAGTCTTGATAAGTCCCGTACACGAGATCGGTCCCGTGGCTTGGGAGTCTCGACTGATAGAAGGAAAGCATGGTCATGTTAAGGAAGGACTGGATAGACTGGATAGATCGAGTATGCATGGTCATTGGACAACTTGTCGACAAGGTATAGTCTTCTCGAGTGATCACCGAGGCGCCGGGATCATTCGGCCCGGGAGAAGCGAGTGTGGCTCAAAGTAGGATGCTGGATGACCGCATGGAAGAGTTCGACCCCACCGGGCTAGCTACCCGTGTAGGTACAGGCCGATATCCCACGAGCTATATCCAAGATAGCTTGACATTGCTAGTGACCACTCATGTAGATGTGTCGGCAATAGCAGCACACCGCGTGTATGCCTTTGGATTGGGTTTAGAACTGGAATCATGTCTAGTCGGTAACACAATGGCTGGGCCTAAGATTGGGCTACAGCGTAGGCACCGTGCTTAGCACGATACTTGGCATCGGGATGTCCATGAGATCGATACTAGGTTTGGCAAGTCTTGTCTAAGTTGGTTCATGAGTCGAATAGAAAGACCGCTAGACGGTTGTATGGATAAAGTCTTGATATGTTGCGAGGCACGGCCTCAATCTTGAAGCACGAATAAGTCTAAGCCAGGTCTAGAGGCACGACCTGCACGAGTCGTCCCGTTGTCGTCCTTGGCATTTGAATCGTTGGCAGGAGAATTGGCCTAGTGAACTTGAGTTTAAGTGAAAGTCTTGGCACGGTCGAGTCCACATAAGTTGCTCCTCAGTAAAGCACAATCTTGAATACGTTAAGGTCCCGAATAGAGTACGGCACGACCCTGCCGTCCCGAGTTCAAGTTTGGTCAAGTTCATGCATGATGAGGCACTGCCTCGATCGAGATACACGTTGGTATTGTAGCATGACCATGTCATTGCACGTCGAGTTGGTTAGACGTCAAGTCTTAAAACTGATCCTAAGGCAAGACTAGAAAGACAATCGAAAGGGTTTAAGCTGCACAAAGTAAATGAACGTGTCGGTTATGTATGGGTGGGCGAGAAGCTCACTCCACCAGTACAGTTGAGTACTGACACCCACACAGTGTTCATGTGCAGGCACAGGTAGAAGCTCGTGGCGCGGAGCTCGCTTGGATGCGTCGAGGCACGGAGTTCCTTGGCGACTCGAAGCGTGCGGCCGCGTGGATTGAAGACTTATACAGGACATAATGTATGGACATCGCCTTCCGAAGCTTCCGCTGGCTCAAGCATTGTATCAAGAGATGAGAGAGAGCAGAGTGACTTGTAAATGAGAGAAAAGTGAGCATGAGAGACTTGTAATTTGGCCTTGCGCCCACAAATGTAATCTTGTATTCAATATCAATAAAAGAGTTTCTTTTGAATGACTTATGTTCATGTGTGCTTGTTCTAAATTTCTGCTGCATATTCAATGTATCTGCTTGGGACTTCTGTGCGACGACCCCGTCGCCGCCGCTGTAATCGACCGTTATGGATCCTGCCTTGCACGAGCACAATCTAGGCTCGTGCGGCATCACGCCTTAGCGAGGACGATCGCTCCTACGGGAGCTTGGCGTGACAGCTGGCTACAACCGGAAGTTTGTGAAGGATTTCTCCAGGATTGCTGAACCAATGACGAAGCTTACCAGGAAGAACGAAGAATTCATTTGGTCGGAAGCCTGCCAGTCAGCATTTGAGGAACTGAAGAAGAGGCTTACAACGGCGCCGATACTTGCGCTACCCTCATGTACCGGCGGCTTCTCAATTTATAGTGATGCTTCCGGTAAGGAATTGGGCTGCATTCTTCAACAACACGAAAAAGTAATTGCTTAAGCATCTAGGCAATTACGGACTCATGAGAAGAACTATCCCACACATGATTTGGAGCTTGCAGCAGTGATATTTGTATTGAAGCTATGAAAGCACTACCTTTATGGAGAGAGAGTGGAAATATTTACAGACCACAAAAGTCTTAAATATGTTTTTACTCAGAAAGAGCTGAACATACGACAGAGACGATGGCTGGAGATGATGAAGGATTTCGACATCAACCTGCAGTATCATCCGGGTAAGGCTAATGTTGTTGCAGATGCACTTAGTCGATACCTGATGGCAATGTTCTTGACCAAGGAGCGTCATTTACTGGTGGACATGGAAAAGCTTGGACTGGAGATTGTACTGCCCGAAGAAGAAATGAAGAGACTGGGAAGAGAAGTCATTGTACGAGGAGCTGATTCAACAATGATGCAGTTGCAAGTGCGTTCAAGTCTAATGGACAGAGTCAAGGAGGCACAATTCTAAGACGAAACGCTTTGCAAACTCAGAGATCAAGTACTGGTAGGAACACTTGAAGGATTCTCAATCGCCAGCGATGGAGTACTGAAGCATGGTACAAGGCTGTGCGTACCAACTGGCGAACTGAGGAACGAGCTGATGCAAGAAGCACACCAGTCGCAGTATTCCATACATCCAGGAGCCAACAAAATATATCGAGATATGTGTACTATAGTGTGGTGGTATGGAATGAAGAAGGACGTATCTAGGTATGTGGCTAGATGTTTAATTTGTCAACAAGTGAAAGCTAGCAGACAGGGACCAGCATGACTGTTGCAGCCGCTAGACATCCCGGAGTGGAAATGGGAACACTTGACGATGGACTTCGTGTCAGGACTGCCTCGATCCCAAGGAAAAAAGGATACCATTTGGGTTATCGTGGACCGACTGACGAAGTCAGCCCACTTTATTCCATTCAAGGTGGGTCTATCCACTGAGAAGTTGGCGGCACTGTACATGCGGCACATCTACCGGATTCATGGAGTTCCGGTAAGTATTATGTCTGACAGGGATACCAGGTTTACCTCTCACTTCTGGAAGAGCTTGCATGACAGTTTGGGAACGCAACTGAAGTTCAGCACCGCCTACCATCCCCAGACTGACGGACAATCAGAGAGAACAATTCAGACGCTAGAAGACATGCTGAGATCCTGCATCTTAGAATTTGGAGGGTCTTGGGAAGACCATTTGCACCTGGTAGAGTTCTCCTACAATAACAGCTACCAAGCTAGCATCGGTATGACACCGTTCGAGGTACTCTATGGACATCGTTGCCGCACTCCACTTGCTTGGGACGACGTCAGAGAACGAGTATTACTGGGACCTGAGATGGTGACCGATGCGGCAGAGAAGGTAAGAATGATCAGAGACAAGCTCAGGATTGCCCAGGACAGACAGAAGCATTGGGCCGATAGCAGCCGACGGCCGTTGGAGTTTGAAGAAGGCGACAGTGTGTTCGTGAAGATCTTTCCTACCAGAGAAACCATCCGTTTCGGCAGAGCAGGAAAGCTAAGCCCCAGGTATATTGGTCCTTTTGAAGTACTTAACAGGATTGGAGAAGTGGCTTATCGGGTGGCTCTACCCCCAAGTCTCGAAGGCGTCCACAACGTCTTCCACGTTTCGTAGCTGAGACACTACATCCCGGACCCGAGCCACATCCTAGACCATTCGGAGTTGGAAATTGGACCCAGCCTCATAGTGCCAGAGAAGCCAGTGGCAATATTGGACAGAGGAGAGAAGAGAACTAGGAATTCCGTGATGCCAATAGTCAGAGTTATGTGGCGGCACAACTCACCAGGCGAGTCTACCTGGGAGCGAGAAGACCAGATGCGGGAGCAGTATCCGTATCTGTTTGAGAATTGAGGTAATCCCTAACCCTGCCTTTAATTTCGAGGACGAAATTTTCTAAGGAGGGAAGATTGTGAAACCCAGAATTTAGATTTAATGGATTTGTAATTTATTATTATTATTATTATATAATATTATTATTATATTGTGGGTTTGAAATTATTTTCAAAAGAATAAAATGGGATTTTTGTTTGCGAGACCCGAGCCTGAACCCGAGTTCGAACCCGTCTTCCATTTTCTGAACCCATTTTCGTTCCAGTCCCGAATCCACCTTTTAACATTTTAATTAAATATTAATTATTAGCTTTAGTTATTATGAATTATTTATTTGTTAAAAAAAAGAGTAAACCCTTTGGCTTGGTCACCCACGACCAAGCCAAATCCCCTATTCTCCAGCACTCTTCTCATTCCCTACTTCTCTCTACTCCACACGTTGTAAACCCACCCCCCTTATAATAACACCACCACCACCACTTCTCCCACTTAAACCCAGCACTCTCTCTAATTCCCTCACTCTCATATTTCCCCATCACCCCACTTTTCCCTTCCCAGAACCGTGCCCTAACCGACCGCTCGGCCCCGACCCCGTGCGCCGGTCCCGCCTTCCGCTGGCCGACTCCAGCGCCCAAGCCCCGCCGGCCTCAGGCGACTCCAGCCCGTGCCCGCGCCCCTCTCCGGCACCCCCTGCTGCGCGTCTCCCCGCGCGAGCTCCGGCCGACCCCGATCTCCTTGCCCAACCGCGCCTCGCGGCTGTGCCCTAGCCGCGCCCCCTTTGCCCCGATCTCGCTCGGCCGTCGCCGACCAGCGCCCTAGGCTGACCCCCATCCGGCCAGCTCCCCACTTCCGCTCCCAGCTGCCCGTGTCCCGAGAAGTTTTTCGGATTCTGCTGTCCGGTTCGTTCCTAGGCGCTCTCATGTTTTTCGCGATCCCGGATCCCGCTGTCCAGCGCAGCCGTGCCCCAGCGAGGCGCTGTCCCGAGCTGATCCACTGTCTCTGTGTTCTTTTTTATCTATTATTATCATCTGAGAGCTCTAGCCGTGCAACCCAAGGTATAATTCCTTCATCCCGTTCCATTTTCAGTAGTCGATGATGAGAATTGGTCCCTGATTCCCTCCCAGGAATTCGGTTTTTGGTCGACCTAGTGATTTCGGATTTTTCCGGAGATGTTTTTGTGATATTTTTATGGTTGGTTTGGATATTCGGAATTTTGGGATTTTCGATTAGGCTTCGAAAATGTTTTATATTAATATATTTTCTATATAAATGTGTTTTCCCTGGTTTGGGATATGTGTTGGGTGTTATGACACATTTTTCCAGTTTTGGGTTATCCCGAATATAGAGGGAATGCTGCCCAATGTTTTATAAAAACTTTATAAATGAATTTCAAATCAGTTTTTGAAAATAATTTATTAATTTGATTTTTGGGCGATGATCGTACCGGTCCATGGGCCCTAGCGAAATGCAAATGAAACCGGTCAGGCCAGACGTTGAGGCATTAGCTAAAAATAGTGACGATTGGACCAAGTCTGAGGCTCCTAAGATTTAATTTAAATTATTTATTGGTTTTTGTTTTCAGTATTTAGAATATGGGACATTTTCAGAGCTAACTAATTTTTCTCTAATTTCATTTATGTAAAGTTTGTAAGGGCATAAGCCTATATTTCTATTTGGTTAGCTGTGCCCTTGTATTGTGTAGATTAGGATTTTTTTCCTTTATTTTCTGGATGGTTTTATCGTTTTCGTAATTAGGCGCTTCGTGACAAAATTGCTAATAAATATTTTGTATAAATTAATAAGGATTTTTTACGATAAAATAACTTGAATAAAATATTAGTAGTTAACAAAACCCACGTTTTATCATTGAAAGAAAATATAGTTTTATACATATAATATTAAAAATACAAAGTTTTACGAATTAACCGGTAACGACAATTTTTTCAAGTAAACCAGAAACTGGCTATCCAACTAAATGAGAACCAACGTAGTTCGCGTCGTAAACCGTTAGTAGTAGATTAAATAAACAAACTTAAAATCTGACTAGGACATTACTACTAGAGATTGTAACTAGCACACCTAGAATGGCTACAATATTGGTTCTAAGTCAAGTTCTCCAACTGTAGGATCTCGGAGACGAACCTAGCATCTTCCCGGAACCAACATCGTTTCCATTCATAAACAAAGGCAAGTACGGTTGTGTTTATTGAGCAATCTAATTAGTAATTGTTATCTACATGCTTAAACCATATTGTTACACGGAACTCTCTCCTAGAGTGTTGATTAATATTGATTGATTGCGGGATATTAGGTGAGTGGTGTAGTGTCTATGACCAATACCCCAAATAGTATAATGATTGTATTAGCTTACCCCTCTTACACACGGGGATAAGCCATATCGTATCGCTAGGATACAATTGTACAACCCAAGCCTATCATAGTCATTATCTACTCAAATCACATTGTTTTCTATCGTGTAGAATTGTTGGAAAATATTATTTTAAAACTGTTTAATATTGCAAATTTCTAATTATTAGTTGAATAGTTTAATTTTCATAATTGTACTTTGCTCCCTCCTGACTGGAGATAACATTTTTAGGGGATTTTGAGGATGCTGAGCTATTATACAATAGCTATTATAACCTGGTTCTGTATCCTGTGGTGTTGCCAGTCCCCATTGGAGGACGCAGGACCTGAGGCCGACGAGCCGAACGCTTAGCTAGATATTTTTCCTGTTTCCAGTTTTGTTGTTTTGGAATTTGTTAGTTGGAATTCAGCATTCAATTCAGTTCTTTTACTTTTCAGTTGTATTTATTCAAATATTGAATAAAGTTTTAAATTCCCGAATATTCAGTTGTGACAAATGTATAAATGTTGTTGTGATTACCTGCTAATGGAACATCTTACTGCCGCCGTCTCACAACGGTGCAGGCTGGGCATGATCCGGTTTGACCCAATTATTTGGGATCGGGTCGTGATATTGCTACACGGAACTCTCTCCTAGAGTATTGGTTGTTATTGATTGTGGGATTGGGAGAGTAGTGTAGTGTATTATAACCAATACCCCTCATATTGCATATTGATTGTGCGAGCTTACCCCTTTTACACACGGGGATAAGCCATATCGTATCACTAGGATACTATTGTACAACCCAAGCCGGTCATAAGCATTACATACTCAAATTACGTTATTTTTAATTATGGAAAATTGCTGAAAAATATTGTTCAAGTATTTAAATTATTTAAAATTACAAATTTCTAATTATTAGTTAAATTGTTAAATTTTCATAATTGTACTTTGCTCCTTTCCTGACTGGATCCCCTACCCCCAATAGATTCCTTTGATGAAGCTGGGCTATTGATAAATAGCTACTACGATCCGGTGCTTTATCCAGCTGTTCTGCCGGAGTCCCATATGGAGGACGATGATTCTGTGGCTGATGAGCCTACTCTCTAGAGGATGATTTACCTTTTAGTTTGATGTTGAATAAAAAGACAGTTTTATTTTATCAGTTGTATCAGTTGAATATTTTGTTGGACAAGTTTTTATTATTCAAAATTTAGATGTTGTGACAAAATATATTGTGTTGTTGTGATTACCTGCATTTGGATACAGCTTACTGTCGTCGTCTCACAACGGTGGAGGGTGGGCATGATCCAATTCGACCTAACAATTTGGGACCGGATCGTGACAGCAATCTAGGCTCGTGCGGCATCAGGCCTTAGCGAGGACGATCGCTCATATGAGAGCAGGGCGTGACACACTACACCAGTACAGTTGAGTACTGACACCCATACTTCTCTCATGTGCAGGCACAGGTAGAAGCTCGTTAGCACGGAGCTCGCTTAGATGCTCGAGCCACGGAGTTTCTTGGCATTTTGAGGCACGTGGCTGCGTAGAGTTTGGACTTATACGGGATATAATGTATGGACATTGCCTCTCTGAAGCATCCGCTGGCTCATCAAATTGTATTGAGAGATGAGAGAGAGCAGAGTGACTTGTATTGTGAGAAGAGTGAGCTTGAGTGATTGTAATCTTGGCCTCGCCTATGTAATCTTTGTTTCAACATCAATAAATAGCTATTTGCTTGACTTGTGTTTTGTTTCAAGTTTTCGTTGGTATCTTTCAACGTTTCTGCTTGGAACTTCTCTGCGACAACCCCGTCACTTAGCATGTAATCGGCCGTTATGGAACCCGCCTTGCGTGAGCGCAACCTAGGCTCATGCAACATCATGCCTTAGCGAGGACGATCGGTCCTACGGGATCGGAGCGTGACAAAAAGAGTGCCCACAATGTGGGTCAGTACATCATCTATGTACTGGCGAACAGAACCAACCTACTCGCCTAAATCGACACTAAGTGGTCATTTGAGCAAGCTTTTATTAGAGTGATCTTTCTAATTGGGGCCTAGCATCAGTTTACAGTTCATGAGCAGAAACATTGAAAGCATGTTAACATATTCTTAGCAGTGTTCATGTAGAGGTATCTTTTAAGCATCGTTTGAGGTAACATATATTGAACATGTTATAGTGAATCTCTTAGCAAGGCAACACTTTAGCATAATGTATTTAACATGTTAAGCATGTTATAGAATTTCTCATTAGAAAGGCAACATCATAGCATCATTTCGTTTAGCATGTTAAGCAGGTAAGAACCAACATTTATATTGAATATATCACATTTAAATGATTTTTTACCAATAGCCTACTTCTCGTACCTGCATCAAATACAGGTGAGATGATATACTTACTATGTCTTCACAAAACATTTATTAGTATGCATCTTGACTATATGACCATTGGTACACCATTTAGGATATTGCCATATATGACTTCAACTGTAATCAACGCTCCATTTCATCTGGTTGCGAGTCTGAATAAAATGTCCCGATACCACGTATCCTTAAAGTACGTTTATACTTCCTCCATGGTCAGATTGATCCCCCTAACGTCCTGGGGTACCGTCCGAGGAAGCAGTCACCCTTTATGCACAAGTCGTCCATAACCATGTGAATGCATGTCCGACTTGATCGTGAACGTAAACACATGGTAAAAATATTAAAAGAAGTAAAGGCAAGAATGCATTATCATTCATCTCATTCAAGTCATGTTCAATGACTTATTCATTCTCAACATTACCATTATTTCACTTGGTGATCTTAACGATCCCAAGCCTCATCATTTTTCATTGCATCAACGATTCATTTCTCATTCCATCAACTTAGATACATTGAAGCATTCCCACATCATTTATTTCTCAAGGGACATGTAGCATTTTATTTATCATTGACAGGAACAACATCATTCATTTCATTTCTTATAAGAAAATAGGCAACAACAACATTTATGCAGAGGGTACTTGATTCTAGTGTTTTACTCAGTTTAGCAGCATTTATAAGCATCGTTTAAACATAAGGGACATTGTCATTTCATTTCAGGCATCAATTCACATTGCAGTTCAAGTGCTATTCCATCAGCAGTTTGATGTTCATTAGCAAATTCTCAGTATAAGTATCTATATTATTTGGCAACTAACACATGGAATATTTAAGGATAGTTCATAGCAACACAAATCTCTATTTTATTAGGTATAAAGGAGTAGGGAGGAAGGACAGTTCCATCACTTGCATAAAGGGTCTTTCTATTTCGGTCACATCTATTTCCTAATGGACATAGCTCCACCAGCGAGCCACGTTCCAATACTCAATCCGTCTAGCCAACTAAGAGAGGTTGCATCAGTCTTAATTCAATTTGATTTCCAACTCAAGTCACGGTCTATCATTTTTGATCGCATCCAATAAACCAACCAAATGCCTCGCACGGAGCGGGACATTACATAATATACCACTCAGAAAAAGTTTCGTACTCGAAACTTAAGAGAATAACTCATTCTACTGAATTTACTTAGTCACAACAAGTTACTCATTCAGCTTCAATTCAATATCGATTTCAGCTTACTTGACCATGTCGAGATTGCCATCCAACTGTACTTCTTAATCCGTCAATGATTCAATTTGTCTTTCTCTTTTCTATAATATTTGAACTTCCTCATTGATTCACCCTTATATCCTTCCATGCAGCTCTATCTTCGTTGTAGCCTACCACTTCGTTTGGATTCATACACATATTTAGGCGTCCCCAAAACATATACATTTCAGCCAAAGTCTGTGCTAGTGCAATTCGATAAGCTCTCCTAATAATGTTATCTCTGTCGTAGCTATCACTTCGGTTGGATCCATGCACATATTTTAGATGCCCCCAAAATATAAGAATTTCAGCCAACTTCTGTGTTAGTATGATTTCGATAAGCCACGGTGTAACTCTCTTTTTCAAATCTGAATTAGCATCATTTTAATTGACTTATTAGTTCGTTCGCTTCGCCACAATCACTCTTTCAAGCCACACGCTTAACATCATTGACAACTCGGATAAGTTCTTTATCCAAGCAAAATATTTATAACATTCGGGCCACGAGTCTAACTTAGAGCCTGTAGCACTTGTCTCCCTAGATTTTTTTTCAAAAATGTTTTTATTATTATTATTTAAGTATAAGATTGTTAGAATTAATATGACTAGGAGTTTTGATCTTGAAGTCATGGAGGTTAAAAATTAAGCCTATAGGTTTACTGTAGTAAAAATAGGTTAGGGTCACTAGGGTCCCTAGATAGTTCCAAAAGTATTATTTTGCCATTTTAGAATTTTCAGGATTTTATGAAGATTTTTAGATAATTTTACATATGGTTTTATTATTTTCTTAAGCTTCTGGAATTTACTATGAGGGGACCCGAGGGTGTTTTTGAGGCCAAAGAATTTATTTGGGCTCTAGAACCGTCAAAATATTTTCTAGATATTTCTAGGAATTTTTAGGAATTTTCTGGAATTTATTTGGGATTTTAGGATTTTTTTTATTCTGATTTTTATTTAATTTTTTGTATAATTAAAACCCATTTTTTCCCTCAAATACCCAGTTAGTGAACGGAGGGGCCATACGTCAGCCATTGCCGCACAGGTTGCGGGCCCACCCGTCTGCACTGACAGTGCTAAGCTGTCGGCTTCCTAATAAGGAAGCCTAGCTAGCCGAGCTGGCCTAGCCGCTCTAGCCCAAGCCGGGCGAACCCAGACCGTTGGATCTGGGCGGGGGTGCGTCAGATACTGACATGTGTCCACCCGCCTAGCCGACATTAGCAGCTGTCCGCCGACTCCCTCTGTTTATATATATGTGTATATATTGTTTAAGTTTTTCCGAAAAACCTAAGTATAATTCCAGCAGCCCTTTTGTGGGAGAGTTCAATTGAGATCTCAATTTCGTGGAGTGATTGCTGTCGATCTAGAATTCTATTTCGTGTAATGTTTTTTTTGTTGGAAGCGTATTGAGGTTAGGTTTTCGAATATCTACTTTATTTTATGTAATTTTGTGTTTGAATTTCTGGATAATTAATTGAGTGTCGGTTGTCCAAAAATCGACGCATCGCACGGTTTTTGAGATTTCGAGTGATCCCGAACTCCAATTTACGATCCTTTTGAAGTTTTGGAAAGCTGACACAGATCTCTACAACATATGAACTTTCTAGAAATTCAGAAATTCATCTAGTGTTTTATTTTATTCATAGAATTCAGATTTGGTCAACGATTCATCGATTTGGTCATGGTTAGCCATAATGGCCATAATTTTTGACCAAATCGTAATTTTGCGGCGCGGTCAATTCCAGTGCACTCATCACACTGAAATATTCTAAGTTGCTTAAACTTTTGAAGTCGTAACATTTGACTAATTAGTCAATGGTATGTCTCTGTTTTCGTGCCACGGATTTCGAATTTCGAACCGTGACTTTTCTTGGCCAACTATTTGTGTTTAGTTTTTATTCCAAATTTAAATAGGTTAGAATAGGATTTTAGATAATTTATTTCAAAATTAAAATATGATTAATTAGGTTTAATCTATTAGCTACTTTCTAGAATATTTATAGTGGGAATCGTAGATCTAACTTGTGGTTTTTATGTGACGGGATAGATCGAACTATGATATCTTGAGTTGTGACTTTATCATCTATCGGAGCAGGCAAGTATCACTATGACCTATATTTCCTTTATTTTATACTGCATGTATATTCGTATCGTCTTTTCACTATTACTACCTTATGATTAGTGTTGTCATTGTTCATGATTACCATTGTGTACGAGAGTTAAAATCATTAGGGTATATATACATATTCATGTCTCTTATTTTTTATAGTTTATCATATTGCTAATGTTTATAGTAATGGACATGTATTGTGAGTGAGTCGGGCGGAGGAATACAACAAGTAAGCATGTGGTCAACGAATTGAATACAGACCCCCTATATATTGATTGCATAATATCAGTCATGCACCACACGTATGACTGAATGATATCCCAAACCATCTACATGCTGAAAGTTGGTATTCTAAGACACATAGTACACGTGACTTAATTATTGTTGCTCTATTGTCTAGTGTTCTTCTTTCGTCAAGTCTACCTTCTTATTGTTATCATGTCTTAGTGGTATGTCAAAGTCTACCTTCATATTTTATCATGTCTCAGAGGTACTTCCTTATCATACAATGTCATGCCTATACTTATCTGTAGTTAATTTTCTTTTATCGTTTCTTCATATTTGTATACTATATTGTGTAATGTAGTGTTATGGTGATCTTGCTCCAATCCTGACTAGATAACTATTTTTCAACTTTAGACAACGAGAATTGCCCCGGGGTCTATGGTGTGTATGTTGGCGACCATGACATCACTGGCGTACCCGGTTCCAGCACTGATACGAATTAGCATATTTTTTTCCTTATGGATTCGCATTAGTTAGTAGTTACAGTCATAGGGTTTAGTTGTTTATTTTATTTATTGCTATCCGGGTTTGTTTCCGAGACTTTCTGAGTTGTAGTGGATTATTTGATATTTATAATATTGAGACTATTGGATATTTTTGGTGATTATCGCTAGCTTAGTTGTAGATGATATGTGCGTGTGGCTGGACTTGTTATCACAGACAGTGTACTACCGCCGATGCTGCGGCGTAGGCTGGACTTGGCCACGTACTCGTATCCCAAAAAATAGGAGCGGGTCATGACAGAGCCAACCATACTAAAAGTTTACCATAGGCAATATACAATTATATTCCTTCCCGAATCCAACAATGTTTTCCACCGAGGCAATTCGTCTTTTCTAAAGGATACAATCCGAGGGTCACTCACTATCAATTATCCGAGCCAAGGGTACAATTCTATACGATAGTCAAGGTTAACCCAGCTACTCGACTTTAATATCGATCCAACATTTTCGTCATGAGCAGTCAGTTCTATCCCATGGAATAATTGACTTCTCGATACATACAAATTGAATCTTACCCTACAATTTAGTTCCTACTTACGGTCGACATATAACTTCACAACGGTCAAACATCTCTAAGGCACCAGTCGAAGCATACACTTCCTTAGGTCATACTCATCGTCACCATCTCTCGTTCAATACTAGAAGGTCATCCTATGGGTCGCCAATGGTCACCTATTATTCGGCCAAGTCTCTAAGGTTAGCTATGTCAACAATTAAACCTAATCATTCAGGTGACTCCCTTAGAGTGGACAGCTACTAGGGATCATACTAACTTCTTATCCTTAGGCCAGCATGCAACCGACAGTTCTAAGTAATTTTACCCAAACCTATGGGTATCAACTCAGTCTGAATAACTAATTGTCATTGTCGATTATGTCAACGATTGGTTATGCATCCCACGGTCACCAGGGTCAAATCTCTCAATCCAAGGTGTAATGCCCCAGTCATAAAATACGTAGGACTAGGATACGTATACATGCCAGCTACGCATCGAGAGGACTCCAGCCCAGCTCGAATACGTATAAGCTGTCTGATTTTCTAAAGTAATCTACAAATATCTCAATCCACTGAAGATAAACTCTTGTATAAACCAAGTAAACTAATACTGATCAGACATTAGCAAACCGGTTACTACAAGTAACAAGAAAAGATAATATATAATAAAGTGGACCAGACCCTAATGCAATTATCTTGAACAAGTTTCTAATGAAAGATAAAGCTTGTAAAACTAGGCTATACAACAGCAATGTCGAAGTAATATAATATAGGACGAGCATGAAAAGATATGAACTAAATATACCTAAAATTCCTGAGAAACAGTCATCAATTCTCCAACGTATTCTACCTCGATCACTTCAGCTAATACCTAGAGAGATCACCAGGTCCTCAGAGGACTAGCAAGACACATAATATACATGCCTACAGTACAGTAAATAACATACAAGAAAAATAGGAATAACAAGTAGAGAAAAAGATAACACGTAAGGGAACTCTACAAATGGTGACATGTCATGAGAATATAATATTAATCGTGGCTAAAACCGTAGCCCGGAGAGGCATTAACAGTCCTATAATAGGTTCTCTATAGTAGTCCGGAGAGGCACTAACAATAGTGGATAGCCACGGCTAATAAAATATTCTCTCCTAAGGTACTAGAAAGTCAAGCCTATCTAGTCATGTCCAAGTCAAGTACAGGTCAATCAGGTCAGGAAAAGTATGGCACAGGCATTGTCACGACCCGCTCCCAATTTTGGGATAGGAGTACGTGGCCAAGTCCAGCCTACGCCGCAGCATCGGCGGTAGTACGCTGTCTATGATAACAATGGTCCACAACAAGCACAACACGCATATACATCATCCACAACTAAGCTAGCAAAAATCACTAAAATATCCAATAGTCTCAATATTATAAATAGGAAAAATCTACTACAACTCAGAAAGGCTCGGGAACAAACCCGGATAGCAGAAAAATAAAATAGACAACTAAACTCCATAACTATAACTACTAACTAATGCGAATCCATAAGGAAGAAAATATGCTAATTCGCATCAGTGCTGGAACCGGGTACGCCAGTGACATCAGTGTCGCCAACATACTCACCGTAGACCTCAGGGCAAATCTCTTCGTCTAAAGCTGAAAAATAGTTATCCAGTCAGGATTGGAGCAAGATCACCATAACACTACATTACACAATATAGTATACAAAGGAATTTAACTGAAGATAAGTATAGTCATGACATTTTATGATAAGAAAGTACCTTTGAGACGTGATAACAATATGAAGGTAGACTTTGATATAGCACTAAAACATGATGACAATAAGAAGGTAGACTTGACGAAAGAAGAACAATAGACGATAGAGTAACAATAATTAAGTCACGTGTACTGTGTGTTTTAGAATACCAACTTTCAGCATGTAGACGGCTTGGGATATCCGTCAGTCATACGTGTGGTGCATGACTGATATTATGCAATCAATGTATAGGGGGTCTGTATTCAATTCGTTGACCACATGCTTACTTGTTGTATTCCCCCGCCCGACTCACTCACAATACATGTCCACCATAATAAACATTAGCAATACGATAAACTGTAAACAATAGGAAACAATGAGTAAGGCATGAACATGTATGTATATCCAACCGATTCTAACTCTCATGCACAATAGTAATCATGAACAATGACAATCATGAACCAAAAAGGAAGTAATAGTGAAAAGACAACACGAAGATACATGCAGTATAAAATAAAAGAAACGTAGGTCATAGTGATACTTGCCTGCTCCGATAGATGATAAAGTCACAAGTCAAGACGTCGTAGTCCGATCTACCCCGTCACATAAAAACCACAAGTTAGATCAACGATTCCCACTCTAAAATCCTAGAAAGTGGCTAATGGTTTAAGTCAATTAATACTATTCTAATTCTGGAATAAATCACCTAAAATCCTATTTTAACCTATTTAATTCTGAAATAACAATCTACACCCAAAAATTTGGCCAAGGAAATTTACGGTTCCAAATTCGGGACTCGTAGCACGTAAATCGAGACATACTGTTGACTTAATAGTCAAACATTATGAATTCAAAGTTTGAGTGTGCAACATGATAGATTTCAGCGCCATGAGTGCACTGGAATCGACCGTGCCGCAAAATCACGCTTTGGTCAAAAGTTATCGCCATTATGGCTAACCATGACCAAATCGATGAACCGTTGACCAAATCGGAATTCTATAAACAAAATAAAATACTAGATGAAACTCTGAATTTTTGGAAAAATTATATGTTTTAGGGCTCGGTGTCAGCTTTCCAAAACTTCAAACGGATCGCGAAACGGAGTTCGGGATTGCTCGGAATCTCAAAAACCGTGCGACGTGTTGATTTTTGGACAACCGACACTCAAATAATTATTCAGAAATTCGAGGACAAAATACCAGAAAATAAATTATATAATCCGAAACCTAACCTCAATACGCTTCCAACAAAAAAACGGCGCACAAAAAGGATGTCTAGATCAACGGCAATCGCTCCGCGAAGTCGAAGATCCCAATCAAACTCTCCCACAAAAGCTGCTGAAAATAAAATAGGGTTTCGGAATATACTATTATATATATAGGGGAAAAGGAGAGTCGGTGGACTCCTGTCCAAGCGGTGGCTGAGTTGCCACGTGGCGCGATCTCGTGCGCCCAAAGCTTTGATCGAACAGCTGTGATCAATCTGAGCTTAGCTCGGCTTTGGTGTAGCTAAAGCCAGCTCGGCTTGGAATCCAACTGCGGCTCGGAGACCGAGCCGCCCCCGCCCCCACTCACTGTCACGTGGGGCCCGCCCTCCCCGCTTCAGCGGCTGACGGGTGGGTCCCCTCCTGGCTGACTGTGTAATATATTTTAGAAAATAGGTTTTAAATTACAGAAAATTAAATAAAAATCAATAAAAAATCCTAAAAATCCCAAATAAATCCCAAAAAATTTCTAAAAATTCCTAGAAAAATATAAAAAATATTTTAGGGGTTCTAGAGCCCAAATAAATTACTTGGCCTCAAAAATACCCTCGGGTGCTCTCACAGAAATTCCTAGAAGCTTAGAAAATTAATAAAATCATATATAAAATTCTCCAAAAATCTCCATAAAATCCTAAAATTTTAAAATGGTGAAATAATATTCTAGGGACTATTTAAAGGCCCCAGAGGCTATATACAACCTAATATCCTTATATCTAACTTATAGACTTAGGCCAAAAATCTTACGATCCCATATCAACATCCTAGCTAATAATTGATTTTAACTAAAATAAAAAAAAAAATCTCCAAAATAGAAAATAAATTCTAGGAACCCAAATGCCACAAACTATCCCCCTTAAAAGATTTTTGTCCTCAAAAATCAAAATATCACAAATAGCATAGTATAATACCTAACTCTTACAAGCAATAATTTCTTAAGCTAAGTCACGGAGAGATAATGGCTAGAAACATACTACAACTCACTAAGCTTGCATAACAACTAAAGCTAAAGAAGGCTCTACGAACTCGATACTCTCTGCTGTCGATCCCTCGGGTTCGGGAGTAGCATAAGGGTTAGCTACCCTTTTTCCCTTACAGATCGCACTGCGCCTTGTCTCAACCATTGCAACTAAAAGGAAAGAAAGGATATGGTTAGAACGGTAGATGCAAACATATCGAAGAAATCACGGACGAAATCAAGTAAGATGCAAATTAAGAGACAATAAGATCATAAGATAAAATAGACTCATAAGGTTGGAGATCCTATTTGTGGATGATATAACCTCCTAACTTCAAATCTATTCGCAGGCTCGTAGTAGTACAGCTAACTTAAGCACTACCACGAGTTTGCAGTCTTTTGCGAAATTGGACCTGCATGGGCCACCATAAAAACTTGTCACGACCCGCTCCCAATTTTGGGATACGAGTACGTGGCCAAGTCCAGCCTAAGCCGCAGCATCGGCAGTAGTACGCTGTCTATGATAACAATGGTCCACAATAAGCACAACACGCATATACATCATCTACAACTAAGCCAGCAAAAATTACTAAAATATCCAATAGTCTCAATATTATAAATAGGAAAAATCTACTACAACTCAGAAAGTCTCGAGAACAAACTCGGATAGCAGAAAAATAAAATAGACAACTAAACTCCATAACTATAACTACTAACTAATGCGAATCCATAAGGAAGAAAATATGCTAATTCGCATCAGTGCTGGAACCGGGTACGCCAGTGACATCAGTGTCGCCAACATACTCACCGTAGACCTCGGGGCAAATCTCTTCGTCTAAAGCTGAAAAATAGTTATCCAGTCAGGATTGGAGCAAGTTCACCATAACACTACATTACACAATATAGTATACAAAGAAATTTAACTGAAGATAAGTATAGTCATGACATTTTATGATAAGAAAGTACCTTTGAGACGTGATAACAATATGAAGGTAGACTTTGATATAGCACTAAAACATGATGACAATAAGAAGGTAGACTTGACGAAAGAAGAACAATAGACGATAGAGTAACAATAATTAAGTCACGTGTATTGTGTGTTTTAGAATACCAACTTTCAGCATGTAGACGGCTTGGGATATCCGTCAGTCATACGTGTGGTGCATGACTGATATTATGCAATCAATGTATAGGGGGTCTGTATTCAATTCGTTGACCACATGCTTACTTGTTGTATTCCCCCGCCCGACTCACTCACAATACATGTCCACCATAATAAACATTAGCAATACGATAAACTGTAAACAATAGGAAACAATGAGTAAGGCATGAACATGTATGTACATCCAACCAATTCTAACTCTCGTGCACAATAGTAATCATGAACAATGACAATCATGAACCAAAAAGGAAGTAATAGTGAAAAGACGACACGAAGATACATGCAGTATAAAATAAAGGAAACGTAGGTCATAGTGATACTTGCCTGCTCCGATAGATGATAAAGTCACAAGTCAAGACGTCGTAGTCCGATCTACCCCGTCACATAAAAACCACAAGTTAGATCAACGATTCCCACTCTAAAATCCTAGAAAGTGGCTAATGGTTTAAGTCAATTAATACTATTCTAATTCTGGAATAAATCACCTAAAATCCTATTTTAACCTATTTAATTCTGAAATAACAATCTACACCCAAAAATTTGGCCAAGGAAATTCACGGTTCCAAATTCGGGACTCGTGGCACGTAAATCGAGACATACTATTGACTTAATAGTCAAACATTATGAATTCAAAGTTTGAGTGTGCAACATGATAGATTTCAGTGCCATGAGTGCACTGGAATCGACCGTGCCGCAAAATCACGCTTTGGTCAAAAGTTATCGCCATTATGGCTAACCATGACCAAATCGATGAACCGTTGACCAAATCTGAATTCTATAAACAAAATAAAATACTAGATGAAACTCTGAATTTCTGGAAAAATTATATGTTTTAGGGCTCAGTGTCAGCTTTCCAAAACTTCAAACAGATCACGAAACGGAGTTCGGGATTGCTCGGAATCTCGAAAACCGTACGACGTGTTGATTTTTGGACAACCGACACTCAAATAATTATTCAGAAATTCGAGGACAAAATACTAGAAAATAAATTATATAATCCGAAACCTAACCTCAATACGCTTCTAACAAAAAAACGGCACGCAAAAAGGATGTCTAGATCAACGGCAATCGCTCCGCGAAGTCGAAGATCCCAATCAAACTCTCCCACTAAAGCTGCTGAAAATAAAATTGGGTTTCGAAATATACTATTATATATATAGGGGAAAAGGAGAGTCGGTGGACTCCTGTCCAAGCGGTGGCTGAGTCACCACGTGGCGCGATCTCGTGCGCCCAAAGTTTTGATCGAACAGCTGTGATCAATCTGAGCTTAGCTCGGCTTTGGTGTAGCTAAAGCCAGCTCGGCTTGGAATCCTACTGCGGCTCGGAGACCGAGCCGCCCCCGCCCCCACTCACTGTCACGTGGGGCCCGCCCTCCCCGCTTCAGCGGCTGACGGGTAGGTCCCCCCCTGGCTGACTGTGTAATATATTTTAAAAAATAGGTTTTAAATTACAGAAAATTAAATAAAAATCAATAAAAAATCCTAAAAATCCCAAATAAATCCCAGAAAATTTCTAAAAATTCCTAGAAAAATATAGAAAATATTTTAGGGATTCTAGAGCCCAAATAAATTACTTGGCCTCAAAAATACCCTCGGGTGCTTTCACAGAAATTCCTAGAAGCTTAGAAAATTAATAAAATCATATATGAAATTCTCCAAAAATCTCCATAAAATCCTAAAATTCTAAAATGGTGAAATAATATTCTAGGGACTATCTAGAGGCCCCAGAGGCTATATACAACCTAATATCCTTATATCTAACTTATAGACTTAGGCCAAAAATCTTACGATCCCATATCAACATCCTAGATAATAATTGATTTTAACTAAAATAAAAATAAAAAAAAATCTCCAAAATAGAAAATAAATTCTAGGAACCCAAATGCCACAGGCATATCAATACTATCACTAGACATGAACAAGATAGGAAAGATAGAACAAGTAGTATAGAAATAAAAGTAAAAATCTACGTGCACGTGAAACTAGAAAGTAACCATAACATGAAACAAGAGGAATATGTAACCAAGCAAGAAAGAATGGAAATAGAAAAACATGTAAGTACTTGTCACGATCCGCACCCGTTTTTCGGACGCGAGCTCGTGAGCAAGCCAGCTACGTATCGAGCGGACTCCAGCCCGACTCGAGTATGTATAAGCTGTCAAGGTCATGGTATCATATCTAATCTAAACTATATCTCAATCCACAAGAATCAAATAAAACGAGAATGAACAATTATGGGTCATGGTCTGCAGTCCATTAGCATATTTTCCGATTAGACTCTAAGAATGATATGAGTCTATAAAATATGCAGGAAATATCATGGTACTGAATATAAAGCACGAGAAGATAATAAAAATATCACAAGCAGATACCTGTATCATACATCGCAATCCTCTACCATCCTGCTCTGCTAACTAACTCTATGCAGTCGCTAAACCTGAAGAGATTATCAGGTCCTCGGAGGACTAGCAAGATACATAATATACAAGCCAACATGTAGCAGTAAAAAGAAGAAAGAAACAATCAAGGGTATCCAACGAGACTAAATGAACCAAGACACAAGATCTAACCACAAGGATCCTAAGACACTGGCATGCCATACTAGAAATGGCTGGCTATAAACTGCAGTCAAGGCAAGTACTCACAATCTATAATGTCTCAATCGCAGTCAAAGCAAGTACTCAATACCAAGACAGTAGCCAATCATAGTATAAAATCCTATAGACCATAGTCAAGGTAAGTACTCATAATCTATAGAATATCAAAGTCGAGTCCCACTCAAGTCATGTCAAGTCAAGTCAAGTCAAGTTATAATAAAGTCGAGAAAATTGTGGTGTGGGACTAGACGACTCTATCAAGCAATATGTATGAGACTATCACAGTGTAACAGGTAGGAAAATATCATAACAGCAAAGGAACAAGAAACTAGAAACATGTAAAGTAAAACAGGACGAGTGTATAAGACATGGAATAAAGCAATCACGCATGTAAGAAAAAGAACCACAGAGAGATGATGAACATGCATATAAGTTATACTGTACAAGTTGGCAAGGTATACTTGCCTGGGGGTTACACGGAGAACCAACAATGTATCGCCAATCAAAAGTCAGAAAGTCCAAGTCATCACAACTGTCTCCGAAAGCTGAAATAAACGTTACCAACATTCTCAGAATAGTCAAATTAGTTAGGATTGCCTGTCCTTAAGTCCAATTCTGGACACAGCGGCAAAACGGTAATTTCGGGCAAAAACGATGTCCGCTGTTGGACCCGCTTTGCACCGAAACGTGTGCCGGAGTCAATGGTCTCTAAAGTCGTTAAACTATATGTCTACGGATCCAGTTTTCCGATACGAACCCAACCGTATGTCCAAAGTTGGATTCCGGCGGGCCGTGCACAAAATCACCCGTTGAGTGGGACCGTGGGGCCCGCAAAACGGCGATTTTACCAACTGTCTCAGAATCGGACCAAACTTGGCATACAGGACTAGAAAAACGATACGGTCCTTTTGGCACAAGTTTCATCTCGATCTGACGAGCGTGCACAAAGTAATTGAGAAATTTACAAAGTGCACGATACGGTGAATTTCGACGGATACGCATCAAATTCGTCGTGCACACGCGACCAATTTGAATTCCGTCAAGGCCCACACGACCACGAAGCCGATACGCAGCTTTCGATGCTTTCGGTTCGCGACCACGTCGCCCGGAATGGCGGGACGCACGTCGTGTGGATGAATTTTCTAATTTTCGAAAATAGGTTTTTCATGATTTTCAACTTGGTTTTAAACAGAGTTTAATCCACTAAAAAATAAACTAAAAGTGGGGTCTGAATCTCGGTTATGTTGTCTACAAGCCTGTTTAATTAGATTTTTGAGAACCCTAATATGTCGTTCAAAATTCGGCTTCCAATATAGATGATTGGACTGTTTTGTGCTCTGTTTTCGAACGGGTTTTTCGGGAACTTTGCGTCGAATTCCGACTCGATTATAGTTCACTTCAGATCTAACCTAAAATATGAACGGGAAGGGGTATAGGTTGAGTTCAAACCTGTTCAAGTAGTTTGTGAAATCATTGCACGATGACGGAGATATTCGCGCGCGAAGTGGGGTGCGCCGACTGCGGTTGCTGCTGTCGGTTGGTGCTTCCCTTGCGCGCGTGCTGGGGTTTCTCACGCCTGGCCGTCGGCGGTGCGCGGCCGTCGGGGGTGCGCCGCCCAGGTGGCTGGGTCGCCCGTCGGGGTGCTGGTGGTCGGTTTAGGGTTTTATATATTCCTCTGTTGCGTGTGTACTTATACGAACAGGAGCTCGGGCTGCTCTGTTTGCTGATGGGGGTCCAGTTGGGCCGGGCTAAACTGGCTGGCCGGTTCAGTGGGCTGGTCGGTTCAGCCTGGTTTGATTTGTTTTATTCTTTTTCTTTTTTTTCTATTTCTTTTTCTTATTTAGAACTAGTACATATATATATTTATATATATATATATATCCACAGAAATACGTATGTATATACATACATATATATACCCACATATACATATATATATAATATATATATAAATACACATATACATATATATATATATATATATATATATATATACACAAATATATATATAAAAAAAAATATATATATATATATACACAAATATATATATTCATATATATATTTATATATACACCTGCACACAATTACCTATATATATATATTTTTTTTTTACATATTTATATATTCATACGCACACATATATAATATTTATATATATATATATATATATATATATATATATATATATACATGTATACATATTTTATATACATATATATACCCATACATATATACACGTATACGTACACCTATTACTATATATATTTTTTTTATATACGTACACCTATTACTATATATATATATATATATATATATATATATATATATATATATATATATATATATATATACACCCAAATACATATTTATATATTCATACACATATTTATTTATTTGAAAATAAAATAATATAACCAATAAATAATACTATTAACTAACAAGCCCAATAAAATAATAATAAGAATAATAACAAAATTTAATATGCCAATAATAGGCATATATATCATTCGTACAGTCTTCTAGTAGTCCCAAAACGTACAAGGACCCATTTATATACAACATCATTGAAATTCAACTTAATAATGATATTTATAATATTTAATTAAGACTACTTAGAAAATATTCATTGTATCATTAAAACAGAATACGACACCATCATACCAAAATACATCGACACGAATGTCATTGGACGTCCCGCCTGACTACATGGGCTTGGGCTTGGTACGGGTCTAGTCCAGGCTGGTTTCGGTACAACTGGGTCGCTATGAAGTCAATAAATTTAATAATAAATAATTAAACTATTTATAATGGTCATGCTACAACTTGGCCTGGTTTTCTTAGTTAGGACATCACAATGGCTCGGCCTTCCCCTACCATGACTAAACACTAGTCAAAGCACGCCACTGAGCTATCCGTGCCATGACTCCTAGTCACCTTGTACTCCAAATCTCAACTATGGCTAAAATCATCTACCGTAATAATTAATTATAAAAAAAATCTAAAATCACCATCTAAGTAAAATAAATAAAATAAAATAAAATAATATTTTAAAATTTTCGGGAAAGGGAGCTACAGTACTATAAAGTTTGGCAAGGTGTACTTGCCTGGGTCGTGAGCACTGTGGTGACGAAGATCAGACAGGAAAGTAAGTGGAACAAAGGCTGCCGAGGAACTAAGATCCAAACAAATGTCTCCGGATGCTAAAAATAGTCTATTATCTAATTATAATTAATATTTTACCTATTAGATTTATTTAGTTAGGAGATGGTATAGATCTTCGTATCAGCTTTCCGAAAAACTAAATGGATCGCATTTTCGTTTCCGGAATCTCCAGGAATCGCAAAAATATCGAAACATGTTTGTTTTTCGAAAATGTAATACTAAATTTTTTTTACAGAAATCTACAGAATAAATTTTCTATTAAAAGATTTTTTTGAAAAGTTTACCTCGATACGCTTCCAACAAAAAAAATTGGGATGTGTTTCGAGTCCCGAGCTAGGAGAAATGGCCCTTATAAGTTGCTTTGTCGGGTAAAAAATATGGCTGACTTTTCTAGCGAATTTGGAGAATATTTTTGGACGAAAAAGAGAAGGTGTGCATGATTTTTAATATAAGAATTATGAGATACTCATATATATATATATATATATATATATATATATATATATATATATATATATATATATATATTATTTATATATATATATATAAAAATATATATATATATATAATTAAGATAGATATGTATTATTTAATTTAAGTATGATTAGATTGGACATGTTAGAATAAGATAATTTGGATAGTAGTAGGATTATCAATAAGGCTAAATTTGGAATATAATTTGTTTAAATATTATAATCAATGGTCATTATTGAAGGAGGCTTAATTTAAAATCTATATGATGCTATTAGATAAGAAGCATATAAGTTTTAAATATTAAATTTAGATTTAATTAAAATACAAAGAAGATTTGCATGGAGGGTTTCCTAATATGGAACTAGTTAGATTTCTAAATATAAATGCAATCTAAATCTGAATAAATATTAAATATATATGGTTATTAATATATATTAATGTCCAACATACCTACATAGGTTTGGGTTGGACTTTGGGTCAAATATAACTAATGCCAACAAGGATTACACTAGGATTACACGTAGACACTTCCTATAAATAGAAACTTTCCAAAATTTAAAACATATTAATATTAATAAGATATGTATACAAAATATATATCAACATGAAGGTATTTGAGAGTACTACATGTATATTTAGATTTGGATTTGGTTCGGGTCAAGTCGGAACTAAATTGGTACAATCGGGTCTCCTAGAAAGTCAATAATCTAATAATAAATCATTGGTGGGGGTTAAGTCACAATTTTACCTGATTTTCCTACTTGGAACATAGCTATGGCCGGGCCTTCCCTAGCAAGGCTAATATACTAGTCAAAGCACATAACTACACTAACCGTACCAAAATTCCTAGTCGCTATGCATCTTAGAACTTAACTATGACTAAGGCCATATCTATATAAAATATTAGGCTATTATAAATATATTCATATATATATGCAAAATTGTATATATATCTATTTGGATGTATAACATTCCAAAATAAATATCAAAATAATTATACTAAGCCATGGCAACCTATCATGGCTTTATAAGTGGGGTTGGCGAGGTTAGGGTCCAAATATATTTTCTAGTCAAGTCGAACTCGAAAAGTCAACTAATGAGTCTCTTGTGCCATTCGCAATTAAATAGCACATATAAACTCGATTGAGTGGCACCCTTAGCATGTATGTCGTAGACTCAAAATGGATCAAAACTATATATTGGGTCAAATGGTTTCGATCTATATCGAGTTCTGAACTCACATGGAAAACTAGGTAAGGAATTATGGTAAATAATCTAATTGACTAAATTTGACTCGAAGTTACGCGAAGTCAAAAAGATGCTAGGGGACAAATTCGGATGGGACATGATATATCAAATTGAAGGTCATCCTGTCTACTACAAAACTCATAAAGGACGTTTCGAGAGATGGACATGTCGTGTGCTCCAACAATCAAAGACACAAAAAGTACATATAAAATCCTAATTAAATATACAGTATAACCTAATAATTAGAAATACTATAAAATAAAATAAAAAATAATTCCCAAAAATTAGGGTCCTCACAATCTACCCACCTTAAAAGAATTTCGTCCTCGAAATCAAAATAAGGACCCTTAGTAACGAAAAACCGCGCTAGTGTAACTAGGAATAGTTTAAGAGATACGCTAGGTCACTACGGTCTCTCCAAATAACTCAAGTAATAATCAATCCTAACCAATTTGATTTTGCAATATCTATATCGTAAAACTATATGTGGTTATCTTTACTCGCTCTTCTTGGTTTTGGCGGTCTTGCAACGATTATGTTGAAGGCTTGTCCTCCTAACCATATTATTACTACAACTATATAAGTCTCTTTCCACCTGACCAAGCTAAGTGATACCTACCAATCTGTCTCATTCTAAATTTACAAGTGATATGGCATAATGGTAACGGGTTAGGTTAGGCTATGCTTAGGTTCTTCTTTTAGAGGGTCAGTCTCTATACTAAAACTATCACTCTATTCTTGATCTAGTGACTACCATAAGAGCATAACCTAACATGATCATATATTTATTTCTATACTGAGGACGTCTACCCACCTTTGGTTAAACTACCTCATCAAACACAGGATGCCCTATGGCATATGTCATCTCTAATCTCCATTATCTATCAAGCAATCACAATACAATAAGTAGACTAACTTACACTATAACTTAAGAATTTCTGATAAATCCTATATAGCACGATTATTCTTCACTCTGAAATAGTAAGGGACGAGAAGGAATGATACGAGAAAGCAAAGGAAGAGTAATCGAGAGCAAATACGAAGTTCAAGGACGGTAGAGAAATTTCCAAAAGAATTGTCAAGGCAGTTGTGGATTGAGATTCCTGAGGTTTTAATCAGGTCGCAGGCCCGCTCGGTACAGTAACGTAACCGAAACGGCTAACTCGACCTGCATGGGCCACCACAAAAATATGTAACACCCCAGTCCCAAAATACGTAGGACTAGGATATGTATACATGCCAGCTACGCATTGAAAGGACTCCAGCCCAGCTCGAATACGTATAAGCTATCTAGTTTTCTAAGGTAATCTACAAATATCTCAATCCACTGAAGATAAACTCTTGTATAAACCAAGTAAACTAATGTTGGTCAAACATTAGCAAACTTGTTACTACAAGTAACAAGAAAAGATAATATACAATAAAGTAGACCAGACTCTAATGCAATTATCTTGAATAAGTTTCTAATGAAAGATAAAGTTTGTAAAACTAGGCTATACAGCAGAAATGTCGAAGTAATATAATATTGGACGAGCATGAAAAGATACGAACTAAATATACCTGAAATTCCTGAAAAACAATCATCAATTCTCCAACGTATTCTACCTCGATCACTTCAGCTAATACATGGAGAGATCACCAGGTCCTCAGAGGACTAGCAAGACACATAATATACATGCCTACAGTACAGTAAATAACATGCAAGAAAAATAGGAATAACAAGTAGAGAAAAAGATGACACGTAAGGGAACTCTACAGATGGTGACATGTCATGAGAATATAATATTAATCGTAGCTAAAATCGTAGCCCGAGGAGGCACAAACAGTCCTATAATAGGTTCTCTATCGTAGCCCGGGGAGGCACTAACAATAGAGGATAGCCACGGCTAATAAAATATTCTCTCCTAAGGTACTAGGAAGTCAAGCCTATCTAGTCATGTCCAAGTCAAGTACAGGTCAATCAGGTCAGGAAAAACATGGCAGAAGCATATCAATACTATCATTAGACATGAACAAGATAGGAAAGTTAGAACAAGTAGTATAGAAAGAAAAGTGAAAATCTACGTGCACGTGAAACTAGAAAGTAACCATAACATGAAACAAGAGGAATATGTAACCACGTAAGAAAGAATAGAAATAGAAAAATATATAAGTACTATAAAGGTTGGCAAGGTGTACTTGCCTGGGTCGTGAGCACTGTGGTGACGAAGATCAGACAGGAAAGTAGGTGGAACAACGGCTGCCGAGGGACTAAGATCCAAACAAACGTCTCCGGATGCTGAACATAGTCTATTACCTAATTATAATTAATATTGTACCTATTAGATTTATTTAGTTAGGAGATGGAATAGATCTTCGTGTCAGCTTTTCGAAAAACTAAACGGATCGCATTTTCGTTTCCGGAATCTCCAGGAATCGCAAAAATATCGAAACATGTTTGTTTTTGGGAATCTAATACTAAATTTTTTTTACAAAAATCTATAGAATGAATTTTGTCTATTAAAATATGTTTTTAAAAATCTTACCTCGATACGCTTCCAATAAAAAAACTGGGACACGTTTCGAGTCCTGAGCTAGGAGATATGGCCCTTATATGTTGCTTTGTCGGGTAAAAAACGTGGCTGACTTTTCTAGCGAATTTGGAGAATATTTTTGGACGAAAAAGAGAAGGTGTGCATGATTTTTAATATAAGAATTATGAGATACTCATATATTCATATATATATATATATATATATATATATAATTAAGATAGATATGTATTATTTTATTTAAGTATGATTAGATTGGACATGTTAGAATAAGATAATTTGGATACTAGTAGGATTATCAATAAGGCTAAATTTGGAATATAATTTGTTTAAATATTATAATTAATGGTCATTATTGAAGGAGGCTTAATTTAAAATCTATATGATGCTATTAGATAAAAAGCATATAAGTTTTAAATATTAAATTTAGATTTAATTAAAATACAAAGAAGATTTGCATGGAGGGTTTCCTAATATGGAACTAGTTAGATTTCTAAATATAAATGCAATCTAAATCTGAATAAATATTAAATATATATGGTTATTAATATATATTAATGTCCAACATGCCTACATAGGTTTGGGTTGGACTTTGGGTCAAATATAACTAATGCCAACAAGGATTACACTAGGATTACACGTAGACACTTCCTATAAATAGAAACTTTCCAAAATTGAAAACATATTAATATTAATAAGATATGTATACAAAATATATATATCAACATGAAGGTATTTGAGAGTACTACATGTCTATTTAGATTTGGATTTGGTTCGGATCAAGTCGGGACTAAATTGGTACAACCGGGTCTCCTAGAAAGTCAATAATCTAATAAAAAATCATCGGTGGGGGTTAAGTCACAATTTTACCTGGTTTTCCTACTTGGGACATAGCTGTGGCCGGGCCTTCCCTAGCAAGGCTAATATACTAGTCAAAGCACACAACTACACTAACCGTACCAAAATTCCTAGTCGCTATGCATCTTAGAACTTAACCATGACTAAGGCCATATCTATATAAAATATTAGGATATTATAAATATAATCATATATATGCAAAATTGTATATAAATCTATTTGGATGTATAACATCCCAAAATAAATATCAAAATAATTATACTAAGCCATGGCAACCTATCATGGCTCTATAAGTGGGGTTGGCGAGGTTAGGGTCCAAATATATTTTCTAGTCAAGTTGAACTCGAAAAGTCAACTAATGAGTCTCTTGTGCCATTCGCAATTAAATAGTACATATAAACTCGATTGAGTGGCACCCTTAGCATGTATGTCGTAGACTCAAAATGGGTCAAAACCATATATTGTGTCAAATGGTTTTGATCTATATCGAGTTTCGAACTCACATGGGTGTCATAACCTCAATTAATAATACATTAAATTATTATTTTATTTAAATTGTTGTATCTCGTAATATAGTATCTGGTATCAGACATCTCCGTATTTGCGTGATTGATTCGTTTTATATATATATTCTAGGTAGCCATTTTATTTTATATATGTGTTAAATAAGGGTTATTCCAAAAAAAAAATCAACTATATATATATTAATTGTTTTATTAAAAAATAATAATAATAATTGCAAATATAACCTTGATAAAATTTTGTAATTATATAATTTTCCATGACACATACCCTCCAAGTGTCTCCATGCATGTAAAGATAGGGGTATTTAAGTAATTTCACATGAAGACATGTGTCATCATGCATGGGTTTAAATTAGTTGTTAAAAAAAAGGGAAAAGGAAAAAAGAAAGAAAGAAAAGAAAATATATTTAGAGAAAGAGAGAGGGGCAGCCCCATCACCCGACCGCCCTTTCCCTCTTTCTCTCGGTTTTCTCTCTCTCCCTCACTCTCTCGGTTTCCTCTCTCTCTCTCTCTCTCGGCACTCTCCCTCGGCACACTCTTCCCCTTTCTCTCTCACTCTCCTTTCTCCCTCAACCTCTCTCAGTCTCTCTCTTGGGCCTCTCCCGCACAACCGTGCCGTCGGCTTCGCCTGCGGCGGCCACCACCGCCGTCGCCGTCGGCCCCGTCGACCGTCGAGCCTACTACCGCCGGCCACCCGCGCTCGCGCCGGCCACCACCGCCACTTCTAGCACTTCTTTCTTCTCCTCCTCCTCTTTCACAACCCAAGAACCCTAGGTAATTTCCTTTCTTTCCTTTCAATTTCGAAATATTAGGTCAAGAAATTGGGTTTATATAAATATGTGAATGCATAGATATTTGACACAAATTTTGATTTGGGTATTATGCTAGGAATTTGGGAAGACCAAATCTAGGTTATCATCATTTCAAGGCAAGCCCTCTTCTTTGTCTATCGCAAATTGTTCATACTTTCAATTTTGTGTTCTTTACATTACCAATTTTGGTATATAAAATTTATTAGGAATTTAAAGTTTAATAATGATGCGATACGGACACATGTGTCCAAAGAAATTTGGACAAGTTGACACGGGTAATTGTGGGACACAACATGGACACGTCGATACAAGAAAATAATTGATGTCATGTGTTAGGCTTGTTTGTTTGGTTAATATTCAAGGATTAATTAGTTTAAATACTTATTTTATATATATATATATATATATATATAGCATATTCCAATTTAATATTGTGGATAAATATACCCAAGTGTTTAATTAAGCTGGAACCTTAAGAAACTAAGTTATAACCACCCCTTGAACATCATGATGCGTATATGTTTATTTAATTGCCCCCTACTACTTAGAAATAGAAATACAAAACCAAAATTTGACACGTACTTTACGGATATGGAAGTCATTTTGGTTATATTAGCTAGCCTATCATCGTATAATAATATTTACAAAATCACAAGGATATAATAATTAGTTGATGTCCGGAATTTTATTTTGGTTATTGTTAGATGTTCTTAAAAATAGTAAAAGTAATCTTATGATTTAGTAGACCAAGGTTACATAGACAACCCAATTTTGCATTTCAGAAAATGATACAAGGTCGTGTAAATCTCCTTTTGGTCGTAATTTAATTTATCCCTTACAATTCGGCATTACAAGTCTTAGGAATGTTATAACGAAGTCCTTGTGCTCATTTTATATATTAGAAAGACTAAAGAAAGATAGGTTGGGTTCCTATATTATATATATTACTAATATGTATAATCCGTAGTCGATATTTTAACTATTTTAAATCTATTTCTATAAAATTCAGCATTTGCATTGTTTAGAATGCTATCCATGTCCGTTTGGAGAATGAAAATATAGTGAGGGATTGAATAGGCATTTGTAGTATATAGTAGGTTTAAGCGTAGTACTCCAAGGCTTCGTGAATTTCGAAAAATCAAAATTCTAAATCAATCCTTATGAAAGTATCGTTAAAGTTCGTAATTATTTTCAAATGTGGGATTTTTATCCTAAACATGGAATGATCAATATCCTACAAATAAGTTAATTGAATAAATTCGTGTTTGAAAATAGTTATATACTCATATCAATTGATGGTGTTAATTTTTGAATTATTCATGCTATTATAGACTATGTTGTTCTAATATTTTTGTTTAGTTGGATTTTGTAGTGAATATTGAAAATCATTGATTGTTAGCGATAAAAATAAAATTGCCAAGGTAAGAAGCTAGACTTATTTATACTATATGTTAATATTATATATTTAACTGTATGTGTTACCGGTGTTGAGAGTTGCTCCACCGAAGGGGTCGGTGTACCCGAGATTTATATATTGCGTGTTACCGGTGTTGAGAGTTGCTCCACCGAAGGAGTCGGCGTACCCGATTATTATATTTTTATCTATTGTAAAATTCTGGAGTCAATAAATACAAAGGAGACTGCCGAAATTTTTGAGAAATTTCAGAGTTAGCCATTTTAGAAATGTCGAAATGGTCGAAATGATTAAACCCTAGTTCCTGATTTTATCAAAGTTTCTAATACAAACATAACCCTGAAATCCTTGAAAGTGTTGCCTTAGGCACACAAATTCTAGTTTGATATTTTATTTCCGCTAAGACGGAATCTCCTGCTTAACTTTATTCTCGTTTAATGTGTGTTCTCTATCACACGAAAAACGAGATACAAAATTGAAAAGTACTGTAACTAAGTTATATTTTGGTAAGAATTGCATTTGGGATGGGAGAGAAAACTTTGGATCACACCTTCGAAATCTTTGCAATATTATATTTTACAAAACTGATCAGTTCCTGTTACCGGCACTCGTATGGCCATACGGGTCTGTCGGGGTGAGGCTTAGCTCACTTCCTGTTGTCCTGTTCCTATTTTTCATTGGATTCCGAATTCCCGAATTCGGCCCTGTAATATCCAATGTAGCCTGCTCCGATATTCTTGAAAAATTTCATGTCATACGACAATTGTTATAACACTTGATTCCGATAGCTCAGAAAACCATTCATGTGTTATCCTGATTTTATCGCATCAATATGTGATCCTGATACTAATGGGACGGATAAATCTAAGCACCGCCCATTTAGTATAAACCTGATCCCGGGTAAATGGGATTATTGTTGAGAAAATAGAAGTTGTGTGATCCAGAAGTGTTTCTCTAAATATTGCATTTTTTATAAAAGATTTGTTTGATTGCTTACACATTTATACCTGACACACTTACATTCTTTTAGGAAAAAATGTTAATACGATAAGAAATTTTATCAGTGAATATACCTTTTAAATTATCCTTTCCGTCAGTTCAATTTCGATAATTTTATCATCTTACCTTACCTACTTTACTCCTTTGACTGAGGGCTTGCTCGTCGTATTGACGACCTAGTTTTGTTCACTAGGTTTGATGAAGGTCAGGAGATAATGCAAATGCACACTGAAGAGAAGCTTTATGAATGAGACAAAGAGGAGGTTGACTTGGTATCAACTAGTAAAACTTTGTAGCTGGTAATGTAATATATGTATTTGGTTAATGGTTGTAATCGGGTAGAATAATAAAATTTATATTTATAGTTTAGAATATCCTTTAATCAAACTGTCATTTATATTTTTATGCATCATGTGACCTGTGATCAACCTATCCTAGAACCCTACGGACGACAATCGCGAATATGGGTACTGGAGTATTCATATGTCGCGTAGCCTGGGGATGTTGTTACGTACTCGGCTCGCCTTATTTTGGAAGCGGGGCGTGACACGTCTTTTAGTGGTGGCCCATGCAGGTCACGAAAAATAGGAAACCTAGGATAGGATGCAGGTCTCAAAAATTAGAAAACCTCGGATAGGATGTAGGTCTAGATTTTAAGAAAACCTATATTGGTTGAGCTATATACCCTAAGATATACTCTTAAAAGAAGTCTACTTATCCATAGACTTTGTTTCATTTCAATTTCCATATAGATCTTTGCCTAATGGATTTCTTGTAGATATTCCATATAGTTAAGAATCCTACCCTAAGACAGTCATTAAGGAATACATGATATTCAGGAAATCAAGGGTAGTATAAGCATAGGCATAACCAGAAAATTTAGGTTAAGTTATTCAGAGAGCATTAGACATTTACTCTATTTTAAATTGGTGAGGGATCTAGAAAATCCTTTAAGGATCTCAAACTGGGTATCTTTAAGGGACATGGAGTTTAGATTTATCTAGAAGAATTCAGATTTATCTAAAACTATTATATAGTTAGACATCAAAAAAAAAGGAATAAGGGTTATGAAGCCAATAGGCCAATGAGGATTGCAGACTTCCATTTAGATTGGGTATACTATGTCCTGTGGGATTGGCATATATATAAATATATAGCTAAGAAGTAATGGGTAATCTAGTACTAGCATTAATCTTATCTAAGGAATATGTATAGTATTTATTATATATAGTATTGAATATAGCCTATTGAGAGTATGACTCCTCGACTTCTTGATTTTATCCCTGCTTCAATCCTGACGTATCTCCTCTTTCTTTGTTTAGATTCATGTTATCTAGCTATTTCGCAAAATTTGATTTTTCTTGAAATTCTTCAATTCCTTTGTTTTATCCAAAGTTCACTAAAAAAAAAATCTAGAATTGTATCCTCTTTTCAATACATTTTCGTTCTAGTAGTATTCTTGATTTTGGGAATCATTTTCCATCTAAATACCTAGGCTTACATTTCTTATTAATTGTTCATTGGATTTCTTCTAAAACAATATTTTTATTGGACTTTCTGAAATTGAATTTCCTGTGAATGAATATTTGTTTATCGTGTCAAGAATCCGAAAATCCTCCAATTGAATCATGAAATAAGAAGTTGTTGCAGCCATTCGGACTGGCCATCCAAATTGGCGAGGCACATATTCTCGAAACATGATTCAAGAATTTAATAACATTCCGGGAATTTAGACATAATTTCTTCGTGATGGATTTCGAAAATTTATATTTATATTTTATTTTGTTTTACTACTGTTTGGATTGAAAACCAGTGTTCTAAATAACTTAAAATGTTATTTGGTATTTTTAATAACATAGATATATGAGATTTTCCTACTAAATTTTGTCAGAAAATTTTATATTATTATATAGTACTCTGACACTCAGATAAAGGATAAAAGAAAAAGATGAATTTCTAAGTACAGATTCTAGTATCTTTTGAATTTCCAAGGATACCCTAACGTGTAAGGCTACCTCAAAAATCATAATTTTCACTCATTCAATGGCTATCAAGGAAGAGATAGCAAATCCTAATAGTGAAATGGTATCTTGATTGCAGCCATATGCGCAGTGGCGAGGCACAAGATTACTTATCACGTCAGGAAACAAGAAACGAGGAATATTATTTTCATTTTGTAGAACTTACACGGTTACGGTGTTTAACTGACTCTATGAAAATTTCAAGATCATTGATGATTTCAACTATCTTCATACCTTTCCTATTTTCATAAAACATTTAACGAATATGATTTTGAAAATATTTCATTTAGAAATAGATTATTACTTCATCTTTCTAAAGTAGGTAGCATATCTTGTTTCTACCTATATTTGTTTTGAAAAGCTTATCCTTAAAAAAAAAAAACTTAAATTTCGAGGACGAAATTTTTGTAAGGTGGGTAGAGTGTCATAACCTCAATTAATAATACATTAAATTATTATTTTATTTAAATTGTTGTATCTCGTAATATAGTATCTGGTATCAGACATCTCCGTATTTGCGTGATTTGATTTGTTTTATATATATATTCAAGGTAGCCATTTTATTTTATATATGTGTTAAATAAGGGTTATTCCAAAAAAAATCAACTATATATATATTAATTGTTTTATTAAATAATAATAATAATAATAATTGCAAATATAACCTTGATAAAATTTTGTAATTATATAATTTTTCATGACACATAACCCTCCAAGTGTCTCCATGCATATAGAGATAGGGGTATTTAAGTAATTTCACATGAAGACATGTGTCATCATGCATGGGTTTAAATTAGTTGTTAAAAAAAGGGAAAAGGAAAAAAGAAAGAAAGAAAAGAAAATATATTTAGAGAAAGAGAGAGGGGCAGCCCCATCACCCGACCGCCCTCTCCCTCTTTCTCTCGGTTTTCTCTCTCTCCCTCACTCTCTCGGTTTCCTCTCTCTCTCGGCACTCTCCCTCGACACACTCTCCCCCTCTCTCTCTCACTCTCCTTTCTCCCTCAACCTCTCTCAGTCTCTCTCTCGAGCCTCTCCCGCACACCCTTGCCGTCGGCGTCGCCTGCGGCGGCCACCACCGCCGTCGCCGTCTGCCCCGTCGACCGTCGAGCCTACGACCGCCGGCCACCCGCGCCCGCGCCGGCCACCACCGCCACTTCTAGCACTTCTTTCTTCTCCTCCTCCTCTTCCACAACCCAAGAACCCTAGGTAATTTCCTTTCTTTCCTTTCAATTTCGAAATATTAGGTCAAGAAATTGGGTTTATATAAATATGTGAATGCACAGATATTTGACACAAATTTTGATTTGGGTATTATGCTAAGAATTTGGGAAGACCAAATCTAGGTTATCATCATTTCAAGGCAAGCCCTCTTCTTTGTCTATCGTAAATTGTTCATACTTTCAATTTTGTGTTCTTTACATTACCAATTTTGGTATATAAAATTTATTAGGAATTTAAAGTTTAATAATGATGCGATACGGACACATGTGTCCAAAGAAATTTGGACAAGTTGACACGGGTAATTGCGGGACACAACATGGATACGTCGATACAAGAAAATAATTGATGTCATGTGTTAGGCATGTTTGTTTGGTTAATATTCAAGGATTAATTAGTTTAAATACTTATTTTATATATATATATTTATATATATATATATATATATATATATAGAAAATATATATATATATATATATATATATATATATATATATATATATATATATATATATATATAGCATATTCCAATTTAATATTGTGGATAAATATACCCAAGTGTTTAATTAAGCTGGAACCTTAAGAAACTAAGTTATAACCACCCCTTGAACATCATGATGCGTATATGTTTATTTAATTGCCCCCTACTACTTAGAAATAGAAATACAAAACCAAAATTCGACACGTACTTTACGGATATGGAAGTCATTTTGGTTATATTAGCTAGCCTATCATCGTATAATAATATTTACAAAATCACAAGGATATAATAATTAGTTGATGTCCGGAATTTTATTTTGGTTATTGTTAGATGTTCTTAAAAATAGTAAAAGTAATCTTATGATTTAGTAGACCAAGGTTACATAGACAACCCAATTTTGCATTTCAGAAAATGATACAAGGTCGTGTAAATCTCCTTTTGGTCGTAATTTAATTTATCCCTTACAATTCGGCATTACAAGTCTTAGGAATATTATAACGAAGTCCTTGTGCTCGTTTTATATATTAGAAAGACTAAAGAAAGATAGGTTGGGTTCCTATATTATTTATATTACTAATATGTATAATCCGTAGTCGATATTTTAACTATTTTGAATCTATTTCTATAAAATTCAGCATTTGCATTGTTTAGAATGCTATCCATGTCCGTTTGGAGAATGAAAATATAGTGAGGGAGTGAATAGGCATTTGTAGTATATAGTAGGTTTAAGCGTAGTACTCCAAGGCTTCGTGAATTTCGAAAAATCAAAATTCTAAATCAATCCTTATGAAAGTATCGTTAAAGTTCGTAATTATTTTCCAATGTGGGATTTTTATCCTAAACATGGAATGATCAATATCCTACAAATAAGTTAATTGAATAAATTCGTGTTTGAAAATAGTTATATACTCATATCAATTGATGGTGTTAATTTTTGAATTATTCATGCTATTATAGACTATGTTGTTCTAATATTTTTGTTTAGTTGGATTTTGTAGTGAATATTGAAAATCATTGATTGTTAGCGATAAAAATAAAATTGCCAAGGTATGAAGCTAGACTTATTTATACTATATGTTAATATTATATATTTAACTTATGTGCTACCGGTGTTGAGAGTTGCTCCACCGAAGGGGTCGGCGTACCCGGGATTTATATATTGCGTGTTACCGGTGTTGAGAGCTGCTCCACCGAAGGGGTCGACGTACCCGATTATTATATTTTTATCTATTGTAAAATTTCGGAGTCAATAAATACAAAGGAGACTCTGCCGAAATTTTTGAGAAATTTCAGAGTTAGCCATTTTAGAAATGTCGAAATGGTCGAAATGATTAAACCTTAGTTCCTGATTTTATCAAAGTTTCTAATACAAACATAATCCTGAAATCCTTGAAAGTGTTGCCTTAGGCACACAAATTCTAGTTTGACATTTTATTTCCGCTAAGACGGAATCTCCTGCTTAACTTTATTCTCGTTTAATGTGTGTTCTCTATCACACGAAAAACGAGATACAAAATTGAAAAGTACTTTAACTAAGTTACATTTTGGTAAGAATTGCATTTGGGATGGGAGAGAAAACTTTGGATCACACCTTCGAAATCTTTGCAATATTATATTTTACAAAACTGATCAGTTCCTGTTACCGGCACTCGTATGGCCATACGGGTCTGTCGGGGTGAGGCTTAGCTCACTTCCTGTTGTCCTGTTCCTATTTTTCATTGGATTCCGAATCCCTGAATTCGGCCCTGTAATATCCAATGTAGCCTGCTCCGATATTCTTGAAAAATTTCAAGCCATACGACAATTGTTATAACACTTGATTCCGATAGCTCGAAAAACCATTCATGTGTTATCCTGATTTTATCACATCAATATATGATCCTGATACTAATGGGACGGATAAATCTAAGCACCGTCCATTTAGTATAAAACTGATCCCGGGTAAATGGGATTATTGTTGAGAAAATAGAAGTTGTGTGATCCAGAAGTGTTTCTCTAAATATTGTATTTTTTATACAAGATTTGTTTGATTGCTTACACATTTATACCTGACACACTTACATTCTTTTATGAAAAGATGTTAATACGATAAGAAATTTTATCAGTGAATATACCTTTTAAATTATCCTTTCCTTCAGTTCAATTTTGATAATTTTATCATCTTACCTTACCTACTTTACTCCTTTGACTGAGGGCTTGCTCGTCGTATTGACGACCTAGTTTTGTTCACTAGGTTTGATGAAGGTCAGGAGATAATGCAAATGCACACTGAAGAGAAGCTTTATGAATGAGACAAAGAGGAGGTTGACTTGGTATCAACTAGTAAAACTTTGTAGCTAGTAAAGTAATATATGTATTGGGTTAATGGTTGTAATCGGGTAGAATAATAAAATTTATATTTATAGTTTAGAATATCCTTTAATCAAACTCTCATTTATATTTTTATGCATCATGTGACCTGTGATCAACCTATCCTAGAACCCTACGGACGACAATCGCGAATATGGGTACTGGAGTATTCATATGTCGCGTAGCCTGGGGATGTTGTTACGTACTCGGCTCATCTTATTTTGGGAGCGGGACGTGACAATGGGAAGCTAGGTATGGAATTATGGTAAATAATCTAATTGACTAAATTTGACTCGAAGTTACGCGAAGTCAAAAGGATGCTAGGGGACAAATTCGTATGGGACATGATATATCAAATTGAAGGTCATCCTGTCTACTACAAAACTCATAAAGGACGTTTTGAGATATGGGCATGTCGTGTGCTCCAACAATCAAAGACACAAAAAGTATATATAAAATCCTAATTAAATATAAAATATAACCTAATAATTAGAAATACTATAAAATAAAATAAAAAATAATTCCCAAAAATTAGGGTCCTCACACAAGGTCACCCTCAAGGAACTATTTCCTACAGAGGCTCATTCTAGACTTACCCAACGATCAACTAAGATCGATCTAGCAACATTACGGTTTAAATCTCGACCCGACATACGATTCTCAACGATATAATAATCCATGAAGTAAATTTTCCAATGATTCAATTTCTATCGCAATTCCTTTGTACCCACATGGATTTATATACCGATGCTAACTATTCAAGGGTCATCGATTCAATAGTCTCAATACAACTATGGAATTATACTATTTAGTTTGTATGACAAAGTCATACCACTAAGTCGTAAGCCAGCAATCTATATCCCAACTGACAGCCGTCTATACCGTCACACCATCTACCGACATCATCCAACACATTTTATGATTTTCAATCTCATTCGTTCCCAGCTATCAAAATCTCATAAGGACATTCATAAGTTTTCATAAGATTTCACAATGCAAGGGTCAAGTTATCTATTCCATTCCAATCCGACAATTTTATGTATCAATTAACCATTTTCTATGCAATATAAGTATTCTGAGGCACTACTTGTTACTTCTAGGATACACTTCAAATTCTCGAGCATACAAGAATATATACAACGGCTATCCAATCTCATCAAGCCCCACTCATACTTCACTGAACCTATCCTTTGGTGGTCAAGATGGGTTAGCATCTTTTACACCTTAGGGTTATAACATATATTTCCAACATTTATTTGAGTCGCCAACAATGTTTTCAAAACTTTCCAAGTTAGCAACGAAACTGTAATAGCCACAAAAATCTCTTACCATTTCGATTACCCATAATATAATAATCATCCGACTAGTCTGAGTCATCACCCGACTGAATATTTCCAACCAAGGCATTCGTTATAATTTCCAACAATCTCCCTACCCAGCATAACATCACCGTCAAGGGACACTAGAGTCATTTAGCAATATGGTATTACTCCTAACTAAGTCTCAACACTACCCAAGGCTCAGATAGACACATTGTTATCCGATGGAAAGGGTCACGATACATATCATTTTGAAGTGGTAGAGACAATATACCACTCAGAATGAAGCCATCCCCAGACAATACTAAGCTCAAGTCTATTCTGGACAATCATGATCTAACTGATCACAGCACAAAGCCAACATCTTAGGGTCTCAAGTCACAAGGCTACATTCTTAGGGTTTCAAATGCTCTAGCCAACACACATGAGTCAACTCATCATTTTTGTTGAACTCATCCATCAATTGTTTCATTCACTTTTCTTTTCCAACATCACACGCTATTCTCAACTTGTTAGAGCATATATAGCAACTTTCTCTCTATTCCCACATTCGAACTCATTCACAAAATAGCATACTATGGCATCGAGTCATTATTGGGTCATTAGTATCCAAACCAAGAATAATCAAACATTCAGGGGCATCATATTATATTTAGACTTATTGTATAGAACATCGAGTGAGCAGCCAAGAGGGTCAAAGAACTTTCAGACACGAACAACTTGAAATGATTATAGGAACAACAACAACATAATTACGAAAGCAATCTTTGACTTAATCTTGGAAGCAACGTTGAGTGATCGCAAAAGCAACTTTGGTTAATCGTCGATGTACGTAACATTGATCTGAAGCGAATCAAAGAAGAGTCCAAGGACGTAAAGCCGTGCTCTGGCACCAATTTGTCATACCCCGATTCGGAGAATCGTTTGTCCTCGCTTTCATCCACGTCGAATCATTCGTTCTTGCTTGGACGTGATATCGTACAAGTCTGATATTGCACTTGTACAAAGGAAAGATGGTACATAATTGATAATATTCAAATAGGAACACATCAGTAGCAGAAGCAGGCAAATTGAAGTTAATAAGGACATTCTTTCTTATCGAATAGAAATACATCACTGATTTATACAGCAGAGATAAGCAGATAACTTAAAGTCGCACAGATATATATAAAAATGTATTATATTTATTGGTAATTGAAGTAAAGTACATGACTTGTAATAAAATTCAAAGTTTACAACTATCACGACCCGCACCCAGTGTAAGAGCACGAGAAGTGGGTACGTCCAGCCTACGCCGCAATGTCGACGGTAGAACGCTATCCTAGGTCACAACATCTAACAATATAACCATACCTGTACAATGATATACGCTCCAAAAGGAGAACAATATAAAGGTACAACTCAATCACAGCATCTAAGGTGGAATAAGGATTAAAGAGATGGATAAGATAAAAGAGTAATCTCCAACAAGAGCTACAATGAGAGTAATATCTGAGTGTACAACACACAAATATCCAATAACTGAAAGTACATGAAGTGAGACAACTAAGAGGAAAACTAGTCTAGAAAGCTAATCTAGACAATAGGCAAGTCCTCAGAGACTGTAGGATCCTCCTGAGGGTCCAAGTCACCGGTGTCATCTAAGCCTGTGCCATAATATGTAGGGCAGAACTCCTCATCATCACATGTAATATTTTTAACAGTCCAATCAGGACGGAAACGAGCACAATACATCTCACGCAGTTCATATCTTGACAGGAAATATAAAACATGTGATAGGTTAAGATATATGAAACGCTGTAAGAAATAAGCATGAAGAGAAAGAGAGAAAATGATAAACGAAGCTATCTATATATGATAATAGAGAACTATAAGTGACTATGTGATTTAGAGTACAAGATAGACATATGAATGGCTTGATTTGCACATGATTATATAAAGAGTTTGTACATGATTACACTACTTTGGAATTATTCACATGACTATTTCTACTCTCCCATGTCCCAATCAATACACAAGGATCTAGACATGTTATGTTATTGTACATGATAGTTTATACATGAAGCTCATGAGATCATGAGAGTACATGAGAGCACATGAGTATACATGAATAATAAGAGTCCATAAAATACATGATGTTCGTGAAAAGCACATGACATGATGTATTCGATGCACCCGGGAGGATAACATCTCATGTAAAGATCCATATAATACTAATCCGTGATAATATCGTATCAGTATCAAGTAAATTAAACTATGACAAGAATATAATCCCTAACAATTATGAAACGGTCAGGTCCAAACTGGAGTATTTGAGTCCTATATAGAATAATCATAGGTTACAAAGTGTCTAATATGAAATAAGAATAGCCTACAATGCATTCTAAATGATTCTAGCTCCTTCTAGATCAAAGTCAACCCTTGGTCAACTCTAGTCAAACCTGGTCAACTCTGGTCAAACCTGATCAACTATAAGTCAACTAGTCCATCTACCAAATTTTAGGTCAAACACAAGTTATCAAGTCATTCTAAGCCTGTTTGAGTCGATTTGGATCAAGTTTGACTCAAAGTTGACTTTTGTCAACTTGGTCAACTTGCTAGTCAACTCGACCAAATTAGGCTCATTGGGTCAATCCTAAGCTGACTCATAACCCATAGACTATATCTAATAGCAATCACAACATATACTTATATATTCTATTCACTCATTACATATGGGTATGAATATATATAGTATCACACAATATAAAGCATACCATTCAAACTACATAGAGGAAATACCTATATATGAAATCAAGGTAGAGGATATCCATAATTGAATCAAGTATATATATCTACTAAAGATATAGAAGCATAAATGATATCAAAAGGAAATAAAAGGAAAAAATGAAAGAAAGGGAATGATAGAAATGGAAAAGGAAAATAAAATAGTAAGGAAAATGGGACTGTCCCAAACCAGTCCAAAACTGAGAATGAACTCAGTAGGAAATCTGAGTTCACTGTTCAAGGGGAAAAAACGGTAAACAAATTCATATAAATGAATACCAACTCATATTTGGGGAATCAAAATGATACATGAAGTATCAACTCTAAAACGACCTACTGTCAACTGACAAAATGAAGTATCATAGAACCCAAATAATTTTACATTAAATCTAAACCTCAGTTCTCAGGAATCACTACCCATATCTCAATGTAACAACATATAAAGGAATCAAACCTAAATTCAGGTTTTCAGTCAAGTTTTCGAGCATCCTTCATATTCAAAAACCCCAAATTACAAGCCTAATCATGGATAAATATGAAACCAGCTATGCAAACATCAACCCAGACATGTATACGTGTTAATCAGCACAATTTAACCATAAATTAGCAGTTTTAATATTCATTTAAAACTCAAAAAATACATTTATCAGGACATAGTATCAGTACAATGAATAAACCCTAAGTTGACATCACAAAACCAATTAAATATTAAATTGATGGCTGAGAACGTGTCGTGTACATGTATATGTGTACCACAGAGTGTATCGTATCCATACAATAGGACACGAAGTTTCCAAACACTCAAAGACACACACAGTTGTGCACAGACTGTACTGTCTCATGCGATCAGTTCAAGGGTTCGTGGACACGACACGAGGCACGACACGTCTCGTGCTCGTGTCCACGTATAGCCCATGTATAGGCCTACACACACGACACAATACGATACACAATCGACACGTACGTGTACGCGCGATACGACACGCGTATCACACGCGATATTTCGCGCATTCAGACTCTGTGCAAAACCAGTACACATGGGTTTTCGTGTCCGACACGACACGAGACACCTTGAAACTTGAGGGACACGTTCACAGACATTGCCCCAATGTGTCCCTTGAGTTTCATCGCATCTCGTCGTGTGTCGTGTCTGCTGTACGCCTCGAGCTGCTGGACACAGGTACGACTCGTGTGCGAGCGTGTTTGTGTCCAATTTGGACACGGACACATCACGAATTTTACCTCAGTGCGACTCAAATCCATAAGCAACATATAGATCTACAATTCTGTTCAAAAAGATTTAGAAAACAGCAATAAAAATCTCTTTTGGACATTTCATCAAACACCAATGCATAGGCACTGATACGTGTCCGATACGGATACTAAACCAATACCAACTCCTACAAAACTCATCCTACGGCTAGGGGACACCTAGATGGATGCATCTATGGAAATAATTCATAGATTTGAAGGGATTTAAAGAGATTTACCTTTGAGGGTGAATTCCTAATAAAAGCTCCAAAATGAAGATCATTTCTGTAACTTGAATGATCCCAGGCTCTCCAAAACTGAGATTGCTCACCACCAACAGTCCACAAAACTGAATTAGAACCCAATGCAAAAGACTAGAATCAAAAAGGAGAAGGAATGAAGAAAATAGGAAAGAACACATACCTAGGTTTTTGCCAGAAAGAGAAGGAATGGAAAAAGAGGCAAGTCTCCTTAAGAGATATTAAATAGGGGGCAAGGAATCACTCATGGTCGGCCACATCTATAGGTTAGGTTAGGGTTTTGATCCAAGGGCTAGGCTTCACTCTACAAGTTTTAAATGAAACATTAAATCAAGATTTCTAACTAGCCTTTAACTAAAGATTTCTAATTTGCTTCTAACTTGAAACTAACTAGAATATGAATGTTAAAACCTAACTAACCATGCTAACCAAGTCACTAAGTCATGGTGAGACACTAGGCTAGGTTGCACCAAGGCTCAACTATCAAAAGGCCAAAAATCACAATATCAATAATTTAATATATTAAAATAATCAAAAAAATTAAAATCACCAAAATATCCTCAAACTAGAAAATGGATGTGCAACAACACATCTCACTTTACATTGATAGCCAACTGAACAAATACCATAAATCTTACATTTGATATTTTGAAACATTAGATTACAACTTGATATACCGACTTAGCTTACAACTCACTGGTACAACTGATTGTAATGTTACATACATTATGCCCTTTATAAAAAGAAGATATCATCTTTTGTAAGGAGAGCTTCTACATGCCCAACAAATCTTCGATGTCGCAGGATCGATCAAGCCAATCTTCGTATACAGAACTTCCCAAGCACGAGCACCTAAAAAGAATGCCCACAACGTGGGTCAGTACATTATCTATGTACTGACGAGCAGAACCAGCCCACTCGCCTTAACCGACACTAGGTGGTCATTTGAGCAAGTTTTTATTGGAGTGATCTTTCTCATTGGGGCCTAGCATCAGTTTACAGTTCATGAGCAGAAATATTGAAAGCATGTTAACATATTCTTAACAGCGTTCATGTAGAGGCATCTTTTAAGCATCATTTGAGTTAACATATATTGAACATGTTATAGTGAATCTCTTAGCAAGGCAACACTTTAGCATACTGTATTTAGCATGTTAAGCATGTTATAGAATTTCTTATTAGAAATGCAACATTACAGCATCATTTCGTTTAACATGTTAAGCAGGCAAGAACCAATTACATATATATTAAATATATCACATTTAAGTGATTTCTTATCGATAGCCGACTCCTTGTACCTGCATCAAATATAGGTGAGATGATATACTTACTCTGTCTGCACAAAATATTCATTAACATGCATCCTGACTACATTATCACTGGTGTTAGTACACAATTTAGGATGTTGTCATATAGGACTTTAACGGTAATCGACGCTCCATTTCACCGGATTGCGAGTCCGAATGAAATGTCCCGATATCACGTACCCTTAAAGTATGTTTACACTTCTCCCATGGTCGGATCGGTCCCCCTAACGTTTCGGGGTACTATCCGAGGAAGCAGTCACCCCCTTGTGCACAAGTTGTCCATGACCATGCGAATACGTTTTTTATTCGATCGTGAAAGTAAACGCATAGTAAAAATATTAAAAAAAGTAAAGGCAACAGTGCATCATCATTCATCTCATTCAAGTCATGTTCAATGACTTATTCATTCTTAACATTACCATCATTTTACTTGGTGATCTCAACGATCCCAAGCCTCATCATTTTTCATTGCATCAATCATTCATTTCTCATTCCATCAACTTAGATACATTGAAGCGTTCCCACATCATTCATTTCTCAAGGGACATATAGCATTTCATTTATCATTGACATGGACAATATCATTCATTTCATTGCTTATAAGAAAACAGGTAACAACAACAGTTACGCAGAGGGTACATAATTCTAGTGTTTCATTCAGTTTAGCAACATTTACAAGAGCATCGTTTAAACATAAGGGACACTTTCATTTCATTTCAGGCATCAATTCACATTGCAGTTCAAGTGTTATTCCTTCAGCAGTTCGATGTCCATGTGTTGTTCATTAGCAAATTCTCAATATAAATATCTCTATTATTTAGCAACTAACACATGGAACATTTAGGGATAGTTCACAGTAACACAAAACTCTATTTTATTAGGTATGAAGGAGTATGGAGGAAGGACAGTTCCACTCACTTGTATAAAGGGTCTTCCTATTTCGGTCACATCTATTTTCCAATAGACATAGCTCCACCAGTGAGCCACGTTCCAATACTCAATCCGTCTAGCCAGCTAAGAGAGACTGCATCAGTTTTCAACTTAGGTCACGGTCCATCATTTTTTATCGCATTCAATAAGCCAACCAAATGCCTCATACGAAGCGAGATATTACATAATATACCACTCAGAAAAAGTTTCGTACTCGAAACTTAAGAGAATAACTCATTCTACTAAATTTACTTAGTCACAACAAATTACTCATTCAGCTTCAATTCAATATCGATTTCAGCTTACTCGACCATGTCGAGATTGCCATCCAACTGTACCACTTAATCCGTCAATGATTCAATCCGTCTTTCTCTTTTCCATAATATTTGCACTACCTCATTGATTCACCCATATCCTTCCATGCAGCTCTATCTTCGTCTCAGCCAACCACTTCATTTGGATTCATACACGTATTTTAGGCGTCCCTAAAATATATGCATTTCAGCCAAAGTTTGTGCTAGTGCGATTCGATAAGGTCTCCCAATAGTGTTATCTTTGTCGTAGCTATCACTTAGGTTGGATCCATACACCGGTTGGATCCATACACCTATTTTAGGCGTCCCCAAAATATATGTATTTCAGCCAATTTCTGTGTTAGTACGATTTCGATAAGCCCCAGTGTAACTCTCTTTCCCAAATCCGACTTAGCATAATTTAATTGACTTATTATTTCATTCGCTTCGCCACAATCACTCTTTCAAGCAACACACGTAATCCGACTTAGTATTATTTTAATTGTCTAACTTTTGGCATTATATAGTAGTATAGATACTCTATCAATGAACTTTTATGTACTACCTTTATTTTACATTACATCAACTAATAAAATTTGGGTCTCTTTGATCCCATTCTCTCTCAAAAAAAGGAAAATGTTCAAATATATATATATATATATATATATATATATATATATATATATATATATATTCTGGCTGAGTTTTTTTTTTTTTGGGTTTAATTTCAATGCGATACTATTTGAACTAATGGAATAAAATAATATAACATATGATTACATAATTCAAGAGGTTTGTGTAGTGGGATGGTTAACATTCTGTCAAGTCATCCATGTTCAAATATCTTCTAGCATGTCAGTTTAAGTGGATTGCCGAGAACAAGTTTTCTTCCAGCTCTCAACCCATAAAATGGTTCATTCGACCTGAAACGCACAACCAAAAGAAACTCTAAAGAAAAGTTAGGGATGCCTACTTTCAGTCAGAAAAAGAAGATAAGGACGTCACATATCAGAAGATAAAAGTTTGCGGCAGTCTTAATCTATATCAGAATCTCTAAACAGTCCTACATTTGTCCGCACTGTCGAAGATGATGGTACTTTATTTTGGAAAATAATATTTTAGTAAATATTTTCATTCAATTTTTTTTTGGAATCGGATCGCATGCATCTCTCTTAACCACTAGGCTAGAGGTCATCTGCAGATTTTTTTTATTCAATATATATATATATATATATATATATATATATATATATATCCCCACTAGACTAGAGATTTTTTTGTAGGGAACAAATAAAATTTTAAGATATCTTCTTACTATTTAATCAAAATTTTGGCTGATTTACAAAAGAATGTAGACATTTGCTAATTTTTAAAATAGTGGAAGCACATGCTAGTTTTTATATTTTGAATAAAAATATTTGCTAAAATATCCTTTCGGAAAAAGACTTTGAGCAAACAACTTTGCTCCACGGCTATAAAATCAAGTAAACTGAGATGCTATATTCTATACAAGACTCCACACAAACTTTTTGGGGTTGGCTATATGACAAGGAATAATACAAATTATACATATCTGAAAAAATTAAGAACACTTGACTTTTGAAAAATATGTATTCTTGGTGCGCCCCAAAAGAATATTCAAAGAAAATAACAATCATCAAACAACGGTCACTATGAAAGATCACAAAACAATTACTGTGAGCATATAATGATCTTTCAGTGATGTGTCAAAGGATTCCCACCACTAAGCTAACAAAGTTACGACTCACTAAACTTCCTCAGAAAAGAGAGATTCCCCATAAACACGTCTACATATTCTCCAAAGGAAAATGCTAAGTTTACTATCAATTTCTTACAACCTTTTTATAATTTCATTCACCAACTCTTTACACATGGGTCCTATCGGATCCCACCATCCCTCACATCCTTCCTGCTACATGGGTTCCACCCGATCCCACCACTTACTCCTCTCCTCCAATCGAAATTCGACACGTGGCGGGAGTAAAAGGTCGTAAGAATTTGGTTGTAAGGCATAGCATTGCTCATTCTCCAAATGCATAAAGATTTCACATCAAGGAGGTTAAAAGTCTCAGGATATTTAGAGCTAGTCCCCTAGGAATCAGAAGAGTACTATAGACGATGCATCACAGCAAAGCGTGGTTGGCAGCGATCGAGGACCTTCCCCTATCAGAAGAAAGAATAAGAAATCCATTCCAACCATCCAACGGCCAATTGCATTATTGTCAGAATGCACACTTCTATGCGATTGAAATCAGAGACAAGCATAGGGGACACGCTAGGAAACCTATGAATACTCCTTAGTACTGTTGTATCCGCGGAAAAATTACATAAAAAAGGAACAATATACCTTACCAAGTAGGAAGAACACGACCAACATTTTTTTTTAATCTTCGATGGAACATAGTTGTCCGAGTGAATCAATCAAAGTAACAACGGATAGAAATTTATTATACCCTGTCGATTTATGAGATTAAAAACATAAATTAAATTACAGAAGCGTACCTGAATTCATTGCTAGGATTGATGGATCTTGAAGCGGTTGTGAGGTTCGATCTTCCAACTTGCTACGACCCTTGATGACAAAAAAGAATCTGAATCATTTGTCCCTCTCTTTCTGTTGATGGGGATGCAGAAGAGAAAAAGAAAAAACCTCTCTTTTGGTTGCCGTATAACTTGGGGACCATAGCCCTAATGAATACATATATTTATATGTTTTGATATTTCTAATTTGGCCCCTCATCAAATTAGAATTTATCTCCGGTATCTACACATTAATTCCATGACAATTATACCCTTAAGCCAATTTTCAAATAGACCACTTTAATTTGGCTTAATTATTTAGATAGCCCAACACAATTAATTTTACATGTGTGGCCCATATTATTGAATAATTCCAACAATCTTCCACTGGGCCACATATGTAACCTTACAATTGTGTTAACCTTAGTGAGCTCATAAATTGCTATCTTAATCCTTAGGGTATATTCGGACAATCTCGTCCATTAACCATATCAACATAGGATCAAAGCGGCATTTGTCACATGTAGCGTAACTAAACCATCAATGGTCACATATACCAATATAGCTAAACGACATAGATCAATCATGGATGCGTAGCATAGAAATTACACGCAATGTGATTAATACATGTCTATTTCCAACTGGTCCTCCTTAACTTTAGTGAGATCAATACTTTAACATAATGAAAACAGAATGAACTGAATTTTCATATATCTGATCAGATAAATATCCAAAATACTTTAATACATAAATATGTCCTAAACCAAATAGCACCCAAATACATAAAATATAAACTCCCACTGTATTGCCATATTCTTAATTAAGATAACACCCATATGAGCAGTATGCTCATGAAAGACCCTGGGTGATAATACTTTTGTGAGCGGATCCGCTAACGTGGAATTTGTCCTAATGTGCTATATGGACACTATAACCATTCTGAATTCTTTCCTTCACAACTAGAAACTTTATGTCAATATCATTGACTTATACAAGTTTATGTTGTTATTAGAATACAGTACTGCTTATTTATTGTCACACCATAATTTTATGTGGTCTTTCAATACCGTACTGTAGGCGCAGCCTTGTGACAAAATTTCGCAACCATATTTCCTGAATAGATGCCCCACAGCATGTTATAAATCTTTGTCACTCTCCGTTCCCAGAATGCGTATTTTTATACAAGAATGCGTATTTTTATACATGTGCAATTCATGTATATTTATTTAGTAATTATCATGTATTATCCTGTATTTAAATTCCTTTAATTTCATGTTAATTAATTTTTTGCATTTTATTTCCTGCAATTTTATTTCTGCATTTTATTTCCTGCAATTTTATTCCTGCATTTTATTTCCTGCAATTTAACCTTTCTGCTCTGCTTTCGGGTTGGCCTTGGTTGGGCCCGATCAAACCCGACCCAATAGCCCCACCTACCACCCTCCCTATTTAAAGCTTCCATCTCATTCTCTCTCCTCATAACTTTCATTCTTCACCATTACTTCTTCTTCTTCCTCTCATCACTTCTCCACCTACCAGCAGTAGCAGCAGGCAAGTGCAATCTTGCTTCTTGCTTGGAGAACCATTTTTATGGTTCATTATTCTTCCTCTCATGATCCTGAGAGAGTTTAGTACTTAGTATTTTTGATTTCGTTGGCTTGTTTCTCCCAGATCTAAGTGTTTGTGTTCTCGGTTGTCCATGGGTTTTGATCTCCCAACTTGGCGTGTATTCTCGGTTGTCCATGGGTTCTGAACCATGGGAACTTCATTTCTGGCTTGGGACGAAGGTTCCTCAGTCACGCACACGTCTTTACGTGTTAGCGTGTATTTTCAGTCACGCTCACGTTCTTACGTGCGTGCGTGTATTTTCAGTCACGCACACGTCTTTACGTGTTAGCATGTATTTTCAGTCACGCTCACGTTCTTACGTGCGTGCATGTATTTTCTGTCACGCACACGTCTCTACGTGTTTGCGTGTATTTTAGTCACGCTCACGTTATTACGTGTCTGCGTGTATTTTCAGTCACGCACACGTCTCTACGTGTTTGCGTGTATTTTTAGTCACGCTCACGTCTTGACGAGCGTGCGTGAATTTTCAGTCACGTACACATCTTTGCATGAGTGCGTGAATTTCCTGTCACGCACACGTCCTTACATGTCAGCGTGAATTTTGAGTTACGCACCATCTTTGCATGCGTGCGTAAATTTCTTATCACTTTTCCATGCTTACTTTTCACGTCCATTTTCCACGCTCATTTTCTACGCTCACTTTTCACGCTCACGTTATGAGTGCGTGCATCACTTTTTCACGCTCATGCTGTGCGTGCGTGAATTTCCCTTGCGTAAATTACTTTTCACGCTCACTCCTACAAGACTTGGCGTGACTTGTTGGCCTTAGTCTAGACTCGTTGGCGTGACTTTTGGCCTTAGCATAGACTTGTTGGCGTGACTTCCTGACCTGGGTGTTACTATTTGCTCTATAACTTATTCATTTAATGATGGCATGATAATTCTTCTATTATATCCTTACGCCTTTTGGCATGAACTTGATAAATCATGATATGTTAATATTGACAATACAGATTGTTATGTGGAATGCGCCTTGTATCCTGATTGATCCATGAATACCCAGTAAGGCTGAAACTTAACTCTGAGGAGTTATAGACTCGACCCCACTGAATACTATTTGACTTTCATGCCTTGTCACCATTGATAATGATTGTGACATTGACTAATAATTGATCATGCGTTCCTAGTTGGAACTAAGAGACTGGCTAGTCGTCTTATTGAATTGAATGAATGAGACATGTTCATGTAATGAACTATTGCAATCGATTAGCCGATCCCGAATATTGGCATACAGGCACATGCAGGTTTCAAATTATTTATTTATTTATTTAGTTATTTATTTATCTTACAAAAACAGCATGTGTACTTTATGGTCAAGGCATGATTACTCCGTGGTTAGATTTGATTGTTGCATTACGCTATGTAAGACCTACAACATAGCCGCACGGGTATCGTTGTAGAGTTGCGCATATCGTACCCCGTACAAAGTACTCATTTGAATGACCATGATCCACGGCATGGAATTTCACTCAACGCAGAGACTATTAAGTTAAATAAAATAATAATTGCATGGAGAGAATGGATTCCCGAGTTCTTACATGGCAGCCCCCTTGGGACTAGTAGTGCCCGACGGGCCGGCTGGTTCCCACAGATACTGTAAATCTGTCACATGGGCAGGGAACGGTATCTGCTTATATTATTAAATTGTACATGCTATATTAACGGCGGGCGTCCCACTGGGACTCGTCTAATTACATGATTGGCGCAATTGATTGATTGGATAGACTAGCCTTGCTCGCACATAGTAAGAACTGAGGAATCCCTAATTGCATAATTCTACGATAACTTGGGACTCACAATAGCAAGCCGTAGGAATTGATTGGCCGTTCAAGATGATTATTTGTGTACTGTACCTACTCTATTGCCTAACTGAGATGATCATAATGTCAGGACATGACGGGCTAACTTCTGTCCTTGTTTAGTTGGGAGGTTGGTTCGAAGTATCGTGATGTTATGTGAATCCTAGTGGAAAGCAGAGATCTATTATTATATTCTCTTACTTACTGGTTTAATCCTTCATATCGTGCTCCCTTGTGGTACTTGCTATTAGAGGTCTAACCTCTCTGGTTTTGCATGGCCAGATTTAGAGCCGGTCCCCGAGGATCCAGCTTACTTCTACCTCCAAGATGGTCAATACTAGAGGAATGATCGCAGGAGGACTCGAGTGGGTTCCTTACTCCACCGTTCGTTTTGCTATTTACTTCATACTTAGCCGTTTGGCACCGACATGTTAGTCGGATTGTCTTGCACTTACTTTTGCATAATTGTAACTAAAGTCATACTGCAGCTGATAACAATTGTGTATATGTTACTATACCATCTGGCTATGTTTTGTAAAGCCAGATCTCAAGAATATTTTGACTGAGCGTTTGGGACGCCTTACTGCTTTATCTTACATGTTCTCTATTTTTGCTTCTTGTTTGAATGATTGAGACAATAGATGTGAAGTGACCATAGTAAGACTTTCATGTAGTATGTACCCCCTCGTCTGGTTAGACAGCATTGATCGTATATTCATCTACCCGTAATACGTAGCTGGCTGAGTCATTCCCCCGCTCTCCAGTATTCTGGTTCTGGGGCGTGAAAATCTTGCTGCCATGGTGAAAGAAATTATGAGTGCATGTTTGACACTCATTCAAAATATATCTCCATTAGTCAGCATAACCTGATGTGGATCTCCTGCTGTATTGGCATCCAACAAAATCGGAGTCGGAGTACCTTATGATCTCCAGAATTATTCGATCTCCTACAAAGAGCATATAATTTCTTGTTCTATATTAATTACTTAAGTAGTTTGGCTGCTACCCAATGATCCATCCATATTTGCTTAAATATCTTTCTAACATCCTAATATGTACGCAATATCCTGACGCGTACATACTTGAGCATACATTAGACTCCCTACAACTGATCATGAAGGAAAATCTATTGTATTTTCTTAATTTTAAGGCTAACCTTAAGACACTTGATTGAGAACGAATTTGTCTCCTTTAACGAGATGTGTCACCTAGTTTGCATTGAATACTTTAATCTATATACAAAACCAGAAAATTATTCCTACTCCTACTGAATTTGTGATACGCACAATCTTCACCAGTGTTCATCTCAAAACCAAACGAGATAATCACTTGAAGTACCTTTGACGAGAAGTTTGCTTGAGTTCATAAATAGATTTTGTCAATTTACAAACCATATTCTTTGGGTCTTTCGACACAAAGTTTTCTGGTTGCACCATATAAACTATTTCATCAATGTTACTATTGAGAAATGTCGTTTTGACATCCATTTAATATAATTCAAGATCAAAATGTGCAACATGTGCTATGATTATTTTAAAGGAGTTTTTTTTTCAAAGATACCGAAGAGAAAAACTCTTTAAAATCAATCCCAAAATTTTGAGTAAAGTCACTAGCTACAAGACGTACTTTATACCTCTCCACATGACCCTTCGAATCCTTCTTGGTTCTAAATGTCCATTTGCAACCAATGGACTTCATAACTTTTGGTAATGGGACAAGTTCTTAAACTTTATTGTCTTGCATGGACTTATACTCCTTATTTATTGTATCAATCCACTTTGAGAACTGAAACTTTCCATGGCCTGACAGAAGTTGATTAGATCATCTTCCAGTATCCACAGTCTTCCTCACGTTCCTAGAGAAATATGACAATATTATCCAAAATTATATTTCTCCTTTCTCTGGTGGACCATATTAATATTACCGATTCTTGAGGTTGTTGAGTTTGTTCATTAGGAATAATTACTTTATCTTGAATGGGGTGCCGCTACGTTGTCGTTGTTAAGGTATCTCAACAATGACTTATAGAGGTAATTCGACATTGTCTTATTGAGGCTCCGAATTCACTTCTTGATCATGGCAGGTATAGAATCATGCACATCGTCAAAAGTGATAGTAGGAATCGTAATTGATTTCTTCTCAAAGACAATGATCCTGACTTTATTTCTCCCCCAAACTCAACATCCTCAAAAACTGTTACACTTCTCGTCTCAAATTTTTTTTTTGTGTGGGATCGTATAATTATTAACCCCTTAATTTGTCAGCATAGCCAATAAAGTAGTTGCTTACAATTGAACTTTGGTCTGTATTTCCTTTACACATTAATATAGACATTAAAGTCTATAGAGTCAATAAAATCTAAATCTCATCAGACACTAGTCGTTCAACTCTATTTCTAGAGATGTGACATAATCTCTTATGTCATAATGAGGCTAAAAATATTTATTGTTAATTTTGCGTTTAGTACCACATGACTCCACTTGCAAGGTTTCATTGTAAGATGCAATAGTTTCAAGTGAATATAGGTTATCATAAACCTTAAGGGAACCGTTACCAATAATATTTGAATTTAAAGATAGACTAAACTTATTGTTTCCAAATGAACAATGGTAACCAGATTTGTCCATTAAGGAAACTGAAACTAAATTTCGTCTAAAAGACGGTACAATAAAAGTGTTTATCAAATCCAAATAATAATCCGTTCCTAAAAATAACCTAAAATGTCCTATTGTTTTTACTTCTACTGATTTGCCGTCACCCACATAGATGTATCTTTCACCATAAATTGGCTTTGGTAGCTCAGACAACCTTGTCTATAAACACTAATGTAGATAGTAGCACCAGAATCTAACCACCACGTTTTTTAGGTACTAAACTAAATTAACCCCAGAACAGACCAAATTTAGAAATATACTTTTCTTTATACGTCGTGCGTGGTACTTTGTACATTTCTTCTTTATGTGTCTTGTCTTATCACAAAAGAACAGCCCTTAGTTTATATTGTTGTTTCTTTTGACCTGGACCCTTAGCAGCTACTGTATTCATTTCATTTTTTTGCCCTTAAATTTTATCCCATTAAACATGAAAATTAAAATTTTATTGGCAGATATTTTAACAACATTAACTGTAAAGAGAACAAAGCAACAAAAACAAACGTGCTCTAACAAATAACCAAAGCGTAAAATATAGTCAAACAAATTCAAATAATGGTGAACCCCATCTCAAGATACCTAGTACATCATTAATATCAAGTCTTTGGACAGTGATATTAACTGCAAGTGGTATTCTTGGTGTAATGATCAAACGTTGACAATAAGTCATGTCAAATAATAAGCCTATCTTTGGATCGGGTTATTATTCACATGTAAACCTTATAATTGTCACACATTTATCACCACAAGTATGTGTACAATTCGGCAAAGTATTGACCTTCCTTTGGGCCGGCTAATACTCGTATGAATTTACACACACAAACATTCAACATCCCTCATAGACTATCTATGCAAGAGATGTCACTTTGGCGACATCTTGTTTCAATTGGTCTATTTAGAATATTAGATGACTATTGCTAGTCACAAAAGGCACCAAAAAAATTTGAATGTTGACTAAATTTTACAAAATCGAATCATGTCCAAAACTTTATGTACATGCATATTTAAAAGATTATTACTCAAATAAAGTAATCAAAAACATAAGCATGAATTTTAATTTGACAAAATTGGATATTATCAACATAACAAAATTCATGTAATAATCTATTGAGGATATGCATCCAGAGAACAACAACAACATATATGACATGATACAAATACTCCAACGTAAAATAAATGTCATAGGGTTCTATATTTTTCTTATTAAGCTATTTTGGCAACAAAAGTTACGATAGTAATAGCTAATACATGTGTTGTCCTCTCTTGATTAGCATTGTTTTAACTATAGGAAAACATAAGCCTTAATGACCTACAAGTTTGCCAATATATTTTTATCATCACTACTTACAAGTGAATGAAACAAATGTTTGTATATGTCGTTTTATAAGACAGACACCCGCACAATGAACATATGTCATATTCTTTTCGCCATAGTTCCAAAAGTTCCAAGCACATCCATAAATGGATCTTAAGGTGACCAAATTTTATCATACAAAAGAATATCGAAAATAATTAAAAAGATATCCATATGACAAAGTATCAAATTAAGCATAATTAATCCCAACTAAGCTATCAGCATGTCATACCACATAATTTTCTATGAAATTAGAGCATAGTTTTTTAGGAACCAATACTTTTCGGTGCATCACACCCAAATACAGATAGCATTTTCGAAACAAAAAAGTTGGAAGAACACAACCAACACTCACAAACTGAGATATTTCTAAATGATTAGGTCTTCCAAAGAGAAAGTTATAGGTGGCCCATGTAAACTTACAAACAGGAAGGAATCATCATGTTCTAATAATATTTTTTTCTTTAATTACTAGAAAACACAAATCAATGGAAAGAATGCCTGAATTCCAACAAACACAGTTTTGTTGGTCATATGGAATAAACTGAAGTCAATAAATTTAAAGTCGGCTTGCACCATATTTATGATCAGAGAAGTTCTTCTTCCAATCTCAAACAAACCATTATCATTATTAAGAGGGACAAATTTGACAACAAGAACAGATTTAATCTGGTGGATTATAAAAAAATGATCGAACATCTGGAACCCTAATATTAAATTAGATCTAACAATCTAGGGTTTCTGAATACCAATAACAACAAAAATTGAATAATGAAACTTCAATCTCAAAAATCAACCAGGGAGGCTCTGATACCACTTGATAGAAATTTATTGTACCCTGTCGATTCATGAGATGAAGAATATAAATTAAATTGCAGAAGCGTACCTGAATCCATTACTAGGATTGACGGATCTTGAAGCGGTCGTCCTTTTTTGGGGTTCGATCTTCCAACTTGCTACGACCTTTAATGACAAAGAAGAATTCGAATCCTTTGTCCCTCTCTTTCTGTTGATGATGATGCAGAAGAGAAAAAAAAACCTCTCTTTTGGTGGCCGTATAAGTTGGGAACCATAACCCTTATGAATACATATATTTATATGTTTTGATATTTCTAATTTGGCCCCTCATCAAATTAGAATTATCTCCGATATCTACACATTAATTCCATAACAATTATACCCTTAAGCCAATTTCCAAATAGACCACTTTAATTTGTCTTAATTATTTAGATAGCCCAACACAATTAATTTTACATGTGTTGCCCATATTATTGAATAATTCCAACAACAACGGCTTTCTTGAAGATTGATTACACTGAAACCGAAAACGACACCTTGTGGTGCTTTTCAGCCATACTGTGTGGGAATCTATTCAACTTTGCAATCTTCAAATCATTATTCCAGGAAGATTTGGATCTTTGCATAAAGATAAGGATCGGGTGTTGGCAACTTTTGCAAGCCTCACCTCACCTCACTGTACTATATCGATATTCTATACTAATACACATGTAATATGCTGTATTGGCCATGTACCATGTATTTAGCCTTGCCCCGCTCCAAAATAAAGATAAAGGTGTATGCCACACTCAGGGACTGCTAGTGAGATATGGAACTTCGAAAATATCTTCTTCTTTGCCTTAGACACGGTACTAGCTAGCTTGAAAAGAGAGCTAGCTAACTTTAACTCGATTTGCATGATATTGCACTTTGACTGGATCTTGGTTTTCTTGCGAGACGAGCTAGATTTGATGTATTGGTCACTACCAAAATTTATCATTTTAGCGACGGCCCTATCCGTCGCCAATCCGACGGTAATTAGTATTAGCGACCGATCAGTGACGGTTTTTGGCCAAAAAAATCCGTCGGCAATCAGCTCGTCGCTAATAACGGTCCGTCGCTACGTAGTCGTCAAGCGACGGAATAGCGACGGCTTGTCGACGTCACAATACGAAGCATTAATGACGCATTTCCGACGGACTGTCGTCCATTTCAACTATTAAGCACTAAACTGTGTAGACAATAGCGACGTAAAATTCCGTCGGTAACCCGTCGTAATAGCGTATCAGAGCGTATCGTTCCGTCGCTCATCCGTCGGTATTCGTCGGTAACGAACGACGGATTAGCGACGGTGTGCTGACGGACTATCCGTCGATCAGGTTCTGGAAATGCTTGGCATTTCCAGCACCATGGCGATAGAAGAGTAGTCACTAATCCGTCGCTACACCGTCGCCACAGCAACTGATTAGTGGCTGATTATCCGTCGCCATGGTTCTGGAAATGTTAAGCATTTCCAGAACCTTGTCGACGGATTGTCCGTCGCTAAGCAGTCGCTAGAGCAAGCGAATGATTAGTGGCTGATTATCAGTCGTCCTGGCGACGGATAGGCCGTCGCTATTCCGTCGAAGTTTATACCACCAGAACCTTGCCGACGGATAATCCGTCGATCATCCGTCGCTACCTGGAAACAGTTTAAAAACTCCAGATAGCGACGGCTAATCCGTCGAAAAACCGTCGGCAACTGGGATTATCCGTCGCTAAACGGTCACTAGTCTGTCGCTAACTGAGTTTTTTGAGAAAAAAATTACAGCACTTTTCTTGTTCACAAATATATGCATAAACCAAACCAATATATAATGCACACCAATTATCCAACAATCACACAGACCAAATATATAATGCACACCAATTATCCAAGAATCACAGACCAAACCAAATTAATAGAAAATAAACATCAATTATCCTAAAGAGTAACAAAATATCCGGTACTATAAGCCGATTATAGCACAATTAATCCAAAGCTCTCACAAATAATCCAAATTTTCTTAATACAATATTTTAAGAAGGAGTAGGTCGATTGTCCGGTGGTGGTAATCCCATATGCGACCGACGAATATACTCCTCCACAAGGTACGGATGTAAGCCGTCGTAGACACTGCTCGGAAGTCGGCGTAGCTGCTCTGCGGACATGAGATCCAGGAGTGACTTCACAGTCGTAGGCGGTACCACAGGGGCATCAGGGTTGAAAGAAAGATGGCCCACGAAAGATGGACCGACACCTGCAGTCGACGGACCAGTAGAAGACGGACGAATACCATCAGCAGGCGTACCGGCAGCAGCAGACGTACGCGGAAAGTACGTGGCAAATTGCTCCCGTAAGGACGACACCGTCTCGTGCAGCTGTGTAAGCTGCGACCTAACATTATCGTCTGTCGGGGCCACGGGAGGAGGCGGTGTCGGTAGAAATCTCTGCGTCGCCATGTGCAATGGCCCTAGGGAGCCGACTCCGTACAGGAACCCTTTCTTAAAGCCGCCGACGGTATCGACGAACAAGTCGTTCCGAGCGTCCAAAGAAGAGGGCGTCCGGAAGGGCGTCGTTTTACCGACATCCTCGGTGTCAGTTAACTGAGCCTGACTAAGGGCCTCACGATACGCAGCCTATCAAATGAATGTGTTTATATTATAAGATTTACCTAAGTTGTAATCTAAATCCTATGTTTCACTAAGTTAAGTGTGAATCGTAAGTTTACCTAAGTTATAGTCCGAATACTTTTAATTCTAACGTTAATCTCATAAACATAAGTACTTACATCAGTCTCCTTGGCCCTCTCGTCGACGAAGCTCCCGTCCTTCCGTCTTTTGTGCGTATGCTGGAACACGTCGTACATGGTGACCGATTCTGGCGCCATTCCCTCCTTTACCGCCCGTTGGGCCTGCATACGAAATTTTCGTAGAAACTAATTAACTCCTTTAATTAATAATACCTAATTCGATAGTGAAATAAATTTACGGTTGCTCACCAGATCTGTAAGTGTCGCTGCGTGGGACCTTGATCCACCGTATGAAGGCCCACGGCAGATCGGTTCACCTTTGCCTTCTCCGATTTCTCCTTGTACGCAGGGGTATCCATCATACCTAAGAGGTTCTCATAATACTCCTGCCGGATCCAATTCGGCCTCGTATGCCCCATTTTTAGGTCATGAATCATATCCCGTATCTTCTTCGAGCAAGTGCTTCTGTAGGTCCTGCGGATCCCCTCCTCACGATGGGGGGCCACCAGTACGTTGTCTAACACAGAAAATCAATTATCACGTAATTTAAAAAATAGTTGATTAAAGAGTAACTAATAATTAACCAGAAGATATAGATATATACCCTCAACTCGTCGAGCCAGACGTACTGCACGTTTGGGGGCACCGACGAAAAGTTGAGGTAGGGACCGTGGAAGTTAGCCCTGATAATTTTTCCAAGGGCCCTGCCAACATTAAACGAAAAAAACCTACAAAGAAGAAACGACTGGATTATTAACTTGAATAAATGAAAGAAATTTAATAAAGTAACTTAAATTTACTTACGAGGTCCCCGCGGGCCATAGCTCTCGTCGGAACTCGCCTCTCGGCCTCTCTGGTGCCGTCGGAGGATCCGCGGGTCCGCGTATGTACTCCTCAGTAACCGGATGGAACCGAATATGGGGGTACTCCAGGGCCCACTGTGCAGTAACTGGGGCATCCCCTGGTGGATCCGCTGCTGGTGGTTTCGATAGCGGAACGGATCCGCTAGCAGATCCGGACTCATGCCTCGATGAAGTGGTCGATCGAGGGCGGGATGCGTCTGTGCCCGGGGTACTCTCCGGTTCGGGCTCGTTCGATGGGGTCACATCCCGGGAACTTTGAATGCGACCACGACCACCAGCACCAGTACGACCACGACCACGACCCGAACCACCACCACCACCACCACCACCACCACAACCAGCACCACGACCAGCACCACGACCACGGCCAGCCATCATGACCTGTAAATAGAACACATAAACATAATTAACAATATAAAAGTGTAAATGGATATAAAAAACTAAACTAAAATATACATACCACCAGTAGGGAGACAAGTGCCGCCGCGACGAAAAAGACTAGGAGTGCCATCTGCAATAAGTAAATAATAGAATGAAAAAAATATGAATTCACGTAATTGCTTTTAGAGGTCAAACTTAATTCACGTAATTGGAAGTATTTTTAATATACAACAATATTTAACCTAATCATCGTCTTCGTTCTCATCCTCGGCCTTGTCTTCATCATCATCCTCCTCATCCTCATCCTTATCTTCATCGTCGATTTCATCTGTATCCTCATCCCCATCAAATTCTTCTTCTTCTTCTTCTTCTTCTTCTTCTTCTTCTTCTTCTGTCTCAAAATTTGGGACAAGACGCCTCTTTCTTCCCTGGTTGACAGCTAAGTCTTGTGTATCAACCTCTTTCTTTCCTCCATTTTTCTCAACAATATCTTCAACATCTATTGTATCTGAGTGTTATCCCAAGTATTGGGACTTTTCGATCTGGTCCTCTTGGTATGCTGGATCTCCAACGTTGAATGTATTTCTAGATTTAATCTTGCATACTGCCCACCAGTCAAATCGATCTCTACGACGCCTTGGGTAGCTTGTATAGTAGACTTGAACAGCCTGATTTGTTATCGCAAATGTATCGGACCCTCTATACCTCCTGCGATGATTTATATCGATGAATCCAAATTGTTTATCGATTCTCCAACCGATATTTGGTGTCATATCGAACCACTCACATTTGAACATCACAATATGCATATCATATGGGCCAGTATATTGTAAATCTACAATATTCCGAAGCACTCCATAATAGTCAAAGTCCGGCTCGTCGTCATAGACGGTGCCTCTTATACAAACACCGGAATCCTTGGTACTGATGCCGTCATTGATAAATTCGACATTTATAGCATTCTGAGTTGACTTAAACCTGAAGCCATTAACGACATAGCCTGGCCAAGTCTTTATTTGCTTCTTCGGTCCCAGTGCCAGATAACGAACACTCTCATGAGTGAGTGTTGTTTCAGGCAATAAAACCTGTAAATAAATATTTATAATTTAAATGTTTCAGATTATATATTAATAATCTCAATTATAATCACAGTTACTTACGTATTTGCGAAACCATGACGGAAATGTACAATCAACCTCTCTTTGAAGTCCCTCATCGATAATATCGGGTCTCCTCATTTTGACTTCATCTCTAAATACACTATTAGAGAAAATAAGAATATATAAGTGTAGTCACTTACTTCATCAAATTCGAGATTATAACGAGTGCAAGTGTACTGACTTACTTCTCCAAATCTCTCACTTCTTGTATGTCACAGTTTAACAAGACATATCGGTGAGCGGCATCATACTTGTCGTCTGTCAACCACCGTCTTTTACTAGCCCCAACAGGCTTGTCCCTTACATTGAATCTTCCTCCATCCTCAACGTTCTCGTCATTCCTTTGAGGTCTATTTCGATTTGTTTTAACATGAATATCGAAATAAATGGAGCAGAAGTTTGACACCTCTTCGATAAGATATGCTTCGCATATCGAAGCCTCTATATGAGCTTTGTTGCCAACTTTCTTCTTTAGATGGTGTAGGTATCTAGAGAGACAAATTATCTGGAGAATTAAGAAAGAATTTTAAAATCCACTGAAATTCAGCTTAAATTATATCGATATTTATGTACCTTTCAAATGGGTACATCCATCGATAATGAACAGATGCACCGACACGGGCTTCGTATGCTAGATGAATCGGTAGATGCTCCATACTGTCGAAGCAGCCAAGAGAAATTATTTTCTCCAACTTGCAAATTGTTAAGATAATCTTCTCCTCAAGTTCAACCATGTGTTGCACAGTCAACTTAGTTGAACAAATATCCCTAAAAAATATTGATAGTTCGGCCAACGGAACCCATACAGCAGAAGGCAACAACTCTTTCAAAGCAATGGGCAGTAATCTTTCCATAAACACGTGGCAGTCATGACTCTTCATTCCCGTTAGCTTGCGTTCATTGAGGTCAATGCATCTAGACAAATTCGACACATAGCCGTCGGGAAATCTTAAAGTAGATACCCACTTGCAGATTATTAATCTATCTTCCTTGCTCAATGTGTATTGTGCTATCGGCTTACTTAATTGTCCAGCAGCTCCCCTTTGTATCAAGTTCAGATAAGGACGCTTGCATATCTCGGCAATGTCTTGTCTTGCTTTTGGATTGTCCTTCGTCTTTCCTTTAATGTCCATGACGGTATTGAAGACATTATTGAACACATTCTTTTCGATATGCATAACATCAAGATTATGCCTTATAAGATTATCTTTCCAATAAGGCAAGTCCCAGAAGATACTCCGTTTGGTCCAGTTATGGGTTTGTTCGAACCCATCGACACGATTGTTCGATGGATCTTCCATTACAGTGGGCAAATCCTTTACATCTTTCCAAATATCGTATCCCGACAATCTGGCAGGCGGATGAGAAAATTCTTGTTTTCCAGCTCTGAATGCGTCCTTGTTCTTTCTCCAAGGATGACTCGCGGGCAGAAATTGACGATGACAATCAAAGAAAGAAGTTTTTCCTCCATGCTTAAGGCAGAACGTCTTACTATTTTGCATACATATCGGACAAGACAGGGTGCCGTGAGTAGTCCATCCCGACAGCATACCGTATGCGAGAAAATCATTGATTGTCCACATCAGTGAAGCTCTTATCTGAAAGTTCTGTTTCCTGGAAATATCATAGATCGTGACGCCGATCTCCCACAGCTGTTTCAGCTCATCCACCAACGGCTGTAAATATATATCGATATTTTTTGTCGGATTTTTGGGACCCGGTATGATAGCTGTCAAGAACATATAAGGAGTCTTCATACACATCCATGGTGGCAGATTGTAAGGGGTCAGAATGACCGGCCAGCAGGAGTATTGAGATCCCGACTGCCCGAAAGGGGCGAATCCCTCAGAACATAGCCCCATGCGTACATTTCTGGGCTCTGCAGCAAAATCTGGATGACAAAAATCGAAATATTTCTATGCCTCTCCATCCGAAGGATGTGACAATTCTCCATCGTCCTTTGTGCGTTCTTCGTTGTGCCACGTCATGTATTCTGCTGTATTCTGAGACATATACATCCTCTGCAAGCACTTCGTGATCGACAAGTAATGCATATACTTGTAAGGACGTCGTTTTCTAGTTGACTTTCCTTTTCCCCTGACTTTCTTGTAACGATCCGCATTACAGAAGCGGCAACTTTCTACATCCTCGTTCTCCTTATAGTACAACATGCATCCGTTGCGACAACAATCTATCTTGTCGTACCCCAGTCCCAGTTGTCGGACCATCATCTTTGACTTGTAGAAGTTTTTTGGAAGCTCTTTTGATTCCTTCGGTAACACCTCCTTCATTAGTTGTGTAATCCGATCATAGCAAGTTTATGGCAAGTTAAAATCGGACTTTATGTTCAACAACCGCATCGTCACTGACAGTACGGAATGTGGATCACAACTAGGATATAAAAAAGTTTCAGCATCCTGAAACATATCATAGAACTCCTTCGCCTCGAGATTAGGATCCTCCGGATCAAAATTAGGCCCTGCCGCATCGTACACCATATCTCGTGCAAGGTTCTGCACGTCTCCATAATCAACGGAGCATTCGTCGTCATCGACGACAAAATCCGCTGCAATATATTATCGTCAAAAGCATAAGTAGCAGCATTCGCAACCTGTCTTTCAGCATATAGTTCACCTTGCGATGACCACAGGCCGTAATCATGTACGAAACCCTTACGGGTCAAATGATCTCTTACACTCACCACTTCTTCGTAACGTCTATTGCGACAATTACGACATGGACACTTGATTTTGTTACCGTCCATAAACTGAGCTTTGCTCATGGCATACTTAAGAAACACTTCCACGCCTGCCTGAAAATCGTCACTCACACCTATTCTGCTCTCGTGTTGTCGTTTGTACATCGATGTACGATCAACGAAATAACGATCCATCGCAGATTAGATGTAAAAATCTGTATAGTAAGACAAACTAAACAGAATTAGTATATAATCATGTAACTGGTGGATCCTCTAGTATTCTAGCTCGAGAAGAGAAAAATCTAAATACAGTTGTTACTAATAGTTCGATACCGATAGTGCGATACCGATACCGATACCGATAGTGCGATACCGATACCGATACTGATAGTTCGATACCGATAGCATGGTTTAAAGTATCGGCCGATACCGATCCGATACGGCCGATACCGATACGGTTTGGCATGTTCCGATCCGATACCGACCGATACCAACATTGGGGGTATTTTTTCCAGTCAATTCGGCAAAACCAATCGGTAAGGGTGATTACTATTTCATATAATTTCAAAACTACTAAGAAATAATGCTGAAATACTTAAAATTATGCCTAAATGTATAAAATATATATTTTTAAATGTAAATAATTTATTAATAATTATTTGTTTTTCGATACCAAAGTCCGATACTCCGATACGATACCGTCGATACTACCGATATCGCCGATACCAATACTCATAGGAATAGTCCAAAACCGATTCCGATACCGATATTGTGAACCTTGACCGATAGTGCGATACCGATACCAATAGTGCGATACCGATACCAAACTGAGTCAATCTATCTATTTCTAAATTGCAAGAGTCCACTTCTAGGATATGGGAGCTATATCCTAAATATCTAGTCTAAAATTAACTTGGTTAGGATACTAGAGTGTCCTTATTATCTAGCAAGCACTACCTTAGTCTAGTCACACTAGCATTAATTACCTATAATTTCTACCATGTCTACAATCACACATTACACCCCAAGCCGTCCTGCATGCTAATAGGCATGGTAGGCCTGCCTTTTCATTTCTCACTCTCTAAAGCACACATACACATATATATGTATATCACAGTTAGATGTATAGATATATACATCTATATAGAAGCACACAACTGACTTATGCAGATGAAGAACTCGCACTGTCCTTGACACAGTGAACATATACACCATGAACCCAAACTCCATATTCACATTTACTAATCCAAACACCACCAAACTAATGGATAACACCCAATATGGATAACACATTATTTAACCAATATATAAACTCAGATGAATTTGATAAGCAAAGCCCCCCGTCGCCCCCGACCAAAGCCCGCCGCCCCAAGCCCGCCGCCCAGCCCCCGACGCCCCCGCCCCAAGCCCGCCGCCCAGCCCCCGACGCCCCCGCCCCAAGCCCGCCGTCCAGCCCCCGACGCCCCCGCACCAAGCCCGCCGCCCAGCCCCCGACGCCCCCGTCCCAAGCCCGCCGCCCAGCCCCCGACGTCCCCTCCCCAAGCCCGCCGCCCAGCCCCCGACGCCCCCGTCCCAAGCCAGCCGCCCAGCCCCCGAATGTCCCCAAGCCCGCCGCCCCCGCTGCCCCTACGTCGACACCGCGACACAGAGAGAGAGAGAGAGATCGAGAGATAGAGAGAGAGAGAGAGAGAGAGAGAGAGAGAGAGAGAGAGAGGGGATTAGCTTCGGGAGAGAGAGAGGAGAGGACGCCGACGCCGTTCACCGAAGCCGCGAGAGAGAGAGAGAGAGAGAGGAGAGAGATTGAATTTGGAGGAAATGCGAAAAGTTCCCCCCGCCTTTTCATTTAAGTCTGGAACGTAAATTTAGCGACGGAATAGCGACTGCTAATAATCCGTCGCCAATTAGTCGCTATTATTGATTATCCGACTGAATATTCGTCGCTACATAGTCGAAGAAATGTACCGTCAATTTCCTACACAATTCCCGCCAAATAATCGACTACGTAGCGACGACTGGCCATCCGTCGCTATAATTCCGACAGCCTAGCGACGGATATGCGACCTTTTCTCCCCCTAAAATTAAAATAAAAATGGCAAAGGCGTGTGGTCGGCAATCAGTCGGTGTGCGGCCACGAAGCCGTCGCTAACGCCGACTGAAAAATTCCGTCGCTAAATATCCGTCGCTAATTTAGTGTATTTTGGTAGTGGGTGGATATCATGGTTAACCTGGCTTTCTTGAATTTTTTGACTTGTGTGCATCGATGATCACATGGAAATCTTATGTGTTACTAGGTGATTGGAAAATATTAATAACTTATACAAGAAATAATTGTTTCATAAATTTCTTGGAACAACAAGAGAAGAAGAGTATTGATCCTCTGTTGCTACAAATATATGTGATCGCGTAAGCAAAGCTTGATTAGAACGTTGAAGTTCTATTTCTCTCAATAGTTCTCCATTTTTGAGTGACTTTGATCCTTCTTTCTTTTATCTTCACACTCTAGTAAAAGAATCTCCGCATGTTCTTTGTTGCGTCCATCGATGAATGATACCCTAATAAAATAAATCTAGATAAAGAAGAGTAACCATAATTTTGTTTGTTTGTCATCTAGAAATATGGTTTATCAATATGTTATTTGCTTTTCATGTACAGACGTGGTACTGTTGTTAATAGAAATAGAATTATAGAGAATGGTTGTAACCAGTAGTATAGATTTTGAGCAAGGTCTTGAAGAAAGTAAAATGCACACTAAGTATATATTGGATAGTTATATCCATATTTCTATTATCTTGCATGTCATATTTTGATAGCTAAGCTTTATATGCATGCATGGTCACAGACAATTTGTGCACAAAATTTGGTTTCTCGAATGGTGCCAAGGCTTTGAGATCGGTTCAGCCTAGGGGGAACAAGGGTAATGATTGATGATGTAATAGCACAAGTAATTTGGGAGCTTCAGTTGGGCTCGCTACTAAGGAGGAACACCATCTTACCAAGAATATTAGTCTAAGATGGCGTGTGTTCATAAGTGAACTCATATAGTTCAAATTGTATAGTTAATGATGTATTGTACATGAAAAAATATGGTAAACTTGTTTGCAGGAAAGGACATCCGATTATGGTTAAGATTTACCATTTGGTGATATATATTATGTTTTATATTCATGTCTTATGAATTGCTAATTGACATAAGGAAAGATAGAAAGATCACAAATAACATTGTACGTTTTACATGATTATTGTATTGATTTTGGTGAGCTGGGTTAATTTATCGCTCACCAGTGCATTTCAAATGTAGTGACCTACGTTTCCCAGGTGCTAGAAATCAAAGAGAGGCACAAAGGTGTTAAAGGCTCGTTCAGTTGTGTAGAATCCTTATCCATATTACGAAGCTTCTCAATCCTGTCTTGACGAGTTCCGCTGAAGGTGTTTATATTTTGTTTCTAGTAAAGAAATATGATGTATAGAACGATACGTCTCATTTTGTTATTTATAGTAAACAAATATGATGTAAGCCAAGTTCGACACCATTTTATTCGACTGTTGAGAGCCTATGTATCTACTAAAATTTATCAATAAAGGGGAATTTCTTTTGTGTCATGTTCTCATTCAACTTATCTGTTTTATCTGCTACAAACTTCTACAAAATAATTATTTTATAATATTTACGAGCACACCATGTACAAGCGCAACTTACTCAATTGTATGACATCGTGGACTTATCGATTCAGCGGAATCGGGACGCGATACAGAACAGGTCTAAGGGCGGGGTTGTAACCTACCGGGTGAGTGGAAAGAGTTGTAAGCCTTTCGGAACCGAGTTGAAGGTCATTCAGTGGCCAATACTTGTATATATATGTCAATGACCCGCTGCCTAGGGGTAGTTGTGAGGCATGCGGTCTGAGTGGTCAGGAGATCGATTCTCGGTGGGAGTCTTTAAAGACCCCAAGCTTTTAAAATTCATTAAAGTATGAAATCTGCTCATTATGTCCCCTTTCTTTTAACTGGTGTTAATTTGGGTATGTAATGACCATTTTACCCCTCCTCCTCTCTCCGGTGGTGCGGGGAGGAGGAGGAGGGGGCGGAGAGGAGACGCGGGAAGGAGGACTCTCTACCCCCCTTCTCTCTCTGGTGGTGCGAGGAGGAGGAGGAGGAGGGGGCGGGAAGAAGACGCGGGGAGGAGGAAGAGGGGAACACGGGGAGGAGGAGGAGGGGGGAGGAGATAGAGAGGGGGCTGGCCGGAGGGAGGAAGGGGGGATGACCGGCGGAAGGGGGGAGGGTAGGGAAGGGGGGCTGGTAGGGAAGGGAGGAGGTAGTTTAGGTATTTTTAGGAAAAAAAAATTCATTAACGGCCATTTCTAACGTCCATCAGACGGTATGGACCTTTTTGAGCAAGTCGTATATTGCGGAAGTCTTTATTTGCTAATTTTGGCTAATAGATATTTCTATGCAAAAGATAGAAATCTAACGAGAAATTTTTTTACAATTTACCCTATATAATATTTGCGTTTATCCGGTTTCCTATATCTTTATACTTGTATGCTTCGGTAACAAACTATGGAAATATCACCACGGGCATGGGTGTAGCACCACTCAAGAGTTGATCTGCGTCCCTTGTTTTTGTTTGGTAGAATGACATGGTACATCTCGTGGGATGGCCTACACATATCTTGTGTCCATGGTCATAACATCCCAGCTATGTTTTCCTTGAGCCTTGGACATCATAGGGCCTGTATTATATTTTTGGACACTCTTAGGCCCCGTTTGGCTTGCGGAATGGAAGGGAAAGGAAATCAATTCCTTAGCATTTCATTTCATTTGAGAAATTACAATTCTCATTGATTTTCCTTTCCAATTTTTGGAAATGCCAAGGAATTTAAAGAGAATAATGAATACTTCAATATGAAAAAGTGATTTCTTGCTTGGATGGATGGAATCACTTTTTTTTTCCTAATTTTTCTTCCATTGGGAATCACTTTCCTTTTCTCCTTATTTCCTTTGGCACCCAAACATAGGAAAGTAATTACTTTCCTTTTCCAACCCGATTATTATATGACTATATGCCTAGTCACTTTCAAGGTCACATTTCTAGATAGCGTACAGTCGATGTCATATTTCCATCCCAAAATACATAGGTCCAAAACTCATGACAATAGCCATCTACGTACCAAAGTGGACTCCACTCCTACTCGATACGTATATGACGCCCAGGGCAGGTACTCTACTAAGCTTGAGAATGTCCATCCAAAAGTCAATGGGGAAACATACTTATCAAAATTCTATATAAGGAAAATTTTGAATTCTCTAGAACGGAAATTTCCTTCACCTAGTCAGAAAGGGAAGATTTGGACTTGGGTTCCCTTCCTATGTAAAGACACCAAGGAGTGCGACGAGTTCCGACACTGTGTCAGAGAAGCGAGAAGCTCGGAAAGTCAAATGTGACAAACATAACTCAGTTTCGAGTAAATATCAGTGGCAATGATATATGGTCAGCATACCTTTGGCTACAAAATACAAAATATATCCAACAAATTTTAGTGATTTTTTGTGCACATCAAGCATATCTCAGCATATTGGCGTTATGCTGGTCTGTGCAGGCTGGGCAGCAATTGGGTTTGGTCGAGTGTTTTGACTAGATCGAACGGTCCAAATTATTGAGAGATTTGAAAAGGGTATAATATGACTTAATCCAGTGACCTAATTTCAAACATAGAAGTGTGAAAATTCCTAAGGACCTAATTTCAAACATAGAAGTGTGAAATTTCCTAAGGAGGTTGTGCAACTTTGAGAAGAGGAATAAGTAATTGGTATTTTGTGGCTTGTTTTTGTTGTACTATTAGTGCTATTCGAATTTTCATTCTTTCGATGGAAGAAGTTTGAGGAGTCGGTATATTTATTTATTTCAGTATTTGAGCTTTTAAGGTGGGTTGGACTCTAATAATTTTGTGTTTTTTTTTCTCATTGAGTTTTTGTACAAAACTCATCATTTGTATCCGATTTGCTGTAGTATTGCACATTGTAGGTTTCTACGATTTAGTTCAGTCCTCACATAATTTCTTTCGATCAAGAATGATATTGTTCCACTGCGTTCCGAGCTCCGTTCCCAACACAGAAAAGATAGTCTTAGGATACAACAATATTTTGCAATTATCTATATGATAAAGCCAAATTTTGTTTTCCGCCATAACATACATGTTAAAGTAGGGATACCATTAAAAGATATATCAAATGGCTACGAACATAAGTAATAAAAAATCTGAAAACTAATAAAAATATATTCAAATGATATAAATGGAAAACAATTGCAAACAATGAGTTATCAAACGAGTGTTGGAACATTGAAATGACTTTAGTTAGATACAATACAAGTTTCTATCAGAGATGTGTAGCCCGGCCTACTGCCCAAAAACGATTCGGACTGCCTCGTTGGTATCATTTGATCCATCCTCGGCCATCTGTGGCCTTTGTCCTGCTTAGAGCCCAAGGTCCAGGTGTCTTTGCATTCAACTCTGTGATCCCTCTGTTAATTCCTTCGGAGTAACTTTGGCATCCGTTTGGCCCACTAGGTGTGGTGCAGGTCCAGTCGGTAAGCCTGGTGAGGGTTAGGCAGGAGGTTCAGGGTTAAAACTAGGCTAACCTCAATTTCGGACCGAAAGTTCCTCGTCTCCATTCGGTTCTTTCAAAGACCCGCTCCTGCAATTTGGCGTTAAAATGTGTGGAAAACAGCACGGACACTAGATGGAATCCGCAGGGTTTGAGTTTCCCAACTGTAGGAACGTGTATGTGTGTGTGAATTGTAATAAAAAAAAATTGGCATCGGAAGTGTAGTTTGCCTGGTATATTTCATACGCAAATTCTACCTGACAAACATACTACTATTATGGTTTTCTTGACAAAGATTGAATTAGGCTGTACCTATTTCAATAATTGAAGGGAACTTAAGATGCAAAGGCTTGCACAGTTAATCTGATCACACCATGTTTGTCTCTACCAGCAAGGTGCACTTAGTAACAGGGCCGGCCCAGGGCACGGGCAAGGTGGGCGATCGTCCCGTTCGCATTTGACATGTTTGGTTTTCTATCGCCAGACGCTGTGGAGTTTCTTAAGAGTGTCCAAAAAATTATGCAGAGTAATATCATATCTCTCAGGTCTATGAATGTAGTGTTTAAGAGAATTGGTTTTGCCATCCAAAAAGGACTGGCGGCGCAGCTTGTTGTCCGCTTGTCATCTATTTCGGTGTAATCTTTCTCTCTTGATTAGGTATATCATAAAAAAATAAAAATAAAACAAAGATTCAATCCGAAAACAACAAAAAAAGTTAGCGCTCCAATATGAAAAAAAAAAAAAAAAGATAGCTTGAATGATGATTTTGATAGCTTAATTGATGATTTTGCTTCTAAAAAATGCTAACAAATTTATTTATGTGAAAATGGTCCAAATTATAGATTTTGCCTTAGCCCCATAAACCATAGGCCGAGCCCTGCTTAGTAAAGGAAATATATATGCAGATAAAGAGCGATTTCAGTTGTAGTTGGAAACGATTAGATGAAACTAATACAGAAGCTCGTACAAATAACAACTATACACATATGTTTCTTCAAAGAGAGAAATTTCTTTATCACAGAGGAGAAATGTGTATTTGTTTTTATAGGTCTGCAGGGAGTCGCCTACTGATAATGGTGGGGGTTTTCGAACTCCATTTGTGCAGTGTATCAAATAAATATCCATTTGATATTATACTTCATAACGCCTTTGACATCATACATACAATTAAAAAAGTAATAATTCTGGAATACCAAAAATTATAAAAGTCTAGTTTGGATAATTAGTGGAAGGATTAGTTACAAATATTATGAGATCGATCAAAAATTTATCCGGATCCCATTTAAGTGAATAGGGTCCAGTGTCATGTCTCACTTTAAATCACACAATTCCCACAAAACTAAGAGCAAGGAGGGCCAGACAAGACTTCGGATTTGGACAATCCTTCCCCTACTTAGGACAACTCCTAGACTTATCGTGATCCCAATAGAGTTCAGGGCTGCGGGTGACCCTTCAGGATTGTCCCTCAATAAGGGTCGGGGGCAACCAAAACAAGCTCCGGATCGGACAATTCAACCCTGTGGGCCTGCTCTGAGGGCAAGGAGAATCAAATCACATAGTCAGATGTGTGAATGTCTCTAGTTTATCATGCTTCTTGATCGATTTGTAGGATGTACTTGGGGGCTATTTGGTTGTACGGAAGTGTATGAAAGTGTGAAAGTGAAAAAAACAAAATTTGTGTACGCGACGCGTACGCATAAATTTTGAGTTTTCAAAAGTTGTTTGGTTGATGGAACTGAAAATATGAAAGTGGAGAAAAAAAAATTCCGTGAATGGTTGTTAAATGTGGGGAAAAAAAAGGAGTTCAATCTCTCTAAACTTCAAAGAGCTCACTTTCATATAAAAAAAGACCGGATGTGAAAAGTGTTAAAATGACTGGGAACAGAAACTGGTAGCTATCCCATCAACCTATTTTTCAACTTTCAACCCAAAAGAACCAAACAGTAGAACTCCTCATAAATTAACTGAGTTGCAAAAAAAAGTTCTACTTTCACCTGACTTTTTTTTTTTATACTAAACAGGCCATTGGTAGCTGCTGGTTTTAGTTTTCTTTAGGACTTTGTTTCTCTTTCTTGATTTGAGCAAGCTTTGTGAGTTTCTTCTTTTTATATGATTTTGTGGGTTTGCGTATGGGCTTAATGTTTTCTTAAGGACTTGTTTCTTTGGTGACGTTTAATTGTGACATAGGTTACCTTTCTCATAGGACAGGTAAAGTACCAAGTAGATGATCGAACTTTTTCGCCTAACATTTATTAATATATGTAAGGTGGTGGTACCTGTTCGATTTTGGATGATTCAACAAGTGAGCAGCAATTGGACGTCTTCCTAGCTATTCTATCCCTCTCCTGTTGACGAGCTGCTACGCCTTACTTGGTATCGTAATGCTTGTGATGTTCTGTTATTATGTATGCCTCTGACTGAAATTTACCCTTTTGTTAATTGGATGCTTATAGATTTATAATTAAACTGAACTACCAAACATTTGTTCTTGAAACATCTCCAAGGATGCTTGTGTGTGTGTGTATTCTACTAGTTGTTCTTGTTCGCCATTGTATATATATTGATAATTATTTTGTACTAACTATTTCTAAGTTTTAGATTTATAACACGGAATATTTCTACTTTTAAACCAATTACACATATCACTCTCATGTTTTATGTTTATTATACAAGGTATTCTTATTTTAAGATAAAAATAAAAAGTTATAATACTAACTATTCATATTTTTAATTTTTTTTTTCTAGAGGGAGGGATAGTCAGTGTAATTAGTTTAAAAGTATGAATATCTCGTGTTATAAATCCAAAACTTAGAAGTAGATAGTATAAATAAACCCTATTCATAATAGAATCGGCCACAGGCTAATGTGTTTGCATGTATTAAATTACAAGGACATGCCTAATGATAACAGGGTGAAGGCAGTAGCCATCCACTTGAATCGATCAGGCTTCACTTTGGTGGAAGATTTTGAGCGGGAATTAGAACCAAACCCCGGGATCACAAGATGTTTATTTGGCAAATGATACAAAAGAAACTTTGCAAGAGATTTCTACTCGAGGATTATGTGTCCAATCGCGTAATATTTGACTGGGGGTGAGAAAGTGGTGTAATATGGCGTGGAATTGAACTTCGGAAACTCCTTTTTGTCAGAGGGGGTGACTTCCCCAGGGGGCATGTTTCCGTGCCGACGTGTCCCTTATTCGCATCTCTGCACCCTTCGGAGTCCACCTCTCAAAATTTTGAAACCCCCTCATATAGGAGGCTGATAGTGGCTTGCGGGTCAAGACCACGGATCACAAACCGCGGTCCATGTAACACTGTACATTGAACTTATTTACGATGCCTGTAGTGTAAAAGAGGAGCGCTACAAGTTGGAGCTCAAGATGGCAAAAAAGCAAACCATTCAATCTAGAAATACGTTATTATAGTATTTCTTACAAGTAAGCTGTAAAGCTGCCCAATCTAGACACAACACGTATGCTATATATCAAGTCATACTCGAGAACGATCACCAATGGAGTCCTTGAAACAAGCCAAAACTTGAAGTCTTGGAGCAAGGAGATCGAATGGAAAGTAGAAGTGGACTGGCGTATGATTGAATGAATTGTAGCTAGTCACCCGATCTCACATCAATCACCAGCTAGCACTTTGAGCAATAATTCCAGGCATGGCCAAAAATCTTCGTCATCCCACAGAGGTCCATCATGCATGGTACTAGGTTTGTATAGTCCTGCTCATCTTCACAGACTTCTCTTCCACTGCTACTCTGCACTGCAGTACTCTTAGATGAACCGCCACTCGTGAACCGATGGGATCGAACCCATTGAAACACCAGTGATTAAGGACATGAGAGTTTGAATGTGATTGAATTTACTGCTTACAGTTGTGCGTCCTTGTCAGATTAAATTGTTGAGGGCTGTGTCCTCGTTCGGTCCATGATCTGGTGTCCCAGACAGGAATTAAGGCCACGGGGCCTTGACAGGATTAGAAGTATTCCAACCTACCGACTATCCATGAATTTAGCCAGGGCTAGAGATTGTATGACCATAAGCAGTGACGTTGAAGCTTGGAAGAGAAACTACAGTACAAGGAGTTGACTAGCTCGTCCATGATATAATTACAAGTGCAGTCCACAGGGGCGGATCCAATGGGATGTTGGGGTGGGCTGGAGCCCACCAAAAAAAAAAAAAATACATTTTTTTTTCCATATAATTTTTTTTTTGATTTTTTTTATATGGATTTATCTACTTCCAGTCCATCCAAAATTTTGGTAGTCCATCCCACCTATAGTTTCTGGATCCGTCCCTAGCAGTCCAGCCTAGTCAACAAAATAAAGGAGACTCAATTCCAGGATGAGACACTGTGCAAGCTGAGAGACCGAGTGTTAGCTGGAACACTTGAGGGTTTCTCAATAGCTAGAGATGGAGCATTAAGACATGGCACGGGGGTTTGCGTGCCGACCGGTGAATTGAGGAACTAACTAACTGATGCAAGAGGCACATCAGTCGCAACATTCCATTCATCTAGGAGCAAAAAAAAAGTACAAAGATATGTGAGTACATATATGGTGGCTTGGCATGAAAAGGGACGTGATCGAATTTGTCTCCAAGTGCTTGATCTGCCAGCCGGTGAAGGCCGACCGTCAGAGCCCAGTAGGATTACTACAGCTGCTTCCCATTCCGGAGTGAAAATGAGAGCATATTACTATGGACGTCGTAACAAAATTACCTAGATCCCAAGGAGGGAATGATACAATTTCGGTAATTGTAGACAAACTGACCAAGTTTGTCCACTTTATTCCCTTCAAGGTTGATTTATTCACCGAAAGATTAGCAGCTCTTTACATGTGGAATATCTACAGGCTTCATGGAGTTCCAATCGGCATCGTATCAGACAGAGATAGTCGGTTCACCTCACACTACTGGAAGAGTCTACAGGAAAGCTTGGATACTCAGATAAAGTTCAGCACCGCATACCATCTATCGACCGACGGGCAGTCAAAAAGGACTATTCAGACGCTCGGGGACATGTTGAGATCATGTGTTTTGTAGTTTGGAGGATCTTGGAAAGATCATTTATATCTGGTCGAGTTTTCTTATAACAATAGCTACCAGGCCAGCATCCGCATGATACCATTTGAGGCATTGTATGGACGTCGTTGCCGCACACCACTAGCGTGGGATGTCGGAGGAGATCGAGTTATGCTGGGACTAGAGATGGTTACAGATGCTGCGGAGAACATAAAGATGATCTGAGAGACATTGAGGATTGCACAGGATCGCCAAAAGCATTGGCAGACAGTAAACGCCGAACACTGAAGTTTGAGGCAGGAGATAAAGTATTTGTCAGAATTTCTCCTACCAGAGGCACTATCAGATTCGACAGAACTGGGATGCTTAGTCCCAAATATATTGGCCCTTTTGAAGTGCTAAGCAGAGTTGGAGAGGTAGCATATAGAGTGGCTCTTCCACCTAATCTCGAGGACGTGCACAATGTCTTCCACGTATCGCAGCTGAGGTGCAACGTGTCGGACCAGAGTCATATTTTGGATCACTTAGAGCTGAAAATTAGACTAAGTCTCACAGTCCCAGAGCAGCCGGTAAGGATCTTGGATTGCAGATAGAAGAAGTTGCGTAACACAGTGATTCCACTAGTCAGAGTGGAGGGGCATCACAACTCCCTAGGCGAGTCAACCTGGGAGCGAGAGGCTAAGATGAGGTAGGAGTATCCTTATCTGTTCTAGGTATGTTCTGAACCTCTTTGTATTGCCGGTAGAAATTTCGAGGACAAAATTTTTCTGAAGAAAAAAAGTTGTAAAACCCACAAATTTGGAGTCTAATAAGTAAATGGGTTTTGCAATATTAATGGTTTGCTTCTAATTATAGATTAGTTATTATTATTATTATTATTATTATTATTATTATTGTTGTTGTTGTTGTTATTATATATAATTTGTTGGATAAATAGGAAAAACTTTTTTATTTATAAAGGATTTATTAAATGTATTGATTGCAATTGTTATTTTTAAATGAATGATTTTTAGCCAGTTTTATTTAGGCATCTTTAGCTAAGTCCATAGCTTCTAGCCCTTTAACCCATTGACCCGAAATCCACCAACTCAAACCCTCCCTTTAACCCGAAACCCAATAAACTAAACCCCTACCCGTTCAAACCCACTCCCCAGCCACTCATCAGATCCGCTCTCTTCGTCGAACAACCCCTACCTCCGCCCCCCTCCCCCCTCGCCCCCCCATATAGCCAATGTCTCTCCTCCCTCACATACATGTTCTCTCAGAAAGCCTCCTCCAACAGAAACTCTACAAAAACTCCATACAAATATCACAGAAACTCTCCCTTCCCCTACCTACACAAACTCTACCAAAACTCCCTTCACGCTCCACCTCTCCCAAATTTGGTCGCAGCTCGACGCTCCTCATCTCTCCCCGTCCGATTCAACACCCCTCTCGAGGCATTTTCGACGCATTTTCGTGTGACACCCAACCAACCAACCGCCGTCCGTCCGTCCATCGTCACCGGCGCCTCCCGTACGGCCTCCCTCTCGCGTACAGCGCATCCCCCTGCGTGCCTTCCGTGCATCCCCCTCGTGTGCTCGTGCGCCGCACCGATCCCGCTCGCGTGCCCTGTACGCGTGCTTCCGCCGGTCCCATCACCTTGCGTGATCTTGAGGTCGAAGCTACCCTTCGATTCTCCTGCATCAGATTTTTGGTAGATCTGTTGGATGTTCTGTGTTATTTTCTAGTAGAGAAACCTCAATCTCTCCGACCAGAATTAACAGAATGAAGCTCTGCCAATTCTGGGATACTTAGTTTCCATTATTTAAGTTAATAATTATGTTAGTATAATTAGTAATTAAATGGTCATTAATGGTTAGTCAATTATTAGAATTATTTGCTATTATTCGGACCATCATAGAAATTGTCGGATTAAACATGCAGTCTATTAGAATGAAATGTTCTACATATAATGATTATTTAGTAATTAATATTACTGCTTGCTTATTAGGATATAATTTTAAAATACTATTTAATTTTTTTTAGTTAATAAAATGATTCCTAAATAAAGGAAAATACTATTTAATTTTTTTTAGTTAATAAAATGATTCCTAAATAAAGGAATATCGTAGTAATCATGGCATTAGATTTTCACTAAATACATTACGTTTATTTTACGTAAATTAAATGATAACTAGCTACAAAAGTATTTCCATTACAAAATGAGTATTTTGAATATAAGAAAACATAAATAAAATATTTGTTCTAATTATTAAAGTAAAAATTCGTTTATTTTCTATTTTGGATAACGTATAGTAATTTTTACGCTAATATAATAAATGGTTTTATTAAAAGATCGTTTATTCACTAGTTGATAATTACGAGTATTTTCGTTAAAAGAGCATTTCGGATAAATGATTTTCATAAGTCATAAATAAATACTAATTTATTACTATCTAATTATTAATTGAATTAATGCTAACTCTAATAAAGAAATAATAATTTTTATTACTAAAAATGTATTTTTCCTTACATTTCTCACTTAGAGCTTCTCTAAAATATTTTATAATTAAACAATTTTTTTATTATAATTATTAGTGAACTTAGATTCTAGATTATTATCGTATTATTAATTAGAATTATAGCAAACCTTAGACTGGCAACTAAGTCATGTTTCACTAATGCAAGGTTCAGTTTTGGGCTTTAGCTTGAGTATTTTTCTGTCGTCACCTACAACACCAAAAAACCAAGCCAAGTTTCATATTATTCAAACTCGTATTTTAGTTGATAATTAAATACATTGCATCATTAGGAACATTGTATTGACACTCGACTCACGGGATCTCTCTCGAATCCAATTGAATGCTTGTTGACTTACTGACTCATTGATTTGGGATTGGGGAGTAGTATTAGCACATGTGGTCAAAGCCCCTTATAATTGCCTCATTGTGGATAGCTGAAGTCCCACCTCACTCGGACTGAAGCCGGACCGTGTTCAGTAGAACACATATTGCCTCCATCCCCAGCCGACCATGGGATGCTACACACTCAAAACACTATTGCTAATTGTAGATTGCTTCATTATTGTTTCTAGAGATTCTACTGCTTCACTGATTCTTTATTATTATTTAGAAAGATAAATTATGTTCTAAAAACTGCTTCTTGTATCTTTAGTTATTTATTAAAATGATGGAATAAATATATATGTTCTTGCTTTCCTCCTGTCTGGAGACCAATATTTTTAGGTGACTGCAAGGACGAGTAGCTTACTTTTAGTTCCTATTACCGACCCAATCTGAGTTCTGAGGAGGTAGCCGAACCCGATCAAGGAACCCAGGAGTTCTAGTCGTACCTGTTATTTAGCTTTCTTTGTTTAAGTTTTAATAAGAACAAGTTGTAATAACTTAATACTTTTCTGCTTGTGTGTTTGTTTCCATTTAGACACTTGGTTATAATTTCAAATATTTTAAATAAAAGTTTTTATTTTCGTAGTTTAGAATATTACGCTTGAGTTACTACTGATTGACACAGCTTACTGCTGCCGTCTCATAACGGTGCAGGCTGGACATGATCTGACTGGACCCAGTATCTTGTAATGCCCCGTTCCGTACGGTGCATTATGATGAGTCGTTGACTCGAAGAGTTGTGTTGACCCGATGAAGTATCGATGTGAATTGATGCAAAGCCTAAGTTCGGTTGGAACAAAGTATTAACTTCGGTTGATCTGGTCTGCAGGCTATACTTTTGCGCTGGATTGTAAAGGGTCGACATTTTGCCTTGTTTGAAATGATATCCGCAAAACCAAATCATCGCCTTGCAACGGATTATGGCATGGGCACGGTAGGCAGAATCAGTCAAATAGCTCAACGGAATGGCCAGGTCAGGAGAGTTGACCGTACAACCAAGTTATGGAATCGAGCCGCTTCAGCTCGGCAAAATGACAAGGCGTATCGGCTTAAGGTGGGCGGGTTCTTGACTCTCTCTCCCTACACCTTCACGTCTAATAAAATATATCCTTGTATGCGTAAGTTGCCATTAAGTTAGCGAGCGTGGCTCGAACGATTAAAGGTCTTAGTGTGTATCGGACATTAAGAATAGAACATTGAACAACTAAAGCGACGTGCATCAAATGAATGGGTCGCGGTAGGGCGGTGATGGTAGAACATTGAAAGATAATATCGAGATGTGCATCACGTACACGACTCCGAGAACATTGAATACTAGGTCTAGAACATTGATTATGGCGCTAAGCGTGCCCTGCCCTCGTGCACGGAAGCTACGAAAAGACTAAGTAACTACGGAACTGCTATTATGCGAATTACTTATGAATGGAACGCATTGAGTATAAGTATGAGAAGTCTAAGCCATTGGATGTCGTGCATCAATACGGATGTGTTGGGACATAATGCCAACGGAACTTGAGATAGAGATGAGGGATTACGTTTATAGAACACGAGATTGGTTAGAATGATATGACTAGTTTTCTATGGAACGTATTACATGGTCAATGGATTCGGATGGCCCGTGTATGGGTACGGCTTCCCTCGAACGGTTACGACCGGGACACCGGGACCGTTCGACCTAGGAGAAAATTATGTATGGTATTTATGGTGCACATCATTAGGACGGATTGCGACCGTCCAGGGTTGTGATAAGCTATGATATCAGTAAGTTTGGGATCCTTCGGATACTGGGCTAGCAATCCGTATTGGAGCGATCATAGGCTTACACATAAGGATGCCAAGTCCATTACGGTGCGAAATACCGTGAACTTCATATAGATAGGGCCGGTGGGATGAGATTAGAGTTGGGTGCAAGCGCAGGGCTTGCCACCCTTATGATATATTTAAGTTTGGTTGGTTGGTTGCGTGAATTATATGATTAGTTATGTAAAGTTCTAACCATTACAGGCTAGATGAGCACGATCACTATGTTTATGTTCATATTATGTCTAACTGTATCTGTCGTAGGGACACGGTATTGGACACATTTATTATATGTTGCTATGCATTGAATATTGCCAGAAAACTGATCCTAAGGATAAATAGAAAGATCACCAAATTAAGATGCATGTTTCACTAAATATACTTAGTGTTGGTTGGGTACGAGTGGGTCTTGATCAGTGCAACAAGGACGAAAGTACTAATCCCCCACTAGTTTGCTTCCAGGTCCAGGATAGGTCAGGCTCGAGGCAGGGCTTGGCTTGGATATGCCGAGGCATGGAGTTCTCAGTATTTCAAGAGGAGCTACCGCATTGACGTTTGGACTTGCAACATGAAGATGTTCGGCTGAAGACTACTTATTGGCTATAAAGAGGCATAATGTATGGAACGATATAATCCTTTGTGAGCTAGAGAGATCATGAGCGTTGTAGCCAGTTGGCATATTCAGTTGGGCTATTCAAGGCTTTGTAACCTTCAGTTCATTATTAATAAAAGAGATTCTTATTATATACTCCATTTTTTTTCGCTGCTTATGTTATCAATTTGAGATAAACACTATGTGAACATGTTATCTTGCCTTGCACGAGCGTAAATTCGGGCTCGTGCGGCACCACGCCCCTGCGAGGACGATAGTTTGGGTAAAATCTAGCGAGAACGAGCGATTTCTCGGATCGGGGCGTGACAAGTTGGTATCAGAGCGGTTCCATCCTCTAGACCGTGAACGAATCTCTTTGAACCTCAGTTGCTTAGATATCGAAAATCAGTTGACTCTAAGTTGTTTTCCCAACCGCATAGCTCATGTATCTACTCGATGCTACATTGGATGTTCTATACAGTAAGTCTATATTATGCTGCGTACGTCTGCCACAAGTATGTCGTGACTATCACGCTATCTTCGAGTGCCATCGGAGAATATTGGTTACATGAAGTGAAACGAGTTATGGAATATTTGTTGCACAAAGTGCAACGAGTTATGAAATATTGGCTTTTTGAAGTGCAATAAAGTTGCAAGTCGTTGGTTGCACGAAGTGCAACGAATATGGTGATGTTGGTTGCACGAAATGCAATGAGATACGTATTGTTGGTCGCACGAAGTGCGAAGAGATACGTGTTGTTGGTTGCACGAAGTGCAACGAGTCGGTATATGAGGTAATGCGTGTTATGTGGCTATGCGAATGGTTATGCGTTGTTGGTTGCACGGAGTGCAGCAAGTCGTGAATCGTTCGTTGCATCGGTGCAACGAGTCGATATGGTATGATACATGTTGTTTGGCTATGCGGATGGACAGTGATATGTTGAACAAGATTGATTAATGACCATAAGTATCGAGAATAAATTGTTGTACGAGTTGCAACGAGTAAGATTAGGAGATCACAGATGCGATGATAATGGGTCGAGTCGGTCGCTAAGTCGAGTTTGAGTAGGCGAACGTTTATGTTGGCCGAATGTCGCATTGAGCTTTGAGTAAGCCTTGGACGAACGACTATCATGTTGGTCCAGTTGTTGTGTCAACTCGAGTAAGGAGAATGCTAGAGCTGGAATCGAGAAAGATCGCCACGGAATAGTTAACTCGAAATTGATGTCGGACCTATACGGAGTGTAAAGTCGAGTAATGACTCAATTTCGAGTGGTGTATACAATACCACTTGTGCGATCAGTGTGGCAAAGTATTGTATAGATAACGATAGGCTCAATTTCTGAGTGGTATATACAATACCACTTAGCGATAGCTATGTTAAGCCGTTGGTGACTTGCAATAGAATGTATCGAGACGATTGTGTCGGTTACAATAGGTTAGTCCTCAATGAACGGAGTAGTGTTGAGACTCGAGCGGGAATGACTCGATAGAAGTCGATGCAAGTATGCTTCGATGAATTGAGTTGAACAATTATGCGCGAAGTCGTACCCATGGATGATACGTCGGACGATGATTCGTTAAGTGCAAGTCAAACGATAGCTAGCTGAGCATAGCGAAGGAATGTTGCATTGAGGAAATAGTCGACTCGGTCAAATTTATGTTGAGTTAGTACGAGGACTTATTCGAAACGAGTTGAGTAGGTATGAAGTAATCTTGCAAAACAAATTTGACTTAACGCGATGAGTCGGTAGCACGATTTAGAAGTACGAGTTAGGAATATAAGGATGGATATATGAATTGGAAATCGTGTCTCGATGATGGTAGTTAGTTACAATGGAATGGATCTTGATATGTGCAAGACTTGATTCGTATTCGAGTTCGGATAATGACAGTGATTGCAACGAATTGGAGCTTATGAGAGAGAAAGATGTTCAAGTTATGCATATCGACGATGGTATTGAGGCGTATCAAAGACGATATGCAATAACTCGGGAATACTCTGATCGAATGAACGAAAATTATGTTGAGCATTGTTGTTGGATGAACAAGATGCAAGTTAAGTTGATGTCAGTTTGGATAACAATGATAGGAATGCTTCGGATAATTTGAGAGTGGATGGATATTACTTGGATGAAACAAAAGTGTCTGGATTGCTTCGTGGATAACCACTACGTTGACGTTCTTGTCTTGCACGAGCGCAACACCAGCCTTGCACATGCGTCACGCTGATTAGGATAACTATTCCGCGTGAGCGTTGGTATGGTGATTCATGTATCGTAGGAATGGTCGAACTTACAAGGCGTGGCAAATTGGATTTGACTTGTGGTTTGATGCGAAAGTTATTTGAGGATGGTTTTGATGAGTATGAAATGTGTCGAACTATGATCACGAATAGGTAAACTCGGACTTGAGGCGAGTGGATGTCATACGACTAGCAAAAATAGTCGACGGTAATACATGAGTGATTCGAGTAGTAACAACATGCAATGTGCATAAGTGATTCGAGTAGTACGACGCATCAGTTACGTGGGGGTAGATAAATTGTGGATTGGTAAATCTTATCGGATTGGATAAAGTCTTATAGGAATTGTCGGGAATTAATTTGGCTCCGCGATAGGATATAGCATAGTTCATAGTAACTGTCCCTCGTTGATTATCTTCAATTATCGAGCGTAGTTCGGGACAGATGACCCTAGAAGACTTGACCACCAAATCAAGTGAATGTTGAAGTCCCATAGGATGACCCCATGAAGTCGCATAGGAAATTTTATAGAGGACGAAGGATGAAGTAGTGCATGTTGAGGATAAGTCTAAGCGAGTGAGTATCATGTTTCGGAAGTTAGCGAGTAGCCTTCGACTAGATCGATACGGTCAGAAATTTATGATAGATCGAATAAGTACGTAAATGGACTTGATTGGTCGATGATCGAATAGATGTTAAGGAACGTACTTAGCACAATGATACGGTAAGGCGATTGCAAGAATTCTACAATACGCGAGAGTAACGAATAGTAGAATAAAGTAAGAATTATGTCGTAGATCGGTTTGAGTAACAATTAGGTTATATATGTTGAGCGCACATTCTATGTTATGAAATGAACTAATCGGGATTGATTCAAAAAATTGAGTAAAGGATTCGTACTTGTAGAAGCATGGAAAAGAATAAAGAAAGATCCATGCGGCCAAGGATCCCCATACGGCTCAGAGAGCTCATGCGGATCAAGCGTCTATGCGGCTCAAATAGTTCCATGCAGCCCAGAGAGAAGCCACGTGGTCCTCAACAGCTCTTCCCTTTGTCTTCTACTGCATTTAATGCCTTGACGGCTGACAACTCTAACCAATGACAGAAAGATGCAATAATGACTCTGTCATAATGGCAGACTCTTAGGGAAACGAAGGAGATCTCTAACACAATCCCCCGAAACCCAGAAACCTTCATGCGTCCTTGATATGTGGACAGTCGCATGTGGCTCAAACAGAGACCACCCTATGCGGCTTAGGCCGAAGCTATCCCATGCGGCTCACGAAAACTACCCCATGCGGCACAAGCAGAAGCTATCTCTATGCGGCTCACGAGGACTATCTCCATGCGGCTCACGAAGAAAGAAACCATCATGCGGTCACCTACGCTCATGCGGCTCAGATCACCACTATGCGATTCAAATATTCTGGTGCCACTCCCAAGAAGCCTTGACACGTGGCCAGCCTTATGCGGCTCAATGGGAGGGCAGTCCTCATACGGCTCAGATTTTCTAAGTGACTCGCGGTTAAGACACGTGGCATGATAATAGGACACGTGGCATCAAATCGACCGAAATCCATCAAAAAATCCCAATAAAATATTGGGATCAAATCAGATCATTTGCAATCAATCAAATTGAACACGTGGCAGAAGATCCGAGCTTGGCATAATAAATCATGAGAATTTATGGCAATCATCATTAATTGCCCACAGAGATTTGATGCAATCACATTAATTGCTCAAATCTATTATGAACGGCCCAGATTTATTGATCCTTAACCGCCAACTTTTGAGAATGGGCAATCATCGCAAACACTAATGATGCCCCCACTCTTATAAATAGCAAGGTGCCATTCCCTTGCAACAAGGACGAAAAACAGAGAGACGAAGAAAGAATAGAAGAGCAGAGAGAAGAGAGCAGAGAGAGCAGAGAGCACACCCCCCTCGGATCCAGAAAGAATAAAGAGAGCATTTTTTCATCAACGCCAAGCAGTTCTTCTACAGAGCCAAGGCTGTACCCGATCGTCCAAGGAGTAAGGCAGAGCTGCCGTCGCTTTCCCGAGCCTCTATCGTCACCCTCCAGAATCTAAAATAAGCAATTGTACTTAGATTGCTGTACGTAGGTTTTCGTCCCTAGGCTTTCTTTGTACGAGCGAGTTTGTATTGTGAATCTAAAGTTTAGTCCTCCGATAATTGTTCTGTACTTTTACAATCAATAGCAAACACGATGGCGACTCTGCTGGGGACAAACTTCTCCATGGCTGAGGAGTTGGTGACGCAATCAGATGCAGCCAAACTTGGCTCCACACAACAGAAGATGGTCGTCCGCTTCGACCAACAGGCGTTTGAAGAAATGCTCTCTGAAGGAAGCGCTGGCCCGGTCCAGAAGCGAACCCGCACAAAGAAAGCTCGCAGCGAGTGGAGGCCAAAATCATTTGCTCCTTCCCAAGCTCTGGACGGAGTACTCTCTGCTGCCCAAGACGGCGAAGGCGACTGTCACGCGGCCCCACTTCGAGCCATAGAGGACTCTGCTGTCCCCAAGTCCGGCAGAGGAAAGCACTACGATGCTGGACTTGCAGGGGCAAAGAGAGATTCTATATGCTCCAGGAAGAAACTGAATAAGGGCACTAGCCGCAAAACGAAGACTCATGCAGCCAAGATTGCCGGTCGCATGAATGATGACCATGCAGCTGAGACTGCTAGCCAAATGCATAATACTCATGTGGCCAGGATTTCCAGCCGCATGGAGAACACTTACGTGGCCAGGATTGCCAGCCGCATGGAGAAGACCTATGCGGCTACGACTACCAGCCGCATGAAGGTTACTGATTCCAGCCGCATGATGCCCACTCCACGCGGCTCTGTCTTCGACCGCCTCTCCTATGGTCCTGATCTCTTGTGCTCCCAAGGAGACATGTCTGACTCTCTCCAACACTACTTAGACTCTTCCTACTATGTGCCCTCACGTACTAGAGTAAAGAAGTCTAGGGCAGCACGAGCTTGGTAAGTTCGGTCCGCTGATCCGACCTCTGACCATCCGAGCGTCCCACATACTGTCATGCGGGCCTCTGATGGAAAGTTGTACAGAACCACTCGAGTCCAGCCCCCGACGGCAAACGGACAGAGAGGTTCCCAAAAGTCTTCCGAAATCTAGGAAGCAAACATGGTCGATCCGGACCCATCTGACTTGCGTGAGGCCATCCTCTAGAAACGCAAGGAGAGAAAAGGTGCCTCGCGGTGCAAAGAGTCCTCTCATGGATGTCACTGCACCCAAATCATCGTCAACTGCTATTGCAATAACGCGACGGTACAAGAAGACCGACAGTCCGTCTTCCAAAGACTGCAACAAGCATGTTCAGAAGATGAGGCATTTTCCGTCGTCTCCTGCAACTCTGCTCAGAAAATCCCTGCCGATGGAAGAGGAAAGAAGACCAATGCTCCCAGCCCAAAGATTTTAACCACTATAACTAAGAGACTATCGACTAAACGGGTGCCCACTACCGGAGTTTTCCAAGTACCCGTTCGAAGACGAAATCTGCTGCAGTGGGAGATTCATCGTCCATACCACTGGGGGTTGCCGGGACTGGGGGTAGCACACCTCAGAACATCCACGATAATCCGATGTTCCAAGGAGACGAGCCCGAGGAAACAACTCTCCTATCAGATACAGCAATGGCCGACGTCCCCGAGGACGTCCACAACTCCCAAGATGAAGCAAACTCTGAAGCTGGGGATACTATCCCTTCTGAGTCCGAACCAGAGGAGAACATTCCCACATACCCTGATGACTTCTCTCTACAGGGGTATGATTCGGAGGGCACCTCCTCCACCGTTCCTTCCATCTCTCCTCATGTAAAGACGGTGTTCATGACGGACAGCAACCAAGGTGGTTCCAGTGATCGCTAACGCATCGACACTCTAGAGGCCATACTACATGCCTTTGTCAAGTCTGTAGACGATATCAAAGCGGCCCTTCCAACTCTCCAAGGAGGGACGCCTGGCCAATCAAGCGCGGGTCCCGCGGTCAATGCGGACTCGAACTCAGCGGCACCGAACCCGGGCAACAATCCTCCTGAAATGACGCCCCCACCGCTGCGGATGAGGCCATGGAAGCAAGAAGAGAGGTCCAGGAGCTCCGAGCCATGTTTCACGCTCGAGAAACCTCTCAAGACCTCAGAATACGGCAACCATACCCTGCTGCATGGAGGGATGTCCCCTTTCCACCAAGATATAAGCCATTCAATATCAATCCTTATGATGGCAAGACCTCCGCAAGTCGGTACATCACTTACTTCGAGGTCACCCCCGACCATCTGCCCCATGACGATGCCATCCTTACACGATTATTCATCGGAGCATTGGAAAGAGTCGCCTTCGACTGGTATCGCAACCTGCCAGACAACTGCATCCACTCCTTCGCCAGCTGCAAACGCATGTTCTTGGAGAGATTTTAAGAAGTAGGACAGGACATCACGATGTCCACCCTCATAGACGTCGTCCAAGGGGAGAAAGAGCTGACAAGGGACTATATTGAGCAGTTCCGCCAAACCGCCATGAAGCTGCCGTCTGGTAACCCGGATGCCTTCTTAATTAAAATTTACCAAAAGAGACTGCTTCCAATAATCAGCCTCTGGATGGACGAGAGTCAATTCAAGGACTGGAAGACGTTTATCATCAGTGCCACAAGCGCCAAAGAACGATTGAAGAAGGCTCGCCAACTGGGATTGCACATCTCAGATGGAGAAGACAAGGGTAGGCGTCCCAACGCCAACACCAACAATGGGGGTAGCTCCACCAACAATCGGAACAACAAGGGCAAGCAGGCTATGGTGGCCGACACAGCACAAAAACCTGAGTCAAAACCGGCAGACAAGCAATGGCCACAAATAACCTACTCCTACGAAGACGGCCACGTCAAGCCCATCTTAGACATGCTCATACAAGGAGACAGAATTTAGCTCCCTCCACCAAGACGAGAACCTCGGCCGGCAGAAATGGAGAACCCAAAGTACTATCATTACCACCGCTATGTCCACCATGCTACACACGACTGCTACCAACTAAAACGGTATATCCAAAATCTCATCGATTCGAACGCTCTGGCCATCGATTTCGAAGAGGTAACCGTGGCAGCCAATATGGTGTCAGTACAATTTGGCAGCTTCCCTCCAACAGAAACTCAAGACGGTGTGGTTCCCATCCCTCTGGCGACAATGAAGATTGCTAATCTTCCACCTCTTCGGAATCAGGCTGCTGGTCTAGTGCCCCTCACCACATCACGAGGGGAGGTCATGTGGGTCCATCCAGACCTGGTATCTGAAGTGACTCAGTCCACACCATCTTCCATTCGTAAGAAGAAGAGTGAAAAAGTTAGATCCTGCCGCACAATCTCGGCAGATATCGAAGAAGTCACAGCCGTCGTCATTCGGTCTGGGGCACAATCCCAACCTGTGGCTGATAACTTGGCTGAAGATCATCAGCCCACTACAACTGACGCTCTGGGACCTTCTCAGTCTTCGACGACCGACAAGCCTAGGCCGAAGGAGACTCGCTTTGACAAATCCCTCCGGAAAGAGGCACCACAAGGACTGGAGAGGCCCTACAACTTCGACATCTTGGCACAATTGGCCAACACACCGGCCAAATTGTCATTATACGAGCTCCTGAGACTCTCAAAGAATGTGCGGCTTTGAGCGATGCACTTCAGAATGCCGACGCCTATCTGGCTCAGGTCAACCTCACGGGAGAGAACCCGCCTGCAGATCTCCAAGACAGCGCTTGCACGGGAGCGATGTCTAATATTGTCTTCACTCCGCAGGATATGCTCATCAAAACCAACCTGCATGATCGTCCGTTATATTACACTGGATACATCGGCGACGTAAAGGTGGATCGAATGTACATTGATCCTGGTTTTTCCATAAGCATCATCCCGAAAGGTCTGTTCCATCATCTCCGCATTCCTATGCATCGCCTGACGCCAACAAGCACCGCCATCAGCGGTTTCAATTCGGGCAGGAGCTACCCAATTGGGAAGATTCGCTTGAAGTGCCAAATCGGCGATCTCCAGTCGGAAGTCACCTGTTACGTCATAGATGCAGACACTTCTTACAACATCTTCTTGGGGTGCCCTTGGATACACGATTATATGATAGTGCCTTCCACGCTGTACCAGTGTTTCAAGTATGTCGACAAACACGGCTTCGTGAGGACAGAATTTGTCGACATCGATCCCTTCAAAGGGGTTGAATCCTACTACTCAGACTCCTGCCTGTACGAAAAGTCGAAGCGGCACCTTGGTGAAGGAGATGTGCAAGCTCGTACCGAGACAGCCACAGGATCAGAAGAACCCCTAACGATCCACCTTCAAGCTCGTAAACCTGGCAAGTCCGCACCCCTTACAGCCACTCTGCGTAAGGACGCAGTCAGCCTCTCGGCACAAGAAGAGCAAATGATAATCCGGCTGCCAGGGTCTGGCCAAGTGCCAAGACCCACAGCGGAGCCTCTGACAATCAGACTGCCAAGAGTCGGCCAGCCACAAACGGAGAAGCTCAATCCCTCCGACAAGCCAATGACGATACGCCTTCCCAAGAAGAGTCGTCACCCCGATACAAAGTCTGGGGCTTCTAGCGAGCCAACAACTCTCCATCCAGTATCGAGTACTAAACTGGGGGTCGCTAGTTTGTCAACGACTCCACGCTCGGCTCCACCTGCTGAACCCCTGACGATCAAGCTACCCAGGTCGTCCTCTCAGTCTTCATTTATACAGGGGGTAGCCGAAGAAGAACCAGAACTGGCCAAGTATGTGGCTGCCCACACTGATGTTCCCTTCGCAGATGATGTAATCCTGCCAGAAATGATACCTTACTTCATCAATAAAGGGCTATCATTGAATTACCTCGAGCTTGATAAGCTTTGTATAATGTATGCTATGGAACACGGTATAGGCACTCACCTACACACACAGGTGATAAATGTGTACACCGCAAACCAGCTTACTCCAGTGGAAGACGCTTACCGCATAATCGAGGGAGGGGACCATCCAATCATCTTCGGCCGAAAGGACGACCCGCAGCCCTTCACCATAGAAGAGGTCGATCTTGAAGCAGACGCCGGGAGACTGCCTCTGTATCTTTATAGCCCCCAATCCAAATACCTCATGCAAAAACAGGGGTATGATCTGGAGACTACGCTAGGCTTGAACTACGGCACTGGACGATGATTACCTTTAAAGCCACCAGTCCCGACTGGCAAACCACAGGACTACTACAGCAAGACCCGTTATGGATTAGGGTATGTTACGCCCACAACGACCCCTGAAAGTTCGAATGAGGAATGCGACTGGCATTCACATTCAACCGGGTCACTAACTTCTGATTTGGATACCAGCATCGGAGACGTATTCAGAAAAGTCCTGTCAGTCAACATAGCATTCGCCGACGCTTACGAAGAAGATGAAGATATTCCTAAAATTCTCGAGTTAGAACCGTGGGCCCAACAGCTGGATGCACAATAGGAGAAGCGGTTTGAACAGAGAGAACCTCCTACTGAAGATGAAGTTATACAGGTCGACCTCGGTGACAAATCTTCTCCAAAACCAATCATCGTCAATAAAAACCTGACAGACGAAGAGCGAGAGTCGCTACTGGAACTTGTCAAAGAATATATTGATGTGTTCGCCTGGAGCTATGAAGACATGCCAGGGTTAAATCCCGATATTGTACTTCACAAACTCAACATTCGGCCTGATGCAAAGCCAGTCAAGCAATAACAACGATGCTTACGCCCAGGCATCATGGATGCAATCGAAGCCGAAGTCAACAAACTCATAGCCAACGGCTTCATACGCGAGGAGCAACATCTAGACTGGGTCGTCAATATAGTACCGGTCCTCAAGAAGAACGGGAAGATTTGAATCTGCATTGACTTCCACAATCTGAACGAGGCATGTCCCAAAGATGAATTCCCCCTCCCTATCACAGACATCATGATCGACAACACATGCGGCTTCGAACGCATGTCATTCATGGATGGCTTCTCGGGGTACAACCAAATCAAGATGTCTCCTGAGGACGAAAAGTATACATCATTCCGAACACCGATTGGCACATGCTGCTATACAGTCATGCCTTTCGATTTAAAGAATGCTGGTGCCACATATCAAAGAGACATGAGTATCATCTTTAGAGACCACTTATGCAAGACGGTGGAGTGCTATGTTGATGACATCGCCGTCAAGAGTCGCTGTAAGGGAGACCATCTCCAGGATCTGAGGACGGTATTCGACCTGATGCGAGCACACAACCTGAAGATGAATCCCACAAAATATTTCTTGGGCGTATCCAACGAAAAGTTCTTGGGTTTCACCATCACCGCCCAGGGTATCCATGTAGACCCTGAGAAGACGAAGGCAATCATGGAGATGGGTCCCCCGAAAAATCTTCGAGAACTTCGAGGCCTCCAAGGGAGGCTAGCTTACATCAGGAGGTTCATTTCTAACCTCTTCTGGCGATGTCGGCCATTCACCCATCTCATGAAGAAAGGTGTCTCGTTCGTATGGGATGAAGAATGCCAGTGTGCCTTCGACAGCATCAAAGAATATTTGTCAAACCCTCCAGTCCTGGTGGCCCTGGTTGCTGGAAAACCATTCCTGCTCTATGTACGAGCAATGGAGCACTCCCTCGATGCTCTGCTGGCACAAAACAATAATGCAGGCCATGAACAAGCCATATACTACCTCAGTCGAATGATGATCGGGCCAGAGCACCGATATACCGTCGTGGAAAAGGAATACCTCGCCCTGGTGTTCGCCATTCAAAAGACGCGGCACTATGTTACAGGACAAACCATACATGTGATCTCACGAGTCAACCCTCTCAGGGTCCTCATGACTAAACCAGGGGCACTCAGCTCTCGCCTCGCTATATGGGCAATATTACTGTCCCCTATCACATGATCTTCGTCCGCAAAAGGCTGTTAAAGGTCAAGCTCTGGCAGACTTTTTAGCAGCCCACCCAGGCTCGGAATCGTCCAGAATATATGAAAAAATTCCAGATGAGGTCACCGACTCACATGCAACCTCTCACGATGATATATGGCGAATGTTCTTCGACGGCGCCTCAAGGACCGGACCTAAGGGCAAGGATCGGACCTAAGGACAACATCGTCGTCGGAGTCGGGGTGGTGCTGGTTTCTCCTTTCGGATTGGTGATCATCCGCGCTTACTCTCTCAGATGTTGGCCCATTGGTCATATGGTCAACCTGATTTTAATAATTGATCAAAATTCTGTCTGGATATACGAAGCTTGTTGGGACATCTCAGCTTCTTGGACATAAGCAAGATTGGATATTCACTCCGTTCAAGACTGAACATCTGTTTGCCTACTTGAGTCTGTACTTCCTATGCAATATAATTTTTCACTTTATTTGAGTCTAGGAATACGTTGTACACCGAGTCGTACTGGCAAATAGGCTATCCCCAAAATAGTTCAAAATGTTTTAAAATGACCTATCAAAATGTTTACAAAAAGGTTTTCAAAAAGGTTTTCAAAAATCACCAAAAATCTATTTTAAAACCCTAACCTAACCCTGACAGAACTCGGCCAGAGTTCGGCCAGAGTTCGGCCAGAGTTCGGTTGGTGGCCGTTTGATTTTTGAATTCTCTGGAACTTGGTCCTCCTGCAGTTGTAGATTTGACCGAGATTTGCTCATCGAGTTCTGCCCGAATTCTGCCCGAATTCTGACAGAGTTCTCCCTTTGGAATTCCTATGAGTAGAGATGGATTTCGATCATTTCAATTCACTCATTCACTTTCAATCTTCTCTCTATCTAAAAAGCTTTCTGCCTTCCAAAGAGTTTTCTAGAGCTTTCATTTTCAGATCCCAAGCCAGTTACAATCCTCTAGTCGATTTGCCAGTACGGTACGGTCTAGAAGTTTCTGAGAGATTGTAATCAGAAGGCTTGATTGAAGAATACCTCTTCACATTTGAAGTTGGACGAGTTCTTCGTATCAAAGCTCGCGTTGTAGAAGTTGCAAGGACGTCGTAAGAAAACTTGTGATTTTTCCTATAGTGGATTCAACTGGTAGCAAGAGTTCTACCGACTGGATTAGTCCTCAACAGAGGGATACCAGTATACATCGCTGTCTTTGTGTTTGCTTTCTGAACTCTGCCTTTACATTATTTCAACTGTGATTATATACTGTGATTGTGTTGCTAACATTTTTTAATTAGCATTATTCCGCTGCCAACGCTATTCACCCCCCTCTAGAGTATTACGCTTTACTATATCGTTCCTACAATTGGTATCAGAGCGGGTGTTACAGGTAAAGCGAGGTAAAAGTGCTATTATTTATTCATTATTTATTAGATCACAGCACATCACATGGCTACTATGAAATTCACAAGTGAAGGTCAGGCCACAAACAGACCCCCTCTGTTTGATGGTACTAACTACACTTATTGGAAAACACGGATGAGTTTCTTCTTAAAATCTCTTGATTTTGACTTATGGGATATTGTTCTTGATGGCTATCAGAAGCCACCTCGTATAAATGTCGAGGGAGTTTTGGTTGAAAAACCCCAAAGCAGTTATACAGAGGAAGAAAAGAAAAAGGCCAATCTTGACGCACGTGCCATTAATGCTCTTTTTTGTGCCTTAGACAGAACAGAATTTAACAGGATATCTACATGCACAACGGCAAATGGTGTGTGGAAGCTTCTCGAAGTTACACATGAAGGCACGACTCAAGTCAAGGAGTCAAAAGTCAGCAGACTTACTCAAGAGTACGAGGCGTTCAAAATGAAGCCAAATGAAACAGTCACACAAATGTTCGAGAGGTTCTTGGATATTGTAAACCCTTTGTCCTCCTTAGGCAAAGATTACAGTAACCACGAAAAGATTCGCAAACTTCTACGAGCTCTCACCAAGAACTGGATTCCGAAGGCTACAGCTATCATTGAAGGAAACGACCTCACCATAATGTCACTTGAAGTACTCATGGGTAAGCTACTCACTCATGAACTGGAGCTACAAGATTTTGAAGAACCTGCACCAAAGGAGAAGACTATCGCCCTCAAGGCTCAGCACAAAAAGCTGCTGAAGATGACTCAGACAGCAGTGGATCTGACGCTGAAGATCAAGCTCTCCTAGCAAGGAAGTTCAAAAGATTCATGAAACATGAGAAGAGAGTCAAAGAGAACAACAGCTACAACTGGTACCAAGAAGATGCTGTCTGCTATGGCTGTAAGAAGAAGGGACATATAAAGAAGGACTGTCCCATCAACTCATCATCGAGCAAGAAGAACAACAGGTATAAAAAAGGCAACCTGAAAAGATCAACGTCTCGAAAATATGCCAACACCAGCATATGGCATGAGAGTCAAGCTAGTGACTCAGAAGATGAACATTCAGAGGACGCTGCAAACATCTGCTTCATGGCAATCGATCAGGTACCTACTGAACCTGTAGAAACATATGATGACTTCACCTTCGAGCAATTAGGAGATGCCTTCAGTGACCTGATGCTTGACTACAGGAAACTGCGTAGTAAATATCAGGCCGCTAAGAAGGTACTCAAAGAGTACAAAGGAGAAATAGAAAGACTTACCGACCTACTAGCTGAGGTTAGAGCTAATGTTAGTGAGTCTGGTGAGCTTTCCTCTATAAAGCTCTTATTACACAAGACTAAACAGTCATCCGAAGAAAAAGACAAGATTATAGACTAATTGAGAGAAGATCTTTCTAAAGAAAAGAAAAGTCTTCAATCTGCACAAATCAGAATGGAATCACTCACTTCTGATTATACTAAGTTATATGACACTTCCAAAAGGTTGGAAATTAGGTTAGGAAAATAGCCTGAGCCTGCTGCTTCCTATCCTAACACGTGTCACTTACCGAGAATTCGGAACATTCCCAAGCCAAATACTGTCAGACCAAACCATATAAAACCTTTACCCCAAAAGGTTAAGCCCAAACATGATCATAGGTATACATTCTTCTATACTAGAAAACCCAAACCTACCAACCATGCACACCACTCAGCTTTCAACACTCGACATGCACAGTGTCATTATTGTGGCCTCATTGGTCATATATCATCTGCATGTAGAATGAGAAAGCTTATAGATTTAAATGTTTATGCTTGGATACCTAAAGCTAACAATTCAGGACCCTACAAGAAATGGGTACCAAAGGTTTCATCTGCAAACTGTTTTGTAGGTGGAACACCCTTCACATGCTAGAAGCAAATGGATCCTCGACAGCGGTTGCTCACGGCATATGACCGGTGACGCTACCCTATTTGCAACACTGTCGAAGAAGAAGAAGGAAGGTTATGTTTCCTTCGGTAATAATTTGAAAGGGTATATTATTGGTATCGGTGATGTTGGTAAGTCTTCCTATCCCGTGATTAAAGATGTCTGTCTGGTTACCGAGTTGAAACATAATCTGCTCAGCATAAGTCATCTAGCTGATCATAGTTATGGTATCAACTTTAGCAAAGACAAATGTACTATAGTTGATAGCTCAATTGGTAGTACTATCTTTGAAGGAATCAGGGAAGATAATATATATGTTTTCTATCTGTTGGAAGAAGCTAACATTTCAGGTAGATGCTTAATGGCCAAAAGTGATGAGAGTCATCTATGGCACATGAGACTCGGTCATGCAAACATGGATACAATTTCAAGATTATCCACAAAGAAGATAGTACGCGGTTTACCAGACATAACATTCAAGAAGGATTCGGTATGCAGCCAATGTGAAAAGAACAAGGCTACCAGATCCACATTCAAGTCTGTAAATGTAGTATGTACTACTAGACCTCTACAATTGCTACACATGGATTTATTCGGTCCTAGCAGAGTTGCTAACCTCGGAGGTAAATTATATGCATTTGTTATTGTAGATGATTTTTCTAGATACACGTGGGTATATTTCTTGACACGCAAGAATAACGCATTATCCGAATTTGTCGCCTTTTGCAAGAAAGTACAAAATGAAAAAGGTTACATGATCACTCGTATTAGAAGCGATCATGGAGGCGAATTCGAGAATGCTGATTTCGAGCAATTTTGTGACACACACGGTTTCATACACGAGTTCTCCTGCCCTAGAACTCCACAACAAAATGGAGTTGTGGAACGTAAGAACAGAACTCTAACCGAAATGGCCAGAGTGATGTTAAATCAATTTAGCCTACCCAAATACTTCTGGACTGAAGCTGTCAATACAGCTTGCTTTGTGCTCAATAGAGTTCTAATTCGACCCAAATCGAAGAAGACTCCATTTGAGTTATGGTTTGATAGAATTCCTTCAGTTTCATACTTTAAGATTTTTGGCTGTAAGTGCTTTATTCTTAATACTAAAGACAACTTGGGAAAGTTTGACGAAAAGGCCGATGAAGGTATATTTCTAGGTTATGCGGCCAAGAGCAAAGGGTACAGAGTCTTCAACAAACGTACCATGATCATCGAAGAATCAATCAACGTCACTTTTGATGAAATGAACCAAATAACTCTCGATGACAGTGATGAAGATCTGCCTACATCAAGCTCAACAGCAGCTAAACCTGAACCAAGCTCTGCACTAGCTGAACCCCCTAGAGGAGATCCAGGAACCAGCTACCTACAGAGTCTACCGAAGAGGTTAAAATTCACAGCTGATCATCCACAAGATTTGGTAATTGGTGACATTACCAAAGGAGTAAGTACTCGATCATCCAGTAAAGATATTGTTTCTAGTGTCGCATTTATTTCACAGCTAGAACCTAAATCTATTGATGAAGCATGTAGTGATAGTTTCTGGATAGATGCCATGCAAGAGGAATTGAACCAATTCGAACGGAATCAAGTTTGGGAACTTGTTCCCAAGCCTATTGATCATCCGGTCATTGGCACCCGTTGGGTATTCCGAAACAAACTGAATGAGGATGGTTTAGTAACTCGTAATAAGGCTCGACTCGTAGCTCAAGGATACAATCAAGAAGAGGGTATCGACTACGATGAGACTTATGCCCCAGTTGCGAGATTAGAATCCATTCGAATATTATGTGCATTTGTATGTTTTCATGATTTCAAACTTTTTCAAATGGATGTAAAAAGTGCTTTTCTAAATAGATTTATAAAAGAAGAAGTTTTTGTAGCACAACCTCCGGGTTTCACGGATTTCAAAAATCCTGACCATGTTTTCAAGTTGAAGAAAGCCTTATATGGTTTGAAACAAGCCCCTCGTGCTTGGTATGACCATCTAAGCTCTTTTCTACTTGACAACGGTTTTTCAAAAGGAAAGGTTGACACTACACTTTTTATTAAATCTTTTAATGGCAAGCTGCTTTTAATTCAAATCTATGTTGATGATATCATATTTGGATCCACTGATGAATCTCTTTGTCAAGAATTTTCTAAGTGTATGCAGAATGAGTTTGAGATGAGCATGATGGGAGAGCTGAAGTTCTTTCTCGGATTGTAAATCAAACAAACCGACAATGGGACGTTCATTAATTAAGCCAAGTACACAAAAGATTTGCTAAAGAAGTTCGATCTGGACAATGTCAAACCTATTGGCACTCCGATGGCAACTTCAACAAAGCTTGATTCTGACGAACAAGGCAAGCCAGTCTACACACGTAAGTATCGAGGTATGATTGGTAGTTTACTTTACTTAACTGCTAGTCGTCCAGATATCATATTTAGTGTTTGCCTGTGTGTACGTTTTCAAGCTAACCCAAAGGAATCACATATGACCGCAGTTAAGCGTATCTTCCGATACCTTAAAGGCACTTCTTCTGTCGGCTTGTGGTATCCCAAAACTAAATCCTTTGACCTTATTGGTTATTCGGATGCAGATTTTGCTGGATGCAAGGTTGACAGAAAAAGTACTAGCGGTACATGTCATTTCTTAGGCAAGGCTCTAGTCTCTTGGTTTAGTAAAAAGCAAAATTCTGTAGCCTTATCAACAACAGAGGCTGAGTATATCGCCGCAGGACGTTGTTGCGCTCAGATTTTGTGGATGAAACAAACCCTAGAAGACTTTGATTTATTTTTCACACATATTCCTATTTTCTGTGATAACACGAGCACCATTAATTTGACTAAGAATCCTGTATGTCATTCTCGTACTAAACATATCGAGATTAGACATCATTTTCTTAGAGATCATCATCAAAATGGAGATATAAACCTTGTGTACATAGATACTGAAAATCAATTAGCTGACATCTCCACTAAACCTCTAGCGGAAGATCGTTTCATTTATTTACGTCAAAAATTAGGAATTTTGGACGTCAATAATATTAATTGATTTTATTTTATGATTATATATCATTATGCAAAAACTGTGTTAGAGACAAGCTAATAAAGAGTCTGTCTGTCACCACAACTACGGTTGAAGCGAAGCGGTACTTAAGAGTTCCCCGGTGAACCTCCGCCAGCTGGGACAGTACTCCTACAGCTAATCTGAGACAGTCGCTGTGTAACGACATTTAATTCATAAAATATAATTAATTATGTTATTTGAAGGCTAAAATAACTAATTTTTGAATTAAATATTTGCAACGAGTCAATGAAAAAGAAGTAGAAAAAATCAACCTGAAAGAACCCTAGGCGAATTCGGCCAGAGCTCTGACCGAATTCGGCCCGAGTTCGGTTGTAGGTATCTGTGTATATATCCAGAACCCGAGAGCTTCTTCTCTTTCATTGCTTCCAAACTAATTACAACAGCAGCAGCAGCCGACCCCGACCTCCAAACCCTAGTTCTTCACCAATCTATTGCTTCCAATCTACTTGGTGAAATCCTTCTAAAATTTGGAATCGTGCGGAGATCGTTCTTCTCTACAACATATCCAATTTTCATGAGGTATAACTCCCTCTCTCTCCACCTTTCAAATTAGTGCTTTTTATTTCAATGGCACCTAGATTTAATCCGTCTAAGAGGAAGAAGACCACTCCTAGTGAGGAAGGGTCCTCTTCGAATCCTCACACGGATTCTTTGTTTTTGCCGGTCCAAAAGAGCGACGGCGCTTTCGATGGGTTCTTCTTTCAAACCCTCGATCAAGCTTTATTATGGTACGGTGACTTTTCCACCTGATCCATATGTAGCGGCGCTCCGGTTAAATGGACGGTATTCCCTGATCATCGTCACTTATTTGAGGCATTAGGGTTACATTTACTTGTTAAACTGTGCTTCCCAATTGCTACTAATGCCATTAGATTGTTCTATTGCAATCTCGTAGTTAACACTTTTGACGTGAGCACACGTGTTAGAGGCATAGACATTAAGTTCAATGATGTCCTCCTAGCGGAGATTCTTGGTATTCCCAATGAAGGTGAACCGCTAGTTGATATCACGGAATTCGATTTCCCCGAAGGCACTACACTCACGAGTTTCAAAACGGAACTCTGTGCACCTGACAGAGTACGTTCTGGAAAGTTCAAGGCTAACAACCTGAACTTGTTTAACTACGAATTGCATCGCATCATCTACTCTACTCTTCTTCCAAAATCTACTTCCAAGGATGATGTGACTTCGCTTGAGCTGTCCGCCATGTACCATATTCTTAAGGGGATTCCTTTTTCTACCCCTAAGACAATCATTCAGATGATGGGACGTTGTCGTGCTAGAGATTGAAATCTCTCTTACGCGATGATTCTCTCTCGTATCTTTCAGCGATTCGAGGTTGATCTATCGACTTGTACTCAGGACTCTGAGCCCAAGTTACTCCAGCTTTCTCGTCGCAGCCGGACTGCTTCAGCTCCACCTCCTGCTCCTCCTACTGCACCATCTTCACCACATCAGCCGTATGCCATGACTTTTGAGGGCATACATCAGCATATTTCAGCTTTGCACGTCTCGATGACGGACATGGCTCGCGAGCGAGAGTTCCGCGATGTCACCCGTTACCAGGCGATGTAAACTCCTTGGCCGATCTGTGTTTTGCCCAGACTGGTCACTCTGCTGCTTCCATCCCTCGTGATCCAGCTTTTTCGGGTTACCGCTGTGAGGATGAGGCTGTTCATGCCTACTTCCAGCCAGGTAACGCCTATGACTGGTATCGTGCACCTCGAGATTACGTTGGTGAGTTCTATGCTGGCGCCCCTACTCATCCTACTGGCGCTGGTACTTCTGGTGCTGGTACTTCCGGTCATGCTGGCCACGCTGCTGATGATATTGATGAGGATAGTGATGATGAGATCTGATTTGATTATTAGTGATATTCTATTGTATACTTGGAAATGCTCCGACATTCCAAGTTTTTATTATTTACTTTTTATCAGTACTTTGTAGTTTGATATCAGTACTTTTTATCTTCATGGACATGTTTTTGATGTTTCATTTATGACATCTCAGTTTATTTCAGCATTTTGTTTAAGCACTATCTCTTTATACTGCTTCTCCATTTTAAACTGCCTGTGAAATAGCATGCCTGAGATTTTTTTGTTTTTGAAGCAATACATGCCTGTGATGATAATTTGTAGAAACATTACATGCCTGTGATGCTATATCTCTAATTCTTATACTATATTTCTTTTATTTGTTTTCTTGCTATTTGTTACTTATGCATTGATTGCGGGGGAGTCTTCTGTATTTACTGCGGGGGAGCCTTCTCTTGTGCAATTATTTTGCTAAGTGACAAAGGGGGAGAAAATTAAAAATGATATAACATTTTTTTTGAGTTAAATACAGGTTATGAACAATTTCTACTTTTTGATATTTTTCGAACTAGCTTAATGTTATATCATTCATAGTTTGTCAATTATCAAAATGGGGGAGATTGTTGGCCCATTGGTCATATAGTCAACCTGATCTTAATAATTGATCAAAACTCTGTCTGGATAGACGAAGCTTGTTGGGACATCTCATCTTCTTGGACATAAGCAAGATTGGATATTCACTCCGTTCAAGACTGAAGATCTGTTTGCCTACTTGAGTCTGTACTTCCTATGCAATATAATTTTTCACTTTATTTGAGTCTAGGAATACGTTGTACACCGAGTCGTACTGGCAAATAGGCTATCCCCAAAATAGTTCAAAATATTTTAAAATGACCTATCAAAATGTTTACAAAAAGGTTTTCAAAAAGGTTTTCAAAAATCACCAAAAATCTATTTTAAAACCCTAACCTAACCCTGACAGAACTCGGCCAGAGTTCGGCCAGAGTTCGGTTGGTGGCCGTTTGATTTTTGAATTCTCTGGAACTTGGTCCTCCTGCAGTTGCGGATTTGACCGAGATTTGCTCATCGAGTTCTGCCCGAATTCTGCCCGAATTCTGACAGAGTTCTCCCTTTGGAATTCCTATAAATAGAGATGGATTTCGATCATTTCAATTCACTCATTCACTTTCAATCTTCTCTCTATCTAAAAAGCTTTCTGCCTTCCAAAGAGTTTTCTAGAGCTTTCATTTTCAGATCCCAAGCCAGTTACAATCCTCTAGTCGATTTGCCAGTACGGTACCGTCTAGAAGTTTCTGAGAGATTGTAATCAGAAGGCTTGATTGAAGAATACCTCTTCACATTTGAAGTTGGACGAGTTCTTCGTATCAAAGCTCGCGTTGTAGAAGTTGCAAGGACTTCGTAAGAAAACTTGCGATTTTTTCTATAGTGGATTCAACTGGTAGCAAGAGTTCTACTGACTGGACTAGTCCTCAATAGAGGGATACCAGTATACATCGTTGTCTTTGCTTTTGCTTTCTGAACTCTGCCTTTACATTATTTCAACTGTGATTATATACTGTGATTGTGTTGCTAACATTTTTTAATTAGCATTATTCCGCTGCCAACGCTATTCACCCCCCCTCTAGAGTATTACGCTTTACTATATCGTTCCTACAATCACAGAGCCCTGCTCTAACAACGTGGCCGAGTACAACGCTTTGGTCATTGGCCTCTAACTTGCAAGAGAGCTGGGGGTAGAATATCTTGAAGCATACGACGATTCACAGTTAATCGTCAATCAGATCCGGAGTTCATACGAAGTCCGCCATGAAGACATGATCCCCTATCACCAAATAGCGATCAACATCATCTCGTCATTTGAAGGGTTCTTCATCGAACATGTCCCCTGACTCCGAAATATCGAAGCGGATGCCCTAGCTGGCCTTGCCTCTTCCCTAGCAGTTTCGAACTATGCTCGCCAATCAGTAGATGTGATAGGCCATGAACTGGTCTGTCCCAGGAACAACGTTCAATTCGTCGCAAGTTATTCCGTTCAGGTGATCGACGAAGCGCCAGACTGGAGACAACCATTCATTGACTTCGTAGTCTACGACATCCTGCCCGAGAACCCAAAGGATGCTACTTCCATCAGAAGGCGTTCTCTCAGATTCTTCTACGATACAGAGACGAAAATGTTGTATCGACGATCCTACGATGGGCTATTGCTTCGGTGTCTGTCAAACGCAGAAGCCAAATAATCTGTACGCGAAGCTCATGACGGCGTCTGCGGGGCCCATCAGCCTGGACCTAAACTGTAAGATCGTCTTCGTCGAATGGGCTACTACTGGCCCACGATGGTAGCAGATGCGATAGACTATGCAAAGAAGTACAAAGCCTGCCAAGTCCACGCGGACTTCATTCACCAGCCATCCAAATTTCTACATCCGACAGTGGCGTCCTGGCCATTCGAAGCATGGGGAATGGATATCATTGGTCCAATCACTCCACCTTCTTCCCGAGGACATCGCTTCATACTCGTAATCACGGATTACTTCTCCAAATGGGCGGAAGCTGTCCCGCTTGCCGAAGTAAAGACTTCAAACGTGATCAGCTTCCTCAAGCATCACGTCATCTATCGCTTTGGACTGCCCCGAAGGATAATGGTCCACAGTTCGCAAGCCATGCCTTCTATCGATTCTGCGACAAGCATCGAATTCAGAATATTGCTTCGACGCCATACAACCCAGCAGCGAATGGGTTGGCAGAAGCATTCAATAAAACAATCATCAAACTTCTCAAGAAGTTCGTATCGTCCAACAAATGTGACTTAAACGAGAAGCTTGGTGAATGCTTGTGGGCACCGTACTACAGTCCGAACAGCCACAGGGAACACACCATTTTCCCTGGTATACGAAAGTGAGGCAGTTCTCCCATTGGAGACTCAAATACCCTCGCTTCGCGTCGCTCTCACTTATCAATTGACGACGGATGATAACTACCGTCGCCGACTACAAGAGTTGGAGGCCTTAGTTGAAAAGCGCCTCCTGGCTCAGCAACGGATCGAGCTATACCAAGCACGCATCTCCGGAGCATTCAATAAGAAAGTTAAAATCATAACATTCCAAGTGGGCGATCTCGTTCTGGCAGTCCGGAGGCCGATGGTCATGACTCACAAAATCGCCGGGAAATTCCAGCCAAAATGGGAAGGTCTATTTATCATTGAGGCCGTATTCTCCAACGGTGCCTACCGCCTCGCAAAACAAAACGGAGACTTGCTCATGTTGCCCGTCAACGGCAAGTTCCTGAAGAAATATTATATCTAAACGACATTTTCCAGATCGTCGAGTCATGTACCTGCTGGTACCGCTGAACTCATATTCCAAAATTCTAGACCCGCTGGTACCGCTGAACTCATATTCCAAAATTCTAGACTCCTGAGTCATGTACCCATTGTTACCGCTGAACTCATACCCACAAAATTCCAGATTATTGAGTCATGTACCCTCCCGTACCGCTGAACTCATAATCTCCTAGATTATCGAGTTATGTACCTGCATGTGCCTCTGAACTCACATTACGATCACTCTTTCAGATAGTAAGTCATGTATGACCATACCTCTGAACTTTCTTCCTGAAAGAGATCCTCTCTCATGATCCACTACCCGCACTCCTAGTGCACAAAAAGGGTAACAAATCCATAAATTTCTAAAATGGCCATGTCCTCATTACCTCTGAGTCGTTTCACTTTCGCCAAAAATAAATCACCCCTTTACATAGAACTTCCATGTCCTCATTACCTCTGAGTCGTTCTATGTACCCCTCCTTCATTGAGCCCACTCCTGCCATGTCCTCATTACCTCTGAGTGGGAAGGCTCCATCGAAGAAACCTTCATGCTTGCAATGTCCTCGTTACCTCTGAGTAAGTATGTTGATTCCCTTTCGACTTATTATCCGTACCCACAACCGGAGTACGACAAGGATAATAGGTTCACAAATATTTTCCATTGAGTCCACTCCTGCCATGTCCTCATTACCTCTGAGTAGGAAGACTCCACGGTAAAACCCTCATACTTGCCATGTCCTCATTACCTCTGAGTAAGTATGTTGGTTCCCTTTTCACCCTATTATCTATATCCTAAGCCAGGGTATGCCAAGGATAATAGGTCCACAAATATTCTCCGTTGAGTCTACTCCTGCCATGTCCTCATTACCTCTGAGTAGGAAGACTCCACGGTAAAACCCCCATACTTGCCATGTCCTCATTACCTCTGAGTACGCATGTTGGTTCCCTTTTCATCCTATTATCCATATCCTAAGCCAGGGTACGCCAAGGATAATAGGTCCACAAATATTCTCCGTTGAGTCTACCCCTGCCATGTCCTCATTACCTCTGAGTAGGAAGACTCCGCGGTAAAACCCTCATGCTTGCCATGTCCTCATTACCGCTGAGTAAGTATGTTGGTTCCCTTCCATCCTATTATCCGTATCCTGAGTCAAGGTACGCCAAGGATAATAGGCCCACAAATGTCCTTTGCTAAGTCTCTTAGTACAGGCCCACCATTCCTCATCATGCCCCGGGAGCCCAGCTGCTCCATGGCATTCTTCCTTCCGATACCCGGAACATCCATGATCACCTTGCCGTAGAATTGTTCTAGGTATCCCCAATCAAACTTGTTATCCGTACCTAAAACTAAGGTACGCCAAGGGTAACAGGTCTAGACATAAGTCCCCCATTCGGGGCAAACGCCACCATAACACCACAAGCACAACAGGCAGTACAAATAAAGGATGGAATAAAATATACTCTTTTATTTGAAAGCCAAAAGAAGAATTACATGTTTTGGGACCACGTCCCTCTCAAAAAGAAAAGAAAAGGAGAACAGGAACAAAAGAAGAAAAGGCCGACTATGGTTCGGCATTACACAACTCCTGGAGGCGGTTTCTCACTAAGGTGGTCCCCCGCTCAAGCCGCTGTCTAGCTCGGCGTTCAGCCTCCTGGGTCAACCGCTCCCCATTATCCAAGTCCATGAGTGCCCGCCAGTCATCTTCCAACTTCTTCAGGGCAATTTCCAGGTCAGCCGAAGCTTGATTAACTCCGTCAGCCTCCTGGATAATTAGCCCCCTGTCGATACGGGCAGCCTCAAGCTCAGACTCAAAGAAAGCTAACTTCCTCTGAAGCTCAAGGATCTGCTCCCGCGTGTCAGTGATCCCGCGGGAGGCAGTCGCTTCCCGAGCCGTAACATCTTCACTCTCGTGGCTCAATTGATCGTACTGATCAGACAGATCGCGGAGGTCCTTCAGTATGGCCGGCCTAGTTTTATCCCGAGCAGCTGTTGCCTTCTCTATAGTAGCTATGAGGGAACCGCGCTCCTGATCTATAGCAGTAGGCAGATCAGCCTGCCGCAATACCTGAAGATGGGCCACTAGCTGATCAGTCTCCAGCAATTTTGCCTCCAGAAGTGCAGCCACCCCTGCCCCACCGGAAAGGGCCTTAAGGATATCAATTTGACCCTGGGCGCATTGCCGGGCCAAGACGAAAGAGGTCCCTCTTTCCACAGCAGCCTTTATCCCCCTTTTCAAGTGATGATAAAAGCTGTCGACCATATCCTGTAACGCTTCATCCAGGACCTCTGTAGAGGACGGCATCAGAGGAAGCGTGGCCGGCAACATCGAAGGAGTTGTGCTAGAACTTGCCACCAAGGGGACAAATTTCGAGCAGAACGATGCGCGGATAGCGGCTAACTCTTCCTCTGCCACCCGAAGAGCCTGGACACTGGACAGGGCGGAGAGATCGACTCTCGGAGCCGCCCGAGCAGAGAAAGACGTAAGGACCATCGTCCCCTGCCCCGGCTGTCCCATCACCTGACTGGCCGAACTCGAGCCCGCGGGAGGCCCATCAAGACGAGCCAGAGGGGGAGGGGGCATGCTCCTCTCCGCCAGTGCCCCTTCGGCAGAGTCTGTCTCAACAGTGGCCATCATTGGCACTGGAGAGGCAGGACCTGCATGTCCATGACAACAATCTATCGACGTGAACCGAAGGATGTGGTGATAGAGCAGATAGGCCTCCTCGCAAGTTAAGATTCGGCTTATCTTACCAGGGGAGGAGCATGGAGGCTGCAGCTCATTCGTAGCTGGCATGGTCTTCTCACCCGCGATCTTTAAATTAAATTCGACCGACTCCTCTGTCCCAGCCACCTCGAAGGGAGAGGCAACTCGATCAGCATCATCTTGACGGAATTTAGCAATTTCAGGGGCAGGCTCACCGGAGCCCCCGTCATCCCGAGTCACGACCTCGGCAACTTGAGATTCCTCTTCTTCTGACACCTACAAGAGGGAAGGAAGATGATTAAAATCAAATCTAGAAGAAAGGAAGAACCGGTAGCGACTTGTTTACCTCTGATGTGGGGTCAACTTCCTCGCCTCTTTCCCTGATAGTCAACTTGCGGTGTCTGGTCACAGCCAAATTCCGGGAGCGAGGAATTTTGCCAACAGGAAAAATTTGCCTGCTACGTTTTCGTACAGGACCTGGTGCAACGGGTGGCTGATCTGCCGCGATCTCATCTGGCAAAACAAGCGGCTGATCCGCCCCAACATCTTCCAACGGAAGGGAAGAATCATCTGTATCATGCTCGTCGCCTTCATCATCCGCAGTAGTGGAGTCCGAATCTGGCACTTCAACTCTATTCTTCCTCTTCCTCGTCTTGGCCCCCTGGGACCTCTCCTCCAGGTCGGTATCAACAATAAAACTGGCACCCGGGTTAAAACCGACAGGGGGTTTATTCGCCATGACATGGTACAGAGTCGCCATATACAAAATCTCTATCGGCGCCTCAATAGCAGGGACCGAAAAAATGGTACGGGTATGGAATGCATCATAGTAGTGCCAGGCCCTGATGCCGTCAAGAAGGCTACCTTCAGAACCCAGACAAGAGCTGGGACTGTCTAGAAAAAGCTGGCTGTATCCAAATTGTCGGGCAAACCTGCTGGGCAGATAAGGCTCCAGAAAGACAGTATTGCGGTTGCGATACACCAGATGAGCGGGGCGGATGTTACGCAGCCACAGGAGCATCTGGCCGTCCAGAAGCTGAGGGGGCCCAATACCATCGAGATGTACAGCCGCTATTTCCTCAGCAGTAAAATGAGGGACAGATACAAAAATGTTGTACATATCTGCCCTCGCCAGTGCCATTCGGCAAGCGCGCATGGTCTCACACTCCCAAGAATCATTACGATAACGGAAGATAAAAGCGTCGTTGTCAGTTACACCGTCTTCAGAGCCCGGTCTCATCAAAGACGGATAATGCATCAGCAGCCACCCTATCAGATAATGATAGGACAGCTCAGTCCGTTCAAAATTTTTTTGTAACATCGCGGGCGATGACCTTGGACGTGAAAGTGCGAAGGCCACGGTGTATGCTGCACACCATGGCCGGAAGGAGAGCTAGCTTGACTCACGAAACTAACTTCACAGCCGGAAGGATGAAATTACGACTGATCCTTTCAATAGAACCAGCTCCTCCCGAGACTACACAATTTCGCAGCCATACCATCAAGAACCCCGCCAGGAGCGCCTTTTTTGACAGTTCTTGGGTGTCCTGATAAAAATAACCAAAAGAGTCAGTTTTACTCCCGAATCTGTCACTAGTAGTGGCCACCCTCTTGGCCGACGACACCAAAGTTTGAACTGCCTCCCGGGATTGAGGACGTCGGGAAGTAACTTGACCTGAGGTACCCATCGTGAAGAGATAGCGCACCCAGTCCTTGGTGTGGGGAGCATTCCCTTCCGAGCTGCTGTCCTTTTTGGCTATCCGCTGACATGTGCTATAGTGGCACAATATCTCTTGATAAATAGCCACGAAGCCTTGATACCGTCCCTCCAACTCTTCGAACTCCTCATTCGTGGGAGTGTACACCTCAAAAGCTTCGTCCCCCCAAGGAAGCTTGGAGACCGCATGCATTTCGTGGAGCGCAAGCCCCATTTCCCCTACGGGTGTATAGAAGGTTCCCGTACGACGGTTATACATCTCCAGCAGAGATATGAATAATCTCTTGTTTATGGGCAAGCCATGGCTGGTGCTCCGAATAGCATGATAAAGACCAATCTCACATAGAAAGGTCTTATACTTCCGCAAGATCCACATAGACAGATTGGTCCATGAGGGAATAGGGTGTATCCAACTCGGGAGCGTTAACCGGCCAATCGGATAGGAGCCCTTCCGAGCAAGTTGGTTCATAAAAGTGTCGGCTACAGAAAACGTGAAATTGGGACCCGGCACATTCAAGAAAGTACTCGGGGCCAATCCCATTACAGAACGGCTGGTGTACACCTTGCCCGCACACACCGACTTCATACTGTTGTTATAATGGATGTCTCCCACAAATATCCCACTTCGGGTAGGAGTTAAAGACTCCTCCATCTTCCGATCCAGTGGGAGCATATTAAACCAAGATAGTGGGAAGTGACGCTCCATTTGGGGGATGCGAATCGCCATCCCATTAGAAATAAAACTCCAGTTCTCTGACACATCCAGAACCTGACTGTTCTTCACAGTCAAGGCGTCTCCGAAGAAGAACGCAGGCTTCAATTATTCCCCTTCTAATTTCCCCGAGTTTATCATAGCATTGAAAAAATAGAAAGGCTGGTTCTTGAGGGCATTCAATCTCGCCGGAGGCTCGTCACTAGAAAACTTGTCCGCCATATGCCTAACTATATGGTCGTACCTATAGCCCAGAGCAGCCTGGACACGACCTACCAGGAGTTCTCTATCAGCGTTAACTGGCAAATTCACTGAGACAAAGACAAAAGAAATAAGTTAAAAAGATGATTGACTAGTTTCCTCAAGCCTATGCGGCTCGGATTCAAAGAAGCCTCAGGCGGCCCAACTCAGAAAAAGGCTTATGCGGCTCCGACTAGTGGAGACTCCTGCTACAGTGATTAAACATAGTTACGCGGCTCTGATCAAACACAACCTCATGAGACAGAGTTCGAATAAGTTTAAAAGGCTCATACGACAAGACGAGTTCAAGCGAGCATATGCTGTAAACCCCCTAAAATTTTCTACTTTTTTTATCTTTATTAAATAGAAATAATTGGGATTTTTTTAATTTATTTATTAGAAGTGGTAAAATTTATTTTAGCCTTATAAAGTGGGTAGAAATTTTATCCTATTTTTTGATATTATGTGCGGGTTATTTTATACAAAATATTATAGGTTACAAATACTCTAGAAACTATTATGATTTTGTTTTTTTTAAAAATTTTGAAAATATATTTCTTAGGAGCTTATTAAGTATTTAAATGATTTATGGTATTTTAGAAATAGTGGTAGTATATATTTCATGGACTTTTATATTTTTATTACCTTTTTGTATATTATTAATTATTAAATTGTTTTATAAAGTTGTTTAGATTTTAGGAGTTTTAATAGGAATTTTATTGAGTTATTCATAAAGTATATATGTATGTGTATATATGTATATCCGTATATACATATATTACATACATACATATATATATATATATATATATATATATATATATATATATATATATATATATATAAAATAGAGAAATTATATATATATTGGATTCTATTAGGATAGGGTATATTAAGAATTACTGTTCAGATTATAGTTATTATACTGTGATTAGAAAAAAAAAATTTCAATTTATCGCGAGATATTCAATATCTCGCGATAAACACTTTCATGCAAAACCCGACCATCCCACATCGATCATATCCATCCCAGATTTGAAATCAAATTCGAAAATTTGATTGGATAAGAACTAATCGAATATAGATCAATCTCTGCTAGAGATCACAACCTAAACTAGAATCTGATTTGAATTAGATTCAAATCTTTTCATATCACCCATTTGAAAACCGAGCAGTAAACTTCGGTCGAGAGGATCATCGAAGCCCAATCTGGATCTCTTCGCCTAGGAACCGCCCCCAGCCCCTCGCCAACCTTGAGCGTGCAGTCCCGACCCATCTGTACCGTCGGTGACCGCCGTAGCAGCGCCGCCGGCGCAGTCGACGACCAAGGATACAGGGCACCCCTGTTTTGTTCCAGACGAGGTACCCTCCATCACCAACTCGATTCGTCACGTACAATTCATATTTTTTGATGCTGCGAGTTATCGTAGATAGCCCACCTGACCCCCTAGACGACCCAATAATTGGTTTTCTTTATTGTCGAACCATCGCGTTGAAAATTCGATGCAAATATTACGAAAAAAACTGATTTTTACAACAGTATACACAGATCCATGTACCCCTGTTTAGAGGCATTTTCCCGTCAATCTAGTAGGATTATTCCAAAAACAATTAAACAGTGAAATAGACCACCTGTAGCGCTACGAGTCCTTTCTTTTAGTTTAAATTTTCGTTCATTCTATGCCATGAACTTCGAACCCAAAGTTTAGGGAAAACAGTTTTTAAAACTATAAATTTTAGGAAAATTTTCCCGAAACGGCGAGCGCTCCGACAAACCGGGCGACGTGGTCGCGCACTATACGCATCGAAAGGTGCGTATGGATGTTGCCGACGTGTGGGAACTGACGGAACTCGATTTCATTGTGCGTGCGCGACGAAATCAGTACGTATCCGTCGAGATACCCCCGTATCGACATTTTGCAAACTTGACCATAACTTTGTGCACATTCGTCGTATCGAGATGAAACTTGCGCCATCAGGACCGTATCATTTTTTTGGTCCTGTATGCCAAGTTTGGTCCGATTCTGAGAAGGTCAAATCGGAACGCCTTTTGGCGGGCCTACGACCCGCTCTAACGGGCGATTTTGTGCACGGCTCGTCGGAATCCAACTTTGGACATACTGTTGGGTTCGTCTCCTCAAACTGGATTCGTAGACATGTAGTTTGACGACTTTAGAGACCGTAGGTTCTGGCACGTATTTCGGTGCAAAATGGGTTTAACGGCGGACATCGTTTTGACCTGAAATTATGATTTTGTCCCTGTTCCAGAATTAGACTTTTGGACAGGCATTTCCTAGGTATTTCTTTTATGCCAAATCTGTTCGTGATGTTTATTTCAGCATCCGAGGTCGTTCGTAAAAGTTGGATTTCAGTACTTCTCTATTCTGACGATTTGAGTTACCAGGCGTCGCCATTCTGCACACTACCTCCAGGCAAGATACCTTGCCACCAGCTGTTTATTATTTTAGCTTATATTTCATGCATTATTCATTATTTTCTTTATGCAAAATAAACTGTGATACATGGCATAACATGTTAGAACTTACGGTTCAGTCATATTACCTGCTATGTATTTACACATTAAACTTAGAGTTAAGGGACCACCCTGTGTGTGTTGCATTCATTGGCCTTGACACGTTGTAACACGATGTTGTGTGTCACATGTAGAACACGGACATGCATGACTGGCTGGCCACCGGTGCGTATAAGCCGTGCGATAGGATTAACCGCTAATAGAGGTTGCATGCTAGTTTGACTTAGCGGTTATAGAGGTTCACTGTTGTGGATACAACATAGTAGGCATTGGGCGGGGAGGACAATTCCTTAGCGTATGGGCTTCGATGCACTTTTCCTTTTGTAACCCGTGAGCTCCGCCGGAGACGCGGGTCAGATTACCCATGATTACTGACGGCCACTGGCGATTCTGCGGAACGTCATGCTTGTAGGAACGAAATCGTAAAGCACAATACTCTAGAGGGGGTGAATAGAGTTGGCAGCGGAAAAATGCTAATTAAAAATGTTAGCAGCAAGATCACAGAATAATAATCACAACTAAATAATGTAAAGGCAGAGATAAGAAAGCAAACGCAAAGACAGCGATATATACTGGTTTCCTTCTGTTGAGGACTAATCCAGTTGGTAGAACTCTTGCTACCAGTTGAATCCACTATTGGCAAAACCGCAAGTTTTCTTACGAAGTCCTTGCAACTTCTATAATGCGAGATTTGATACGAAGAACTCGTCCAACTTCAATTTTGAAGAGTTGAATCTTCTATCAAGCCTCTGATTACAATCGCTCTGAAACATCTAGACCGCACCGCACTGGCAAATCGACTAGAGGATTGTAATTGGCTTGGGATCTGAAATTTAAAGCTCGCGAAAACTCTTTGGAAGACTGAAAGCTTTTTAGAAGAGAGAAGATTGAAAGTAATTGAGTTAGTTGAAATGATCGAAATCCTTCTCTATTTATAGGAATTCCAAAGACAGAATTCTGGCAGAATTCGGGCAGAACTCGATGAGGAAATCTCGGTCAAATCCGCAACTGCAGGAGGACCAAGTTCCAAAGAATTCAAAAATTAAAACGGCCACTAACCGAACTCTGGCCGAACTCTGGCCGAGTTCTGTCAGGGTTAGGTTAGGTTTTTAAAATTAGTTTTTGGGGATTTTTTGAAAACCTTTTTGAAAACCTTTTTGAAGCTTTTGTTAATATGAATGTTTTTCAAAACTAAGGATATTTTTAAAAACATTTTGAAATCATTTTGGAATAGCCTATTTGCCAGTACGACTCAGTGTACAACGTATTCCTAGACTCAATAAAATGAAAAATACATTGCTCAAAAAAATACAGACTCGAACAGACAAACATTGCTTCGGTCTTGAACTGAGTAGATAGCTGTTCTTGATCATGTCCAAGAGTCCGAGATATCCTGACTAGCTTCATATATCCAGACAGAGTTTGATCAATTATTAAAATCAGTTTGACCATATGACCAATGGGCCAACAATCTCCCCCATTTTGATAATTGACAAACTATGAATGATATAACATCTTTGCTTGGAATAAAAATCAAAAAAGGTAAAAATTGTTCATATTCCTGCATTTTCTCAAAAAGAATGTTAGATCCTTTATTTTCTCCCCCGTTGTCACTTAGCAAAATAATTACAAAAGAGAAAAACTCCTCCGCAATTAATGCATAAGTAACAAACAGTGAAGAAACACAAAATAAAAAATATAAAAAATTATGACAGATGGTAGAGACAGTAAAAAAAATAACATCACAGGCATGTATTTGTCTCAGACAGTTTATAACAGAGAATTATTTCACAGGCAGTTTATAATAAAGAAGCAGATAAAGATGCTATAAATAAGTAAATAAACTGATGTGAAACATAAACTACGCATCTCATAAAGATAAAAAGATGTCCAAGAGACAAAAAAAATATCCAGTACAAGTCCTCAAAAGAAATACTGATAATAAAGTCTAAAGACAGAAACTTGGAATGTCGGAGCATTTCCAAGTATACAGTAGATAATGTCTAAGTCTCAAAAATCAACTAATATATCACAAATCCTCCTCATCATCATCATCATCAGCATGACCGGCATGTCCAGAAGGACCAGCTGCAGAGGTACCAGCTCCAGAAGGGTGAGGAGGAGCGCCAGTGTAAAACTCACCGACATAGTCTCGAGGAGCACGATCAGAGCGGTACCAATCATATGCATTACCGGGCTGAAAGTAGGCATGAACAGCCTCATCCTCACAGCGGTAACCAGAGAAGGCTGAATCTCTAGGAATAGAACCGGCAGAATGTCCAGTCTGGGCGAATCGGAGATCAGCGAGAGAATTCACTATCGCCTGATAACGAGTGACATCGCGGAAATCACGCTCGCGAGCCATATCCGTCATCGAGACATGCAAACCCGAAAGGTGCTGGTGTATGCCCTCAAAAGTCATGGCATACTGCTGAGTAGGTGGAGGAAGTGGAGCAGTAGGAGGAACAGTAGGAGGAGCAGCAGCAGTCATACTACGACGAGATAATTTCAGAAACTTGGGCTCAGGGTCTTGAGTACAAGTTGACAAATCAATATCAAAATGCTGGAAGATGCGTGGAAGAATCATCGCATAAGAGAGATTTTTATCTCTTGCACGACAACGTCCCATCATCTGGATAATGGTCTTAGGGGCAGAAAATGGAATCCCCTTAAGAATGTGATACATAGCAGATAATTCAAGAGATATCACATCATCCTTTGAAGTAGACTTCGGAAGAATAGTAGAGTAGATGGTGCGGTACAATTCATAATTAAACAAGTTCAAGTTGTTTGCCTTGAACTTTTCAGAGCGAACTCGATCAGGTGCACAGAGTTCCGCTTTGAAACTAGTAAGTGTCGTGCCGTCGGGGAATTCAAATTCAGTGATATCAACAAGCGGTTCACCTTCGTTGGAAATACCAAGGATTTCCGCTAAGAGGACATTATTGAAATTGATATCTAGTCCGCCAACACGAGTACTTACGTCAAACGTGTTTAATATGATATTGCAGTAGAACAGTCTAATGGCATTAGTTACTACTGGGAAACAAAGTTTAACAAAATATTGTAACCCTAATGCCTCAAAATAAGGGCGGTGTTCTGGAAACACAGTCCACTTGATAGGAGCGCCTGTGCATATGGATCTCATGGAGAATTCTCCATACCACAGTAGGGCTTGATCTAGGGTTTGAAAGTAAAACCCGTCGAACGCGCCATCGCTAGATTGGACTGGCGAAAAGAGGGAATCCGTGGGTGGATTCGAAGATGAACCTTCCTCACTAGGATTGGTTGTCTTCTTCCTCTTGAAGAGGTTAAATCCCTTAGGTGCCATTTGTGCAATAAAATTAAATCTGCACAAAATTGAAAGGAGGGGAAATACGAAGTTATACCTTCCAAGATTCGAATATGTTGTAGAGAACAATGAACTCCGTACGAATCCAAAGTTTGGATTGATTTTACCACGTGGATTGGAAGAAAAGGATTGGTGAAGAACTAGGGTTTAGGGCTTTTCGCGTGGCTGCTGTGCTGTGATGGTGGATTTTAGAAGCAATGAAGAAGAAAGGCTCTTGGGTTCTGGTTATATAACCTGATACCCTAACCGAACTCGGGCCGAATTCGGTCCGAAGTCTGGCCGAATTCGCCTGGGGTTAGTTTGGAACACTTTCTTTTTCATTGGCTCATTTCAAATATTTAATTCAAAGATTAGTAATTCTGGCATTAAATTAATATAATTAATATTATTTTATAAATTAAATTTTGTTACACAGCGACTGTTTCAGATTAGCTGTAGGAGTACTGTCCCAGCTGGCGGAGGTTCACCGGGGAACTCTTAAATACCGCTTCGCTTCAACCGTAGTTGTGGTGACAGACAGACTCTTTATTGGCTTGTCTCTAACACAGTTTTTGCATATTGAAATAAAATCATAAAATAAAATTAATTAACATTATTGACGTCCAAAATTTCTAATTCTCGACGTAAATAATTGAAACGATCTTCTGCTAGAGGTTTTGTGAAAATATCAGCCAATTGATTCTCAGTATCTATGTACACAAGGTCAATATCTCCATTTTGATGATGATCTCTAAGAAAATGATGTCGGATCTCGATATGCTTAGTATGAGAATGACATACTGGATTCTTAGTCAAATTAATAGTGCTTGTGTTATCACAAAAAATGGGAATGTGTGTGTAAAATAAATCATAGTCTTCTAAGGTTTGTTTCATCCACAAAATTTGAGCACAACAACGTCCTGCGGCGATATACTCAACCTCTGTTGTTGATAGGGCTACAGAATTTTACTTTTTACTAAACCATGAGACTAAAGCCTTGCCTAAAAAATGACATGTGCCACTGGTACTTTTTCTATCAACTTTGCATCCAGCAAAATCTGCATCCGAGTAACCAATAAGGTCAAAGGACTTAGTTTTGGGATACCATAAGCCAACAGAAAAAGTGCCCTTAAGGTATCGAAAGATACGCTTAACTGCGCACAGATGTGATTCCTTTGGATTAGCTTGAAAACGTGCACACAGGCAAACACTAAACATAATATCTGGACGACTAGCAGTTAAATAAAGTAAACTACCGATCATACCTCGATACTTACGTGTGTCGACCGGCTTGCCTTGTTCATCAATATCAAGCTTTGTTGAAGTTGCCATCGGAGTGCCAATAGGTTTGAAATTGTCCAGATCAAACTTTTTTAGCAAATCTTTTGTGTACTTGGCTTGATTTATGAATGTACCATTGTCAGTTTGTTTGATTTGCAGTCCGAGAAAGAATTTCAGCTCTTCCATCATGCTCATCTCAAACTCATTCTGCATACACTTAGAGAATTCTGGACACAGAGATTCATCAATAGATCTAAATATAATATCATCAACATAGACTTGTATCAAGACAAGCTTGCCATTAAAAGACTTAATAAAAAGTGTAGTGTCAACCTTGTCTTTTGAAAAACCGTTGTCAAGTAGGAAAGAGCTTAGACGATCATACCAAGCACGACAGGCTTGTTTTAATCCGTACAAAGCTTTCTTCAACTTGAAAACATGATCAGGATTTTTAAAATCTGTGAAACCCGGAGGTTGTGCTACAAAAACTTCTTCTTTTATAAAACCATTTAAAAATGCACTCTTGACATCCATTTGAAATAATTTGAAATTATGAAAACATGCAAATGTACATAACATGCGAATGGATTCTAATCTCGCAATTGGAGCATAAGTCTCATCGTAGTCGATACCTTCTTCCTGATTGTATCCTTGAGCTACGAGTCGAGCCTTATTACGAGTCACTAAACCATTCTCATTCAGTTTATTTCGGAATACCCAACGGGTGCCAATGACCGGATGATCAATAGGCTTGGGAACAAGTTCCCAAACTTGATTTCGTTCAAATTGGTTTAATTCCTCTTGTATAGCATCTATCCAAAAACTATCACTACATTCTTCATCAATAGTTTTGGGTTCTAGCTGTGAAATGAATGCAACACTAGAAACAATATCTCTACTGGATGTACGAGTACTTACACCTTTAGTAATATCACCAATTATCAAATCCTTTGGATGATCAGCCGTAAATTTTAATCTTTTCGGCAGACTCTGAAGGTAGCTGGTTCCTGGATCTTCTCTAGGAGGATCAGCTAGTGCCGAGCTTGGTTGAGAATCAGCTGTTGTTGAGCTTGGTACAGTTGGATCTTCGTTATTGTCATCGATAGTCATTTGGTTTAGTTCATCAAAAGTGACGTTAATTGACTCTTCGATGATCATGGTTCGTTTGTTGAAGACCCTGTATCCTTTGCTCTTGGCCGCATAACCTAAAAATATACCTTCATCGGCCTTTTCGTCAAACTTTTCCAAATTGTCTTTTGTATTAAGAATAAAGCACTTACAACCAAATATTCTAAAATATGAAACTGATGGGATTCTATCAAACCATAACTCAAATAGAGTATTCTTCGATTTGGGTCGAATTAGAACTCTATTGAGAATAAAACAAGCTGTACTGACAGCTTCAGCCTAGAAATATTTGGGTAGACTAAACTGGTTTAACATTACTCTGGCTATTTCGGATAGAGTTCTGTTCTTACGTTCCACAACTCCATTTTGTTATGGAGTCCTAGGGCAGGAGAACTCGTGTACAAAATCGTGTGTGTCACAAAATTGCTCAAACTCTGCATTCTCGAATTCGCCACCATGATCGCTTCTAATACGAGTGATCATGTAACCTTTTTCATTCTGTACTTTCTTACAAAAGGCGACAAATTTGGATAATGCATCATTCTTGTGTGTCAAGAAGTATACCCACGTGTATCTAGAGTAATCATCTACAATTACAAAGGCATAAAGCTTACCTCCGAGGCTAGCAACTCTGCTAGGACCAAATAAGTCCATATGTAGCAATTGTAGAGGTCTAGTAGTACATACTGCGTTTTACTGACTTGAACGTGGATCTGGTAGCTTTGTTCTTTTCACATTGGCTGCATACCGAATACTTCTTGAATGTTATATCCGGTAAACCGCGTACAAGCTTCTTTGTGGATAATCTTGAGATTGTGTCCATATTTGCGTGACCGAGTCTCATATGCCACAGATGACTCTCATCACTTTTAGCCATTAAACATCTACCTAAAATGTTAGTTTCTTCCAACAAATAGAAAACATATATGTTGTCTTCCCTGATACCTTCAAAGATAGTACTACCAGTTGAGCTATCAACTATAGTACATTTGTCTTTGCCAAAGTTGATGCCATAACCATGATCAGCTAGATGACTTACACTTAGTAGATTATGTTTCAACTCGGTAACCAGACAGACATCCTTAATCACAGGATAGGAAGACTTACCAACATCACCGATACCAATGATATACCCTTTCAAGTTATTACCGAAGGAAACATAACCTTCCTTCTTCTTCTTCTTCTTCTTCTTCGACAGTGTTGCAAATAATGTAGCGTCACCGGTCATATGCCGCGAACAACCGCTGTCGAGGATCCATTTGTTTTTAGCATGTGAAAGGTGTTCCACCTACAAAACAGTTTGCAGATGAAACTTTTGGTACCCATTTCTTGTAGGGTCCTGAAATGTTAGCTTTTGGTATCCATGCATAAATATTTAAATCAACAAGCTTTCTGATTCTACATGCAGAAAAAATATGACCAATGTGGCCACAATAATGATATTGTACATGTTTAGTGTTGAAAGCTGAGTGATGTGCACGGTTGGTAGGTTTAGGTTTTCTAGTATAGAAGAAAGCATACCTATAATCCTGTTTGGGCTTAACCTTTTGGGGTAAAGGTTTGATAGGGTTAGGTCTGACAGTGTTTGGCTTTGGAATGTTTCGATTTTTCGGTAAGTGACACGTGTTAGGGTAGGAAGCAGCAGTCTCAGGCTGTTTTCCTAACCTAATTTCCAATCTTTTGGAAGTGTCATACAACTTAGTATAATCAGAAGTGAGTGTTTCTATTCTGATTTGTGCACTTTGAAAACTTTTCTTCTCTTTAGAAAGTTCTTCTTTCAGTTGGTCAATAACCTTGTCTTTCTCTTCAGATGACTTGGTAGTCTCGTGTAATAAGAGCTTAATAGAGGAAAACTCACCAGACTCACTAACATTATTTCTAACCTCAGCTAGTAGGTCGGTAAGTCTTCCTATTTCACCTTTGTACTCTTTGAGTACCTTCTTAGAGGTCTGATATTTGTTACGCAGTTTCCTGTAATCACTTATCAGTTCACTGAAGGCATCTCCTAATTGCTCAAAGGTAAAGTCATCATATGTATCAACTACAGGTTCAGTAGGTACCTGATCGGATGCCATAAAGCATACGTTTGTAGCGTCTTCTGATTGTTCATCTTCTGAATCGCTGGTTTCACTTTCATGCCATATGCTGGTGTTGGCATATCTCCGAGATATTGATCTCTTCCGGTTCCCTTTTTCATACCTGTTGCTCTTCTTGCTTGATGATGAGTTTATTGGACAATCCTTTTTCATGTGTCCCTTCTTCTTGCAGCCGTAGCAGACAGCATCATATTGATACCAGTTGTTGTTGCTATTGTTTTCTTTGGATTTCTTCTCATATCTCATGAATCTTTTGAATTTTCTTGCTAGGTGTGTTTGATCTTCAGTATCAGATTTACTGCTGTCTGAATCACCTTCAGCAGCTTTTCTGTGCTGAGCCTTGAAAGCGATTGTCTTTTCTTTTGGTGCAGGCTCTTCAAAATCTTGTAGCTCCAGTTCATGAGTGAGTAGCTTACCCATGAGTACTTCGAGGGACATAGTTGAGAGGTCGTCCCCTTCAATGATCGCAGTAGCCTTTGGAATCCAGTTCTTGGTAAGTGCTCGCAGGAGTTTGTGAATCTTTTCATGGTTACTGTAATCTTTGCCTAGGGAGGACAAAGGATTTACAATATCCAAGAATCTTTCGAACATCTGAGTAACTGTTTCGTTGGGCTTCATCTTGAACACCTCATACTCTTGAGTAAGTCTGCTGACATTTGATTCTTTGACTTGAGTCGTGCCTTCATGTGTGACTTCAAGAAGCTTCCACACTTCATTAGCAGTTGTGCAGATAGATACCCTGTTAAATTCAGTTCTGTCTAAAGCACAAAATAAAGCGTTAATAGCACGTGCGTCAAGACTGGCCTTTTTCTTTTCTTCCTCTGTATATCTGTTATGGGGTTTTTCAACTAAAACTCCATCAACATTTATACGAGGTGGCTTTTGATAGCCATCAATAACAATAGACCATAAATCAAAGTCAAGTGATTTCAAGAAGAAACTCATCCGTGTTTTCCAATAGGTATAGTTCGTACCATCAAACAGTGGAGGTCTGTTTGTGGCCTGGCCTTCACTTGTTAATTTCACAGTTGCCATGTGTTGTGCTGTGATCTATATAACAATTAATTAAATGAATAAATAATTGCAATGTTATCTTGCTTTACCTGTAACACCCGCTCTGATACCAATTTTAGGAACGAAATCGTAAAGCACAATACTCTAGAGCGGGTGAATAGAGTTGGCAGCGAAAAAATGCTAATTAAAAATGTTAGCAGCAAGATCACAGAATAATAATCACAACTAAATAATGTAAAGGCAGAGATAAGAAAGCAAACGCAAAGACAACGATGTATACTGGTTTCCCTCTGTTGAGGACTAATCCAGTCGGTAGAACTCTTGCTACCAGTTGAATCCACTATTGGCAAAACCGTAAGTTTTCTTACGAAGCCCTTGCAACTTCTACAACGCAAGCTTTGATACGAAGAACTCGTCCAACTTCAATTTTGAAGAGTTGAATCTTCTATCAAGCCTCTGATTACAATCACTCTGAAACTTCTAGACCGCACTGTACTGGCAAATCGATTAGAGGATTGTAATTGGCTTGGGATCTGAAATTTGAAGCTCGAGAAAACTCTTTGGAAGACTGAAAGCTTTTTAGAAGAGAGAAGATTGAAAGTGAATGAGTGAGTTGAAATGATCGAAATCCATATTTATTTATAGGAATTCCAAAGACAGAATTCTGGCAGAATTCGGGCAGAATTCGGGCAGAACTCGATGAGGAAATCTCGGTCAAATCCGCAAATGCAGGAGGACCAAGTTCCAAAGAATTCAAAAATTAAAACGGCCACTAACCGAACTCTGGCCGAACTCTGGCCGAGTTCTGTCAGGGTTAGGTTAGGTTTTTAAAATTAGTTTTTGGGGATTTTTTGAAAACCTTTTTGAAAACCTTTTTGAAGCTTTTGTTAATATGAATGTTTTACAAAACTAAGGATATTTTTAAAAATATTTTGAAATCATTTTGGAATAGCCTATTTGCCAGTATGACTCGGTGTATAACGTATTCCTAGACTCAATAAAATAAAAAATATATTGCTCAAAGAAATACAGACTCGAACAGGCAAACATTGCTTCGGTCTTGAACTGAGTAGATAGCTGTTCTTGATCATGTCCAAGAGTCCGAGATATCCTGACTAGCTTCATATATCCAGACAGAGTTTGATTAATTATTAAAATCAGTTTGACCATATGACCAATGGGCCAACAATACTATTACTGATGGGGCCTCTGGTGCCCAAGGGGGGACTATGCCGATCCTATTTAGCCAGGGCCCATACGCAGGAAGGATTGTTCTTAACTACATATCACTTAGAACAGTTAGGCACCTTTATCCGTTAGGTACGAGTACTTTTGGTTTGGATACTTGTATCTGACCGTGGCTTGGAACAATAACTTATCGCGGACTAGTTTGCTACATCTTATCCTTGTTTGGTTGTAGGTGTGGCTTACTACTTCGATGAGAAGGTATTGAACCTTGTTGGGGTCCGGATACCATATTGGATTCATAGCGTGGAAAGATACGTCACCGTGAATTAGTTTACCATCTCCTGTCCTTGTTTGGTTGGGGAGATGGTAGGCTAGTTCAGTAGGTGGGTATTGGACCATGTTATGATCTGATTTGACTTATTCTTATTGAGCAATATTTATTCAGTTTATGTGGCATGTTCTTTTTGTATCTTGTTACGTTCCTCTGAGGACCTGGTGACCTCTCCAGGTATAGGTATGCAGGACTTTCTGCAGGCGTATGGCTCCGGTGTAGACTCATCCTTCATGCTCGAGCGAGTCGTACCTTCTGATCACAGCTGTCCCTATTGGGTCGAGGAGCCTATTTAGTCATCATTTCTTATTCTATTTATCTTAGAGGTTGGACTCTATTTTTCTTCAGTTTATTCTAGTACCGGTAGTGGATTTGTCTCCGCCCGGTCAACAGCTACATTTTGACATTTACTTTGATTCGTGAGTTACCATTTTCTTTATATTTAATGTGGAAGAGATATAGCTTTTACCTGTGACTGTTTGTTATTATTATTCACAATACAGCTTATGTGTATATTCGAGATTTCCATATATTGGAGTGTATCTCGTATATATGCAGCTGGCATGCTTCGTTCCTAGTCCTAAGTATTTTGGGACTGGGGCGTTACATATGCGGTCCAAATCAAGTGAGCTTAAGCGGCCCCGTTAGAGACACGCTTATGCAGCTCAAATACAGATAAGCCATACAGTCCAATTCGAATAGGCTTATGCGGTCCAAATCAAGTGAGTTTATGCTGAGCTTATACGGCCCCGCTAGAGAGATACTTATGCGGTCACAACAACAGATCTCTTGCGGCTCCGACATGGAACATACCCTATGCGGCTCGAGACGTGTATGCGACACACAAGAAGATGGAGGCTCGCGCATAAAATATGCGACGTAGCCATGATAGTCAGGGTTCCAAACTCACGCAAAAGGTTCTTACCATCGATAGCGGGATGGACGTCGAGGTGAACTACGGGTATGTCAGCTGGCAGAGGAGCTGCCACATCCGTCGCCGCAGAAGCAGCTTTCTTACCCTTCGTCGCCGATGAAGACACTGCATTCTTCGCCGCAACAGTCTTCTTGGGAGCCATTACTATGATCAGAGAAAGAGGATGAAGACAAGAGGATTAGGGCAATAGCAGAAAGTAAAAGAAAGTCTTTCCCAAACACCCTGCTATTTATAGGCAGAACCCCAATGAACCGACGCATCGGTCCACGAGCAGTATAACCGACTCTTTGTTTATCAAGGCGATCTGATTATTTAGGGCTAAACTCTTGGGATCCTGTCCCAAAAAGCGGCCTGAGAATCAAACAGCAATTAATGCAAAAAGATTTGCACACGTGACAGGATGACGTGGCAAGGAGCTTCATGTGGCCAGACAGCCCATGCGGCCAAAGGGTCCATGCAGCTGATTGACTAATGTGGCTGAGGAGGCTATGCGACAAGGACATCATATGCGGCCAGAGGAGTTTATACATAGCCATGCTTCTTATTCAAAGTATTTCAATTTTGCAAATTGAAAACTTTGAAGGGGGTCTTGTAAAAGCATGGAAAAGAATAAAAAAAGATCCATACGGCCAAGGATCCCCATGCGGCTCAGAGAGCTCATACGACTCAAGCGTCTATGCGGCTCGAATAGTTCCATGCGGCCCAGAGAGAAGCCACGTGGTCCTCAACAGCTCTTTTCTTTGTCTTCTACTACATTTAATGCCTTGACGGCGGACAACTCTGACCAATGACAGAAAGATGCAATAATGACTCTGTCATAATGGCAGACTCCTAGGGAAACGAAGGAGATCTCTGACACAATCCCCCGAAATCCAGAAACCTTCATGAGTCCTTGACATGTGGACAGTCGCATGCGGCTCAAACAGAGACCACCCCATGCGGTTTAGGCCGAAGCTATCCCATACGGCTCATGAGAACTACCCCATGCGGCTCAAGCACAGGCTATCTCTATGCGGCTCACGAGGACTATCTCCATGCGGCTCACGAAGAAAGCACCCATCATGCGGTCACCTACGCTCATGCGGCTCAGATCACCACCATGCGGTTCAAATATTCAGGTGCCACTCCCAAGCAGCCTTGACATGTGGCCAGCCTTATGCGGCTCAATGGGGGGGCAGTCCTCATGCGGCTCAGATTTTCTAAGTGACTCGCGGTTAAGACACGTGGCATGATAATGGGACACGTGGCATCAAATCGACCGAAATCCATCAACAAATCCTAATAAAATATTGGAATCAAATCAGATCATTTGCAATCAATCAAATTAAACACGTGGCAGAAGATCCGAGCTTGGCATAATAAATCATGAGGATTTATGGCAATCATCATTAATTGCCCACAGAGATTTGATGCAATCACATTAATTGCTCAAATCTATTATGAACGGCCCAGATTTATTGATCCTTAACCGCCGACTTTTGAGAATGGGCAATCATCACAAACCCTAATGATGCCCCCACTCTTATAAATAGCAAGGTGCCATTCCCTTGCAACAAGGACGAAAAACAGAGAGATGGAGAGAGAATAGAAGAGCAGAGAGCAGAGAGCAGAGAGAGCAGAGAGCACTCCCCCTCGGATCCAGAAAGAATAAATAGAGCATTTCTTCATCAACGCCAAGCAGTTCTTCTATAGAGCCAAGGCTGCACCCGATCGTCCAAGGAGTAAGGCAGAGCTTCCGTCGCTTTCTCTAGCCTCTATCGTCACCCCCCAGAATCTAAAATAAACAATTGTACTTAGATTGCTGTACCTAGGTTTTCGTCCCTAGGCTTTCTTTGTACGAGCGAGTTTGTATTGTGAGTCTAAAGTTCAGTCCTCCGATAATTGTTCTGTACTTTTACAATCAATGACAAACAGTGCTCAGTCGTGAATCAGAGATGAGCGTATCGTAAGAGACCTTGGGTCGAAAAAATTGTTGCCTTTGAGCATCGTAGACTCAAGTTGATCTCTTGTGTCGGAAGAGATTAAGCATGATATCTGGATAAGTTACCTAGCGGGGGTAGCCCCAGACGCGATGCGTAGATAGTTCGAGAACGTGAATCGTGTTGGAATTTTTATATACGATACATAGTACAGATTGTAGGCGAAGGAAGTTTGGATATGTTGGACTTAGTCCATGTCGTTAAGGCCAATTTTATGAACGATTAAATGAAAGACTTGGGTTGTGTAAGAGATAGAAAATGATTAGGCGAATAGGCGTTACGGAGAATTATTGCGATCAGATGTGCAATGACTTAATGCAATGCTAGTGTTAGATGGCCAGCGAGAAACTTATGGGATCAAAGTAACAGTTTTGAGTTAAGTTATATGTAGAAATATTTGGAAGATGACCATGTGTTATGGAATAATGCATACGAGAAGTATTTTGGAAATAGACGATAAGATCTGACCAAAGTCGAGTACGGAATGATTGGTGCTTGAGGATTTGAGTTGAGCTTGTTATACTTGTCCCGATATCCTACAACTGAGCTTGACTGAAATGCATATATTGGTCGAACGCCTAAAATATATGTATGATCCAAACTAAGTTGTATGATTCAAACGATAGTGGCATGAGATCGTGAAACGATCTAGCAAAACACTTGGTTTGAGTATTAGTTTCGGTTCGAGAATGAACCTTGTTTTGAGTGGTATATTATGTAATGCCCCGCTCCGCACGGTACATTATGATGATTCGTTGACTCGAAGAGTTACGTTGACCCGATGAAGTATCGATGTGAATCGATGAAAAGCCTAAGTTCGGTTGGAACAAAGTATTGACTTTGGTTGATCTGGTATACAGGCTATGCTTTTGCGCTGGATTGTAAAGGGTCGACATTTTGTCTTGTTCGAAATGATGTCCACAAAACCAAATCGTTGCCTTGCAACGGATTGTGGCATGGGCATGGTAGGTCGAATCAGTCGAATAGCTCAACGGAATGGCCAGGTCAGGAGAGTTGGCCGTGCAACCAAGTTATGGAATCGAGCCGCTTCAGCTCGGCGAAACGACAAGGCGTATCGGCTTAAGGTGGGCGGGTTCTTGACTTTCTCCCTACTCCTTCACGTCTAATAAAATATATCCTTGTATGCGTAAGTTGCCATTAAGTTAGTGAGCGTAGCTCGAACGATTAAAGGTCGTAGTGTGTGTCGGACATTAAGAATAGAATATTGTACAACTAAAGTGACGTGCATCAAATATATGGGTCGCGGTAGGACGATGTTGGTAGAACATTAAAAGACAATAGCGAGATGTGCATCACGTGCACGACTCCAAGAACATTGAAATCTAGGTCTAGAACATTAATTACGGCGCTAAGCGTACCCTCGTGCACGGAAGCTACGAAAAGAAGTAACTACGGAACTGCTATTATACGAATTACTTATGAATGGAACGCATTGAGTATAAGTACGAGAAGTCTAAGCCGTTGGGCGTCGTGTGCATCAATACGGATGTGTTGGGACATAATGCCGACGAAACTTTAGATAGAGATGCGGGATTACGTTTATGGAACACGAGATTGGTTGGAATGATATGACTTATTTGCTATGTAACGTATTGCATGGTCAATGGACTCGGATGGCCCGTGCATGGGTGCGGCTTCCCTCGAACAGTTACGACTGGGACACCGGGACCGTTTGGCCTAGAAGGAAATTATGTATGGTATTTATGGTGCACATCATTAGTACGGATTACGACCGTCCAGTGTTATGATAAGCTATGATATCAGTAAGTTTGGGATCCTTCAGATACTGGGCTAGCAACCCATATTGGAGCGATCATAGGCTTACACATAAGGATGCCAAGTCCATTACGGTGCGAAACACCGTGACCTTCATATAAATAGGGCCGGTGGGCTGAGATTAGAGTTGGGTGCAAGCGTAGGACTTGCCACCCTTATGCATATATTTAAGTTTCGTTGGTTGGTTGTGTGAATTGTATGATTAGTTATGTAAAGTTCTAACCATTACAGGCTAGGCAAAATAGGACGGAGATGAGTACGATCACTATGTTTATGTTCATATTATGTCTAACTGTATTTGTCGCAGGGACACGATATTGGACACAATTATTATAAGTTGCTATACATTGAATATTGCCAGGAAACTGATCCTAAAGCTAAATAGAAAGATCACCAAATTAAGATGCATGTTTTACTAAATATACTTAGTGTTGGTTAGGTGTGAGTGGGTCTTGATCAGTGTAGCGAGGACGAAAGTACTAATCCCTACTAGTTTGCTTGCAGGTCCAGGATATGTCAGGCTCGAGGCGGGGCTTGGCTTGGATGCGTCGAGGCATGGAGTTCTCAGCGTTTTAATAAGAGCTACCGCATTGGCGTTCGGACTTGCAACATGAAGATGTTCGGCCGAAGACTACTTGTTGGCTATAAAGAGGCATGTATGAACGATATAATCCTTTGTTAGCTAGAGAGATCATGAGCGTTGTAGCCAGTTGGCATATTTAGCTGGGCTATTCAAGGCTTTGTAACCTTCAGTTCATTATTAATAAAAGAGATTATTATTGTATACTCCATTTTTCTTCCGCTGCTTATGTTATCAATTTGAGATAAACATTATGTGAACCTGTTATCTTGCCTTGCACGAGCGCAAATCCAGGCTCGTGCGGCATCACACCCCAGCGATAACGATGGTTCGGGTGAAATCTATCGAGGACGAGCAATTTCCCGGATCGGGGCGTGACATATCTTGGGATCAGATAGTGACAGAAACCCCACTGGAGATGGTCTTAATGATTTCTAAAATTGATTTTCTGACATTGTACTTTAAGAAAATTTCTATGATAGTTGGCAGAGTTTTTATATAAAAATTACACACAAAATACTTTCAACTAGTTCTTCATTTCTATCTTACTTGACAAAATGAATGGATCAACTTAATGATATATGGTCCAATTTCTATGATGATTTCTACGTTTAGAAATTCTCGTAGAAATTCTATATCTTACATCTCGTCACATATGTTATAAATTGGAATAGAAATCATGGTTTTCTAAAGAGAATTTTTACGGTATAGATGGGAGAGATAGATGGCCTTATGTTCTTTGTCTGGTAGGTGGGCCAGGTATGGTGCATGCAGGCGTGAGCATAAATTCTCTCGTTTCGTGTCAGGTACAGAACGCAGAGTTCACACGCCCGTGCACAAAAGAAGCATTTTGCTTAATTTGATGTTATGTCTTAGGGTTACATCAATTGACCTATGTTATTCAATCCTTATAGGTTAAGGTAACAAGACTAAGATCTGCTTTGGTTCACTGTAATGTAATCGTAGTCTTAATGCAATCAAATAAAAATAATAATTTTTGTATTTGATTACATTGTGATTAGGATTACATTATAGTGCACCAAACGAGGCATAAGTCTCAAACTACGATAGTTCCATAAATTGACTTTGACTCAATCTCAAGCTCTTTGGTTAGTTAGTACAGCTAGTTTGCAATGAAATAAATATAGGATTACTTAGTTTTAGGCCTCATTTGGTTCGTGGAAAGAAAAGAAAAGAAAAGAAAAGAAAAGAAAAGAAAATATAATTTTCCTTTTTGAAAATCATAATTTCTATCAATTTTTTTGGGTGTTTGAAAACATCAAGAAAATTAGACAAAAAAGTGAATTCGTAGGGTGGAAAAGTATATCCTTCGGTGGGTAGAGAGAATTTCTTCTAAATTTTCATTTCCTTTGTGAATCATTTTCTTTTCCGCCTCGATTCCTTTGGCATATAATATAAATTTTTGTGATAAAAACCCCTGATATAATGAACTAATGTTCTTCCGGTATACCTAAATCGGTATACCTCTTATATACTGCTATGATACCCAGTATGTTAGTTTTTATAATTTTGTTGATTCATTTACATATTTATTCGTATGCAGATTACCCTGAAAATTGGCACATAGTATCTTGACTCATATGAGGTAGTATAGATAAATTTTTAGGGAAATTTAACTATCGGATCTCCCGTATCGCATAATGAAGAAAATACTAAGGGTAATATGAAAAATTACTCGAAATGGATTTTTCTACTTTGATTTTGATTATGTTTCTTGTATTTTTATCGTTCAAGCATCATAATGTAATGATTGACCGTGGTAACATTCATGCTCATGTACGTAGGTATCCCTATTGTACATTATATATCTTTATGTGTCGGAGCACTATATTACTTTCCCTATTGTCACGAACTGTCCGGTTACGTAGGTATCCTTTGCGGTATGTCACTATTGCATGAAGTTAGCCTGATTATGGCAACATACTATTATGATTGACTGCTTATGGCAGGGCATCAATATTATGTTTTGCGATACCCAACATGTATCGTATTGTATCATATTGTACCGTATTGTACTATCATGTATTGTATTGATACCGTGTCGACATTAATATATATATATATATATATATATATATATATATATATATATATATAAAATATTGTGTGCGTGTGTGATTGTGTGTGTGTGTGTGTGTGTGTGGGTGGGTGGGTGGTAGGGATTATAGTGACTTTGTTGCTAGATTGTGCTATTGATTGTGAATGTTAAATATTGTCAAGTCTTAGCATTTTTTCGAGGGAAAACAATGTATGGAATGAATTCCATGGATGCCCACGTTGTAGGTCACAAACCTCTCTCTCTCTCTCTCTCTATATATATATATATATATATATATATATATATATATATATATATATATATATATATATATATATATATATATTTATTTATTTATATAATATATATATATATATATATATATATATATATATATATATATATATATATATATGTATTTATTTATTTATTGAAGCAATGAGTAATTGTGGCGAATTCGCCTCCACTGGAGCTCGAACTTCGGACACTTGAGCCGCATGTATATATATATATATATATATATATATATATATATATATATATATATATATATATATATATATATTTATATTTATATTTATATATATATATATATAATATATAATATATTATATATATATATATATATATATATATATATATATATATATATATATATATATATATATATATATATATATATATACATGCGGCCCGAGTGGTCAGGAGTTCGAATCCCAGTGGGAGCGATTCCAGAAACAATTTTACCTAGTTCCAAATATATATATATATATATATATATATATATATATATATATATATATATATATATATATATAAAAGATGTTTCGGTTTTTAGGGTTAGAAGGTAAAGGAGGCGGAGCAAGTCGTGGAGGAGTAGGCAATGCATGGGATCCAGGAGCGCCGTCGGACGAATCTCGACGAAGAGTCCAACAAGAAGATGTGGTACCTACCTATGAGGAAGGAGGAGGATGGATGACTGTCCAAAGACGCCGTCGACAGAGCAAGGGACAGCGATCAAGAGAGGAGGGTATGCGCGGAAGGACGACGGAAGCGACGCGTAGGAGGGTACCGTACAGGGGGACCGGGACCAATCAGAATGGTCCTCCGAGGGAGAATGGAGTAAACCGAGCAGGCATCAGGGGAACAATGGTGATGGTGAATCAGAACCCTAACTGTGCGCAGAGGAATCAAGAGCATCGACTAACACAGAAAGAAATCCTTCGGAGGGGGCCAACGTAAGCAGCAGTAAGAGGCGATGGCCAGGTAAGAGGAGTTTCTTAGGCTGACATATGCTGCCCAAGCAAGGCAACAACAGAAGGAGAGATGGCATACGTGGAACCGATGCTGGATAACGACAAAAAACGAGCATTGTTCACGATAGAGGAAATCCAAGAAACGGTGGAATACTGGAAGAACACCTTGATCCTAAACGTGTTAGGAAATCGACCCTTTTACGGACACATCCGTGCGTACGCAGCTAGGGTCTGGAGGTCGAAGGGGAATATGGAATTCTTTGCACGCGAAGATGGTTTCTTCTTTGTCAAGTTTGGACTATCAGAAGATCCTGATCGAATCCTCCATGGAGGACCGTGGACGTTTTTTCGGGCGGCTCATCATACTCAAGGCTTGGCAGCCCAACCCGAAGTGTGAGCGGGATGTTCTTCATACCATACCGGTATGGATCCGCCTTCCTGGACTACCGATACAATACTGGAATAAGGCGATGATCACAAAATTGGCTAGTATAATCGGAAGACCGATCCGCGTAGACGAGGCAACCATAGAAAGAACGAGGCTGCAATATGCTAGTATCACGACCCGCATCCACTGTGAGGGTACGAGAACGAAACAACGCCCAGCCTACGCCGCAGTGTCGGCGGTAGAACACTGTCCTAGGTCATAACATCTAACAATATAAAGCTAAGCAGTTTATACTCACCGAATGGGGGTGATATAGCAGATAATAAACTCAATCACAACTAAGGAAGAAGAAGCACGATATGATAAAGAACTCAAGGAAAATACAGATGATCAAATAGTCTAAGATAACATCTCAGCAGATATCCAGAGTACAAGGTCTCAGCTACTGAATATGAAAGAATATATACAACCCAAATCTCAAAGACAGAAATAAAGTCTAACTACTAGTCTCAAGACAACATAAGTAAGATAAACCTAACTAAGCTAGTCTAGGCAGTAGGGTAAAGTCGTCAGCTAGAGCTGTCCCGTAGAAGGTATCCACACAGGCCTCCTCCTCGTCCTCTGTAATATTTTCAACAGGTCCAGTCAGGATAGGAGCGAGCGCAATACATCTCAACAGTTCATAGCAGGTTAGAAAATATAAACATGCAGTAGAGTAAGATACAGGATCTGAAAGAAATACAGTATGTAAACAGAGAGAGAGAACTGTAATAGAAATATCTACTATAAATAGAGAACTAATAGCGGCTAGTGATGTAGAGTACAGGATAGAACATGTAAAAAGAACAGATTAGTACATGATCTACACTAAAGAGTTTCACATGATCTACACTACTATAAAATTTGTTCAAATGACTACTAGCACTCCCCCGTTCACCAATCAATACACAAGGATCTAAGCAGGTTATGTTATTATACAAGCTATCACATGGGGGCCAATGAAAGGGTGCACATAATAGTATACATGAAGGCTCCGTGAACATGAGAGTACATAATTTACAGGAGTGTACATGTATGGTGAAAGCATAGGAGTACATGATGAAAGTGAAACGCACATGACACAATGTACCCGATGTTCCGAGGGGGATAACATCGCATGAAGAAATCCATATAGTACTAATCCGTGATAATGTCGTGACAGCATGAAGTAAGGTAATCTAAAACAGGAATATAATTCTAAGCAGGATATGAAATGATCAGAGAATGTACTCGCCTGTATCTGAGTGTCCGGATGAAATGTACTGTCCGAGGAGAGGTGTCTGGCTCCTAATCAGAACAGCACAAGTCACAACAAGTTCAGAATGGTAAAATAAAGTTCTACTATGCACTCTATATGAGTCTAGGTCAATCTAGACCAAAGTCAACTCTTGGTCAACCGAGAAGTCAAACCTAGGTCAACTATGGTCAAACTAGGTCTAACCAATCTAAATTAGTCAATACTAGGCCTAACTAGTCTATACTAGGTCTAACAAGACTACACAAGTCTATACTAGGCTAAACTAGCTAACACATACCATTCCAAGGCTATGCAAGCCTATCAAGTCTATACTAGCTATATCACATCATCACAATATAGCTATATGCTATATAACTAGCATACATTCAACATGTCTAACTTATTTATCAATATACCTATTTATATAGATACTTTACATATAGGTTATAGTACAATTCGTAAGGAACATCACACACACACACACACACACACACACATATATATATATATATATACACACACACACACACACACATATATTATTATATATATATATATATATATATATATATATATATATATATATATATATATATATATATATATATATATATATATATATAAATATATATGTGTGTGTGTGTGTGTGTGTGTGTGTGATATATATATATATATATATATATATATATATATATATATATATATATATATATATATATATATATATATATATGTGTGTGTGTGTGTGTGTGTGTGTGTGTGTGTGTGTGTGTGATATAAAAAAAAAAAAATATATATGTTTGTGTGTGTGTGATATATATATATATATATATATATATATATATATATATATATATATATATATATATATATATATATATTTATATATATATATATATATATATATATATATATATATATATATATATATATATATATTTATATATATTTATATATATATCACACACACACACACACACACACACACACACACACACATATATATATATATATATATATATATATATATATATATATATATATATATATATATATATATATAAAATATATATATATATATATATATATATATATATATATATATATATATATATATATATATATATATATATAAATAAATATATATATATATATATATATATATATATATATATATATATATATATATTTTTATATATGTGTGTGTGTGTGTGTGTGTGTGTGTGATATTATATATATATATATATATATATATATATATATATATATATATATATATATATATATATATATATATAAAATATATATATATATATATATATATATATAAAATATATATATATATAGGCTCAAAACACCATATATACATTAACCATATATAGATACACTACATAGATTGATATATACATATAATATCCATTACATATATACATGACATTCATAAATAGATTTTACACATAGTATATATACATACATATATTATATATTCATATATAATATATATACATATATGCATACATAGGCCACCTATATTGTATATACATTACTTACATATATACATAATACATATATAGAATATACAAACATAAATATATAGAGAGAGAGAGCATGTGTGTGTGTTCATGGGAGAAAAATGTGTGTTTCCTGTGTGTAGTGTTCCAGGAATAGGGTGTCAACTATTGACAGTTGTATGTGAGTGTCAAAGTGTGTGTGGTGTATACAAGTGTGTCAAACATGCTATAGCTAGTGCATGTGTGAAGAGTGAGTGAAACAGTGTATAGTGGTGTGAGAGTGATGTGGACATGAACATGAAAGTGTCACATGTGTATGTGAGTGTCAAAGTGTGTGTGTGAGTGTGAAAAACCTGGAATTCAGTGGCAGTTATAAGGACTTGGGGGTGTGTGCATGAAGCAATAAGCTAACATGTGAAAACAGGATGAAATCTCAGGCTTGAGCTATAGGTGTGTGTCATATATGTGTAAATGCTGCTACAGTACAGGGAAAGGAAGAAAAGGGAACCAATATATTTTCAAATCTCAGTCTCAGTTATTGACAGTTAGTCCCAAACATTCTCTTCCTCATTTTGATTCCAATTTTCAACCAAATCAAACCAAAATCAAACCAATGATAGATTACAAGTAGGAGGTCCATATTAGGGACTAAAATTATGCTAATAACAGCAATTAAGAGGTTAATTAGACTGCCAAGTTCACATTACAAAACCTGGAAAATACAGAAGATTACATATGTTTCAGATTTTTGGGGTAATTAGGAATTTGTAATAAAAATCACCTAAAATGTATTAATAATGGTTGGTAATAAACATATAGAGTGTAGACGTGTCAGAGAGAGTGGTTCGTGTCCACCATAGCCAGACACGGCGTATCCACGCAATAAAACTCAAAACAGTGCACAGCAGTACACTGTCTCGTGCACAAGTGCAATAGTGTCGTGCACCCGACACAGGACACTTCGTGTCTCGTGGTCACCAACCTAGGTAGCCAACCTGTCGGACTACACATTAGGCTAGCTAACACGTGTCCAAGTCGTGTCAGTGTCCGATACGAAAGCCGTATCAGAGCTCGATTTCTCGTGTGCACCGCACAGTGACAAATCAGTGCGACACTGATATCTCTCTCGACACGCCACGTGGTCGTCTAAAACTTGACACGTGGCGTGTCAGTCAGTGCCCCGTGGCGTGTGTCGAGTCTCGTGTCCAGTGGTCGCGTGTCGTGTCCGGTACAGCCCCCGAACAGCAGGACAGTGCAGTCCCGTGCGCGCGCGAATGTGTCCATGTGTCCAAACCGACACGACACAAGACCAAAACCACCTCAGTCCCCCAAAAATGTGTAAGCGACATCAAAACAATAATTCCTATTTAAACACAATTCAAAAATCAATACGAAATGTCCATTGGGGCATTTCATCAAACACCTTAATACTAACACTGATACGTGTCCATTAAGGACACGAAATGGACACGAAACCTAGGTCCATGCATACCTAAAGTTAGGGTAGACCTAGGGCTCTCCAAATATGCAAAGAAACTAGAATTTTAATGGTGTTTATATTGATTTACCTATTGGTGTCAAAAAGCAAGAAAAGCTTCAAATAGAGGGGTTCCTCCTTGCTAGCAAACTTCTCCAAATTGGTTTGAATATGAGAATAACATATACCAACAGAAAGAAAACTATATTTAGAACCTATTGAAATTTGTTTGAGGGAAAAAGGAGCTAAAATGGAATTTCTATGGATTTGTGAAGATGGAAACTCACCTCTTTCCAAAACTTGTTCTTCCTAAAGAGGCTAGCCCTAATTTCTAGGAGAGTACTTATAGGGTGGGAATCCCAAGGATGGGTCAAGTGGCCGGCCAAGTATGGGCTTGGGTTAGGATTGCTAGTGGGTTTGGCTTAGTCATTAATCAATGTTTCAAAAATCACAAGTCATGACTTGTGACCAAAAGCTTTCTACTCTAACCTCTATATTCCTAATTGATTCTAATAACTAGGGTAGGGTTAACTTAACTTAACCTAGGGTCTCATAATCTAACCAAGTCCAAACTCAACTAGGGTTAGGTTACCAAGTCAAAGCTAGTCAAAGTCAACCTAGTCAACCTTCATTCAAACAATTCCAAAATAAATTCTAAAAATTCCCATAAATTCAAATAAATTCTAATAAATCCTAAAATGACCAAAATATCCTTTAGGCTAAAATGTACTAATTAAACATCCTAATCACATGGCTAGGCTCTAGGTCAACAGTCTCCAAGGTTACACTAGCCAAACACCAAAATCATAAGTCATGATTTAAATAGTTTAAAAAATGATTAAATTTACCAAAAATCATATTATTAATTAAATATCATAATTAAATAAGTTAAAACACAAAATTTCAAAATTACCCTCTTTTGGAAAACTGGGTATTACAATCCTACCCACCTTATAAAAATTTTGTCCTCGAAATTAAGATGGTCGCACCCCTTCTAGGTTAAGCCCCCAGCAATCATAGTCTCAGAAACCTATTTAAATCATACAGTTGGAAAGTGTAACCTATGGGGTCATGGCATGTAATATCAGTCTGGGGTCTCATCCAGTTACACCAACATGCTACAGTACTAGGCAATCACAACGTATCAAAACATACAAGCAGGGAATGTATCAAATATTCTCAAAAAGGGATACTAAGGTTAGGTCAAAACTCACCTCCAGCTAGGTCTGAGAACTAGAACACCCTCCTGGAAGCAGGGCCCTGGTTGGGGCAGGTATATCAGGACAGTGCTGCACCCAGTGTGCAGCTGACCCACAAAATAGGCACAATCCTAGTCTCTTTCTACAGTAGTTCCACTTGTGTACAGACTTCTTGCAGTAGGCACAGATAGGTTCTGGCTCAGCTGGCCTCTGCAGGACATAAGATTGGGCTGGGTATGATGATATAGGCTGGATATATAGGTACTCCTCAAACTCTGGGTAGGACTAGGTACTACTTCTCGCCCTCTTGGAGCCAGGCTCTTCTCCTGGAAGCACAGAGTCCCGCAGACGTAGCAACCTCTGGATTTGCTCCCTCATGGCCTCATTATGAACTCTCTGTGACTCCAACAGCCTTTCTTGGAAATATCCAAACACTTGGGCTGCGTCAAGTAACAAACCTCCGGGTGGTACAGTATGGGGTACCATCCCAAGGGGTAGGGAAAGGCTCTCGGTCTCAGGCAAATCTGCAGCTCTCTCCTGAACGACAAAAGATGAAGGAAGACTCTCTGGCGAGGCTACCACCATCTCCTCAATGGCAGGAGGTGCCACCACCCCCGATCAGATAGAGGGATCACTACCTCCTGAACAGTAGGAGGTGGAAGCACACTCTCAGTAGCTGCAGCTGCTCTCAGGCGACGGGCTCGGGTCATGGGTGCCATACTGGAAAGGATAAAAACAACAATCATCAAGGCTGTAAGACAGTCTACCATCCTATCTAAAAATTGGTGATTATCAGAAATAAAATAAATATAAAAGGGGTACTATTTAAAAATCAAGATCAAAGGTTTAAGGAACGAAAGTCAATAGCATTGAAATCCAAATCACGATATATATAGAGAATGTGTTAAAGAGGGAAAAGCTGGCATTATGTAAGGGTTATGTGGTTTGTGTAAAATATACATGAAAGTGTATAAGAGGATTTGTGTCTCAACTATAGCTATCAAGTTACACTATTCATGGCATATTGGTTAAACAGTCTACAAGGCACAAGCTATTTACTTATAACATGCACGGCTAACCATATATATATGAATACCTATATGTATAGAGAGGTAGAGATTTAATTGCATCTACATACATTATAACATGTATACAGAACTATATATATATCTATATAGCTATATGAACATAACATAGAGATGAAAGGTTAGGTTTTCATGGCAGTTGTGAACATTAGTGTAGGATGTCAAGTGTACATGGGTTAAAACTTGAAATGAAGGGTTCATCATTCAGCTTAGTTCAACATTACATATTAAATCTGAAATTGAACTACACATTAGTAAGCAATAAAAAAAATGTTAACATGTATTCAGTTTTCAAAATTTTGGAGAAATTCGAACATCAAAACTAACTCAATGTTTACCACAACCTAACATGTAAGAGTATGAAACCTAACATTATACACCTACACACAACAATGTATACGGCTCAAACATTACTATTAAAAAAAACTGCACATTGACTAATCACTTAGAATTCAGACTTGAAGGGTTAATATGTACACAGTCTCAGGTTTGACAAATTCAACACAAAACTCAACCAATCTCAACAAATTTTCTTTAAGACTTAAAATCCTGCATGTAACATACATGTGCAGTAATGTAAACAACAACTAATAACATGAAATTTAAATTAAATTTACTAAATTAATCTGGGAAACGGAGAACTAGTCACTGATACTGTCCTATATTAGAATTATTGGGATTTGAGAAATTAACATCAACACATTAATATGCATTTAGATAGGTGGGTAATCAAGTGTAGCATGCATACGTGTCAGACAAGCATCTGTGTCCACTATATATATATATATATATATTAAGGTAATATAAGAAATAATGGCAAAAAGAAAATAATGATAAAATCTGTTCTGCTTATCTGTTTAAAAGAAGGAACCATTTTGAAACCAGAGTTATAATATCAAATCTAAGTCAAGGTCTAGCAAAATTATTGATTTATTGCATTAGGAAGAAATTTATAGCAAGAAGTTACACAAGGTTTATAATAACAGCTAAGCCACTCCTACTCATACTCCTACTCCTAAGTTATTTAATGATAGGGTACAATTTATAACGACAGAATGGTACGATAGAGATGATATGTTTAAAAATCTTTTCAAGATACAATCTGATAATCATATGCTTCTGTCCCAAAATTATGTTACTCAGAGTCCTCGCCATGCCAGTAAGCAAGGCTGCGATAAACGATAGGTTCCATAACTGGGGCATGCACCTCTATAATCATGTCGTCTGGAATTCTCGCTATGCCGACTAGTATAGCTGCGAGAAATTCCAAATCTCATAACCAAGATACGTACATCCGAAGTCAGGTCTCCATGTTTTCGCCACGCCAGCTATTATAGCTGCGATAAACTACAAGCTCCATAATCAAGTAGACGTTTTGTCATCCCTGTATTCCTGTCAACATATGTTATCAGAAAAATATCGTAACTCAGGCCTTAAAATTCATCTCGATAGGAAAATCAAAATCAATAACGATCCAAGAAAATCAAATTCAGTAATCAAGGAGTGAGAGGAACAAAACAAGGAAAATGATTCGAATTGAAGTTTAAATAAGATTCTCAAGGGTCGTCCCAGGAATCTCTCAAGGAATCCTAACTGTGATTGAGTACCTTCAAAAATATATATCCTAATCCTACTGCAGGCTGTAGTGATACTCTAATTCGATTACCACTACATAAACTCGACCTGCATGGGCCACCACTAAAACGTGTCACGACCCGCACCCACTGTGAGGGTACGTAAACGCAACAACGCCCAGCCTACGCTGCAGTGTCGGCGGTAGAACGCTGTCCTAGGTCGCAACATCTAACAATATAAAGCTAAGCAGTTTATACTCCCCGAATGGGGGTGATATAGCAGAAAATAAACTCAATCACAACTAAGGAAGAAGAAGCACGATATAATAAAGAACTCAAGGAAAATACAGATGACCAAATAGTCTAAGATAACATCTCAGCAGATATCCAGAGTACAAGGTCTCAGCTACTGAATATGAAAGAATATATGCAACCCAAATCTCAAAGACAGAAATAAAGTCTAACTACTAGTCTCAAGACAACATAAGTAAGATAAGCCTAACTAAGCTAGTCTAGGCAGTAGGGTAAAGTCGTCAGCTAGAGCTGTCCCGTAGAAAGTATCCATACAAGCCTCCTCCTCGTCCTCTGTAATATTTTCAACAGGTCCAGTCAGGACAGGAGCGAGCACAATACATCTCAACAGTTCATAGCAGGTTAGAAAATATAAACATGTAGTAGAGTAAGATACAGGATCTGAAAGAAATACAGTTTGTAAACAGAGAGAGAGAGAACTGTAATAGAAATATCTACTATAAATAGAGAACTAATAGTGGCTAATGATGTAGAGTACAGGATAGCACATGTGAACAGAACATATTAGTACATGATCTACACTAAAGAGTTTCACATGATCTACACTACTATGGAATTTGTTCACATGACTACTAGCACTCCTTCGTTTCCCAATCAATACACAAGGATCTAAGCAGGTTATGTTATTATACAAGCTATCACATGGGAGCCCATGAAAGGGTGCACATGATAGTATACATGAAGGCTCCGTGAACACGAGAGTACATGATTCATAGGAGTGTACATGTATGGTGAAAGCACAGGAGTACATGATGAAAGTGAAACGCACATGACACAATGTACCCGATGCTTCCGAGGGGGATAACATCGCATGAAGAGATCCATATAGTACTAATCCATAATAATGTCGTGACAACATCAAGTAAGGTAATCTAAAACAGAAATATAATTCTAAACAGGATATGAAATAATCAGAGAATGTACTCGCCTGTATCTGAGTGTCCGGATGAAATGTACTGTCCGAGAAGAGGTGTCTGGCTCCTAATCAGAACAACACAAGTCACAACAAGTCCAGAATGGTAAAATGAAGTTCTACTATGCACTCTACATGAGTCTAGGTCAATCTAGGCCAAAGTCAACTCTTGGTCAACCTTGGTCAACCAAGAATCAACTATGGTAAAACTAGGTCTAACCAATCTAAATTAGTCTATACTAGGCCTAACTAGTCCATACTAGGTCTAACAAGACTACACAAGTCTATACTAGGCTAAACTAGCTAACACATACCATTACAAGGCTATGCAAGCCTATCAAGTCTATACTAGCTATATCACATCATCACAATATAGCTATATGCTATATAACTAGCATACATTCAACATGTCTAACTTATTTATCAATATATATACCTATTTATTAAAATACTTTACATATAGGTTATAGTACAATTCATTAGGAACATCACACACACATATATATATATATATATATATATATATATATATATATATATATATATATATATATATATATATATATATATATATATATATATATTATATATATATATATATACACACATAGGATCAAAACACCATATATACATTAACCATATATAGATACACTACATAGGTTGATATATACATATAATATCCATTACATATATACATCACATTCATAAATAGATTTTACACATAGTATATATACATACATATATTATATATTCATATATAATATATATACATATATGCATACATAGGCCACCTATATTGTATATACATTACTTACATATATACATAATACATATATAGAATATACATACATAAATATATATAGAGAGAGAGCATGTGTGTGTGTTCATGGGAGAAAAATGTGTGTTTCCTGTGTGTAGTGTTCCAGGAATAGGGTGTCAACTATTGACAGTTGTATGTGAGTGTCAAAGTGTGTGTGGTGTATACAAGTGTGTCAAACATGCTATAGCTAGTGCATGTGTGAAGAGTGAGTGAAACAGTGTACAGTGGTGTGAGAGTGATGTGGACATGAACATGAAAGTGTCACATGTGTATGTGAGTGTCAAAGTGTGTGTGTGAGTGTGAAAAACCTGGAATTCAGTGGCAGTTATAAGGACTTGGGTGTGTGTGTGCATGAAGCAATAAGCTAACATGTGAAAATAGGATGAAATCTCAGGTTTGAGCTATAGGTGTGTGTCATATATGTGTGAATGCTGCTACAGTACAGGGAAAGGAAGAAAAGGGAACCAATATATTTTCAAATCTCAGTCTCAGTTATTGACAGTTAGTCCCAAACATTCACATCCTCATTTTGATTCCAATTTTCAACCAAATCACACCAAAATCGAACCAATGATAGATTACAAGTAGGAGGTCCATATTAGGGACTAAAATCATGCTAATAACAGCAATTAAGAGGTTAATTAGACTGCCAAGTTCGCATTACAAAACCTGGAAAATACAGGAGATTACATATGTTTCAGATTTTTGGGGTTATTAGGAATTTGTAATCAAAATCAACTAAAATGTATAAATAATGGTTGGTAATAAACATATAGAGTGTAGACGTGTCAGAGAGAGTGGTTCGTGTCCACCATAGCCGGACACGGCGTGTCCATGCAATAAAACTCAAAACAATGCACAGCAGTGTACTGTCTCGTGCACAAGTGCACGCGTGTCGTGCACCCGACACAGGACACTTCGTGTCTCGTGGTCACCAACCTAGGTAGCCCATCTATAGGACTACACATTAGGCTAGCTAACACGTGTCCAAGTCGTATTAGTGTCCGATACGAAAGCCGTATCAGAGCTCGATTTCTCGTGTGCACTGCACAGTGACAAATCAGTGCGACACTGATATCTCTCTCGACACGCCACGTGGTCGTCTGAAACTTGACACGTGGCGTGTCAGTCAGTGCCCCATGGCATGTGTCGAGTCTCGTGTCCAGTGGTCGCATGTCGTGTCCGGTACAGCCCCCGAACAGCAGGACAGTGCAGTCCCATGTGCGCGCAGATGTGTTCATATGTCCAAACCGACACGACACAAGACCAAAACTACCTCAATCCCCCAAAAAAATGTAAGCAACATCAAAATAATAATTTCTATTTAAACACAATTCAAAAATCAATACGAAATGCCCATTGGGGCATTTCATCAAACACCTTAACACTGTCACGACCCGCACCCACTGTTAGGGTACGAGAACGTAACGACGCCCAGCCTACGCCGCAGTGTCGACGGTAGAACGCTGTCCTAGGTCACAACATCTAACAATATAATGCTAAGCAGTTATACTCTCCGAATGGGGGTGACATAGCAGATACAGTCTCAATCACATCTAAGGTAGAGCATGATAAAGATAGATAAAGGATGAAATCCAAAAGAGATAGAAGTCTAAGTGTCTAAGATACATAAACCCAGAAATACATCTCAAAACTCAAATACAGTAATCCACAAAGTAAATACAACTCCAGACAAAAATGAAATAACTATCTAAACAACCTCTACTGTGTCTCCTCTAGGCTAGCAGGCAATCCCAGGCCATCTGTAAAATTTATCAACAGGTCCAGTCAGGACAGGAGCGAGCACATTACATCTCAACAGTTCATTGCAGGTTAGAAAATATAATCATGCAGTAAAGTAAGATACATGTACTGAAGGAAATGCTGTATATAAACAGAGAGAGAGAGCTGTAATAGAAATATCTACTATAAATAGAGAACTAACATGTGCTAGTGAGTCAGAGTACAATATAGACATGTAAATGGCATAGGAGATTCTGATGCTACACTATGGAAGAGATTCTGATACTACACTACTGGTGTATTATTCACATGTCTACTTCTACTCTCCCGTACCTCCAATCAGTACACAAGGATCCAACCAAGTTATGTTATGATTCCACGCAAAGCCCCCGAAGGGTGGTACATGGAAGTCCAAAAAATGGGGATTCTAGGAGATTCTAGGATACCCAGTGAATGGGATAAGAGATTCTAGGAGACTCTGTGATCATAAGAGTATATGTCACAAGTGATCGAAGAACCTGTGAAGCATAGTGATACGACATGTAAGTGAAACGCACAAAACATGTAGTACCCGATGCTCCCTAAGGATAACATCTCAAGAAGGGATCCGTATAGTACCAATCCGTGTGACCAACGTGACAGTACAAGTAAAGTAATCTACTACAGGAAATAGTTCTAAGCAGGATATGAAATGATCAGAGAATGTACTCGCCTGATAACCTGAACAGCTGATAAGTATAGGGGTGGTCCAACTGAAGCCACAGAGTCTTACTTAAAGCAACACAGGTTACAAGGTATTCAAGTTGTAATAAATGAATCTCTATAATCAATCTACATTATCCTAGGTTCGTTTAAGTCAAAACAACTCTAGGTCGACTCCGGTCAATAATCTAGTCAAACTAGGTCAAGTGTTGACTTACAGTTGACTTTGGGTCAACTGGTCAACTCTGGTCAAACAGGGTCAATGCAAGTCTAATATAAAGTGTACTTCGTTATTTGTACGTCGAAACTTACGACACGCAAATCGAGATAAGAAGATTATCGGTAAGGTTGATAATCTTATTATAGTGATCCACATGTCCAACTTGTCAATTTCAGCGATGTGAGATCACTGAAATTGGCTGATCTCAGTTTTGTTGTACTAATCCCGAAATACGAACATTATATGAATTAATTATAAAAAGGTTAAACTCAGAGAAATTATCAACAAACATTATCGAACGATGAAATAAACATCGCCAACATGTCCAGAATGGTCAAATTAGCTAGGATAGCCTACCCAACGGTCCAATTTGGACACAAGGGCAAAAAGGAAATTTTGGGTCAAAACGGTGTCCGTGTCGGAGCCGTTTTGCACCGAAAAACGTGCAAGAAAACAAATCTATAAAATATAACAAATTATATGTCCACGGGACCAGAATGACGATACGAATCCAATGGTATCTCCAGAATTGGATTCCGTTGACCCGATCTCAATTTGGCCCGTTGACCAGAACTTAGAATTTCGGTTTGCACGGAAATGCGTACCGGAGTCAAAGTTCTCAAAACTCAGCAAACTATCTGTCAAAGAGACCAGAATGATGATACGAACTCAACGGTATCTCCGAAATTGGATTCTGATGAGCCGATCTCAAAATGACCTGTTGACCCGGATATCGGTTTCCGACTTGCACCGAAATGCGTGCCGGATCCAATGTCCACCAAAATCTAGCAAATTATATGTCAATGAGTCCAGAATGACGATACGAACTCAACGGTATATCCGGAATTGGATTCCGATGAGCCGACGTCAAAAAGTCCCGTTGACCCAGAATGTGGGACCCGCTTTGCACCGAAAAACGTGTCCGGGCCCACGTTCTCCAAATCTAACAAATTTTATATGAAAACATGCCAGAACGACGCCACAAGTCTAATGGTGGTGTCAGAAATGAAATCTGGAGTCCCGTGTTCAAAAATAGAATTTTACAAGTTGGAAATTATGAATTCGGACGGCCAACTTTGGCATCGAATTCAACCAATCAAACAAGCTCACAATGAAACAAAACTGGAGGGGTAGTAAGAAGGTTATACCAGCTTCGTACCGGAACTGGTAGTATGCCAAACGGAGCTGCGGTGGAGGAGATACAAGCTGACGAAGTTGGCCTCACAAAACTGTCCAAATTTAATACAATTTAAACGGTCAACTTGGTGGCCGGTTTTGATGTGACAAACGATAAAATTAACGGACGAAAATTGACAGGGATGAAGGTGGAAATACCGAGATTACGACGGAGCAAAGAAATTGTCGATCCAAAGGTCGGATTTCTGGAAAAATGCGTATGAAGTTGCTGCGACGGGGCACAATTTCAGCGTCGTTTCCGAGCTCGTCACGACGGGACGTCGTGCAAAACGCACGAATCGCCTCGACGGCGCGTCCCGGAGGACGGTGGCCGTCAAGGGAAGGCAGCCTAGGGTGCGCCCGAGGGGGGGCCACCCACGACGGGGGTCGCCGGAGCAATGTGGCCGACGGCGGCGCCAGCGCCGTTCGCGCTCGCGCGCGTTTGGCGCGTGGCTGTTGCGTGGTGCTGCCAGCGCGGCCTGCGCGGCGGCGTGCGGGGCTGCGCGTGGCCAGGCCCGGCCGGCGAGGCCAGGTGCTGCGCGGCCTGGAGCTGGTGGTGGCGGGCTTGGATGAGGATGGTGAGGTGATTGGTCAAGTGGTGGTGGTGGTGGTTTTGATCCATGGAGGAGGAAGTATGAGGAGTAGAGGAGGAGGGAAGTATGCCGGGGTGGGGCCGACGGTGGCCGATGGCCCGGCTGGCCGGGGGTCGTCGGCCAGTGGAAGGTGGTGATGGAGGAGTTTGCATGGGATGTTGGTGGTGTTGTCGTTGAAGTTGTTTTTGTTGCTGTGGTTGTTTGGTGTGTGTAGAATAGTTATTAGGAGAGAGAAAGAGAGAGAGATAATAGTAATGAATGATAGGGAGAGAGAGAAAGGTGTCCTCCCTAGAAATTAGGGCCGGCCACAATTGTTGGCTGAGTGTGGAAAAAATTTCATGGAGGAAAATCAATGGATGGGATTAAATGGGGGGATCTAAAGGCTAGAATTAATTAGCTAAATGGGTCCTTCCAATAGGGATTAATTCAATAGAACTTTCCAATAAATATTAGAAATAGATAGAAAGAATAATTAATATTTTTAGGCAAGAAAATATGAGGGTATCACGATGGAGGGTTACACAAAGTTGGACTAGACTCGGTGGAGCCGGATTGGATCATCAGACATTGAGCAAAATCGAATTAAAATTAGGCGTTGATGATCATGAGTGAATAAGTAGCACATGGAAATTCCAATAAATGGGACACAAGTGGCGGACGGGTAGTAGGCTCAATGTGGGCCATGTCCATAATTGGGGCTAACAGGTTTTGGTCGACAGGGGACCCACAAATCAAATTGGAAAATAAATGTGACACCGTGGAGTAAAATAAAATCGGGTCACGTGTCGGAAAAGTTGTGCGAAGCAAATGGAGCACAAAATGACGTGTCTGAGTGGGACACGAAGGTCAAGGGTGAAGAGCGACTCGAGTATATCATCAATGAGGAGTTGGTTTCAAGAAAATAACTGGTCTTGCGCTCCCAATTAAAAAGTCACGGTAACGTGCTGAAAATGATCAAGGAAAAGAGTGGGAAAATAAATAATAATCAAATGGTCTAAATCGATCCGAAGTTCAGCAAAGCAAAAAGAGCACAAGGGAACAATTTGGATGGGACACTATATACCATCATGAAGGTAATCATGTCCACTCCAAAACTCATGAAGAAGATTTTTAGAGTTGAACATCCCTGACATTCCAAATATCAATGGCACGGGAAAGTACACTTAAAGATAAATAACAGAATAAAATATTTATTGAAATTAAAATCAATCAGAAAATAAATAAAAAAATCAACCCAAAATTCAGGATGCTCACATCCTACCCACCTTATAAAAATTTCGTCCTCAAAATTAAAATGACCATACTCCCTCTAGGTCAAACCCCCACAATCAAAGTCCCAGAATTAAAACAAATCATGTGATCAAAAGGACGACATACATGGTCATGGCATACGGTGGTAGTGAAAGTCTCATCTAGGTATACTAGTCATGCTAAACCAAAACGGTCATGGACATAAGCAATCTAGGGTGTTAATCTAGAGAAGTTACAGAAACAACAAACCATCAAAACTGTAAGGCAGTCTACCATCCTATATGAAAACTGGTACTTATCATAAAAATAAAGAAAAGTAACTACCCATTATCTTTAAAGGGTTCAGAAAAAAAAGAAAATCAAAATCAAAGTTAAGGAATGAAAGCCAAATTCATGAAAATTTCCAATCACAATACGTATTAAGAATATTTACTCTCGATACGATCTAAGTTGATCAAATTGGGGGAAATCAAGATTTAGGCAATATGGAGGACAGGTTCAACAAAGTCTGAGATCGAGCATACAAGGATAGAGATTCAGGTCACAATCAAATTTAATTCAATTAAGTACAACCCAAGATATAAATATGATAAGAAAAGATAATCGAAGTCGATTTGGTCGTGATTAAGAAAACTAGGATTTAATGGTATTGAAAAACCCTTTTTAGAGAAAACAGGAAAAGATTTCATACGAAGTCAGCAAATCATCCCTCTCTAATACTATCAGTTTATCATTTGCCAAACCATATTCTTTTTTTTTCACAAGTTCCAATATGAAAATCAACCTTCATATGACTATCATCAAAATTTTATAACCTTCAGTCATCTAAACCTTTACCATGATCACCATAGACAAAATTTCAAACTTCCAAAACATTTTCTACGAAGCATACCCCTCTTAATTAGGTATCAACACTTATCCATTTAATCAAGTTTTTAAATTCTTTCACCTCGTTCTAAATTTAGATCCGAAACCTCTAAATCCAGTTTATGAAATCCTTGAATTTGTTTAAATCAAGTCTCGTATTTACTAAACTCCAATACCACTATGTCACACAAAATTTATTCTTATTTATAAATCAACCTTCATATTTTCTTCAACGTTCACCTTCAAATATTTTTTTGAATTCTACAATTTTCTCCCGATCATCTAAAATAATTTCTATAATGTAAAATCCTTGTGTTCTCTCTGTCTCTAGTCACCCTCTTACAATATCTAGTTCAATTTCGTATAATCATTTAATACAATAAAATTCTCACTTCTCCTTTTTTAAAAAAATTCTACATAGCCTCAGAGTAAAAGTTTTTTTTTCCAGAATCAATAACCAAGATTTTCTAAGTTCTCAAAACTAGGTTGACCTTGAACATCCTCATTAGTTTTGAAATACATCCATGAATTATTCATAACCTACTTTCTGTGATTGTTTCTAAATTGATAAAATTTATCCCTCGATTTTATTTTAAACCTTTACCACATCTCCATTTCAAATTTTATTTTATTTTTTATAATTGACATCCAACGTTCTGATTCCTACAAATCATTCTATGATAACCATTTACGTCATTTCCATACTAGATGATTTATGTCACTTCCTCAACATTTCCCAGATAAAAACGATATAAAGATTCAAGAGTTCTCAAGGTATAGCTGACAGAATTATATACGAGACAGGGAGTTGATGTAATCATGATGGGTATATAAGACAAGGAATGATGGTAGTAAAAATACTGGCAGAAAAGGAATGATAAAAGAATATGTTCTGCTTATCTATTTAAAAGAGGAACCCATTTTGAAATCAGAGCTATAATATCAAATCCAAAATAAGGCCTAGCAAAATCACTGATTTATTGTATTAAGAAGAAATAAATTTGTAAGAAGTTACACAAGGTTTATAAAAATAGCTAAAGCTACATCCTAAGTAAACAAGGAGAAATAAAACAAAACAAAACAACAATAATTCATTTTTTAATGACCGAAACAAGAGCCGCAAAAACATGTTCAAAAATATTTAAGGTACAATTGATAATCATATGCGTCTATCCAAAATCATGGTACTCTAAATCCTCGTCATACTAGTAAGCAAGGCTACGATAATCACAGAGTCCTTGACTTATGCACATACCTCTAGAATTATGGTATTTAACATTTTTGCGATGCCGCTAGCTTGGATGCGAAAACCTTAAATTCCCACACCCGAGAAATATATCCAAAATCAGACTATATGTCCTCACCATGCTGGCTAATGTGACTATAGAAGACTAGATTCCAAAACTCAGATGACCTAGCCCATATAATTTCATCTTGTCAAAAATTAAATTAAATCAACAATGAATATCCAAAAAAAATAATCAATTTATCAACAAACATCAAAATTCAAAAATGAATAAAATCCATCAAAATACAAACTCGGATGCTACAACTAACATCAAGATTCAAAATTCCACAATCTTCATCAAAATCAATAAATATAAACTCAAATTCCATAATAATCCATCAAAATCAAATTCAACAACAGAAGGTAAAGATAAATCAAATCAAGGAAAAAGAGTTTTCAAATCGGAGTTAAACAAGATTCTCAAGGGTCGTCCCAGGAATCTCTCAAGGGTTCCTAACTGTGATTGAGTACGTTCAAAATATATCCTAATCCTACTGCAGGCTGTAGTGGTACTCTAGTTCGAATACCACTACATAAACTCGACCTGCATGGGCCACCACTAAAAACGTGTCATGACCCGCACCCACTGTTAGGGTACGAGAACGTAACGACGCCCAGCCTACGCCGCAGTGTCAGCAGTAGAACGCTGTCCTAGGTCACAACATCTAACAATATAATGCTAAGCAGTTATACTCCCCGAATGGGGGTGACATAGCAGATACAGTCTCAATCACATCTAAGGTAGAGCATGATAAAGATAGATAAAGCATGAAATCCAAAAGAGATACAGGAGATAGAAGTCTAAGTGTCTAAGATACATAAACCCAGAAATATATCTCAAAACTCAAATACAGTAATCCACAAAGTAAATACAACTCCAGACAAAAATGAAATAACTATCTAAACAACCTCTACTATGTCTCCTCTAGGCTAGCAGGCAATCCCAGGCCATCTGTAAAATTTATCAACAGGTCCAGTCAGGACAGGAGCGAGCACATTACATCTCAACAGTTCATAGCAGGTTAGAAAATATAATCATGCAGTAAAGTAAGATACAGGTACTGAAGGAAATGCTGTATTTAAACAGAGAGAGAGAGAGAGAGAGCTGTAATAGAAATATCTACTATAAATAGAGAACTAACATGTGGCTAGTGAGTCAGAGTACAATATAGACATATAAATGGCATAGGAGATTCTGATGCTACACTATGGAAGAGATTCTGATACTACACTACTAGTGTATTATTCACTTGTCTAATTCTACTCTCCCGTACCCCCAATCAGTACACAAGGATCCAACCAAGTTATGTTATGATTCTACACAAAGCCCCTAAAGGGTGGTACATGGAAGTCCCAAAAATAGGGATTCTAGGAGATTCTATGATACCCAGTAAACGGGATAAGAGATTCTAGGAGACTCTGTGATCATAAGAGTATATGTCACAAGTGATCGAAGAACCTGTGAAGCATAGTGATACGACATGTAAGTGAAACGCACAGAACATGTAGTACCCGATACTCCCTAAGGATAACATCTCAAGAAGGGATCCGTATAGTACCAATCCGTGTGACCAACGTGACAGTACAAGTAAAGTAATCTACTGTAGGAAATAGTTCTAAGTAGGATATGAAATGATCAGAGAATGTACTCGCCTGATAACCTGAACAGCTGATAAGTATAGGGGGGTCCAACTGAAGCCATAGAGTCCTATTTAAAACAACACATGTTACAAGGTGTTCAAGTTGTAATAAATGAATCTCTATAATCAATCTACATTATCCTAGGTTCTTTTAAGTTAAAACAACTCTAGGTCGACTCCGGTCAATAATCTAGTCAAACTTGGTCAAGTGTTGACTTACAGTGGACTTTGGGTCAACTGGTCAACTCTGCTCAAACAGGGTCAATTCTAGTCTAATATAAAGTGTACTTCGTTATGTGTACGTCGAAACTTACGATACGCAAATCGAGATAAGAAGATTATCGGTAAGGTTGATAATCTTATTATAGTGATCCACGTGTCCAACTTGTCAATTTCAGCGATATGAGATCACTAAAATTGGCTGATCTCAGTTTCGTTGTACTAATCCCGAAATACGAACATTATATGAATTAATTATTAATTAATTATAAAAAGGTTAAACTCAGAGAAATTATCAACAAACATTATCGGACGATGAAATAAACATCGCCAACGTGTCCAAAATGGTCAAATTAGCTAGGATAGCCTACCCAACGGTCCAATTTGGACACAAGGGCAAAAAGGAAATTTCGGGTCAAAACGTTGTCCGTGTCGGAGCCGTTTTGCACCGAAAAACGTGCAAGAAAATAAATCTATAAAATATAACAAATTATATGTCGACGAAACCAGAATGACGATACGAACCCAACGGTATCTCCAGAATTGGATTCCGTTGACCCGATCTCAATTTGGCCCGTTGACCAGAATTTGGAATTTCGGTTTGCACGAAAATGCGTGCCGGAGTCAAAGTTCTCAAAACTCAGCAAACTACCAGTCAACGAGTCCAGAATGATGATACGAACTCAACGGTATCTCCGAAATTGGATTCCGATGAGCCGATCTCAAAATGACCCGTTGACCCGGATATCAGTATCCGACTTGCACCGAAATGCGTGCCGGATCCAATGTCTACCAAAACCTACCAAATTATATGTCAACGAGTCCAGAATGACGATACGAACTCAACGGTATATCCGGAATTGAATTCTGATAAGCCGGCGTCAAAAAGTCCCGTTAACCCAGAATGTGGGACCCGCTTTGCACCGAAAAACGTGTCCGGGCCCACGTTCTCCAAATCTAACAAATTTTATATGAAAACATGCCAGAACGACGCCACAAGTCTAATGGTGGTGTCAGAAATGAAATCTGGAGTCCCGTGTTCAAAAATAAAATTTTACAAGTTGGAAATTACGAATTCGGACGGCCAACTTTGGCGTCGAATTCAACCAATCAAACAAGCTCACAATGAAACGAAACTGGAGGGGTAGTAAGAGGGTTATACCAGCTTCGTACCGGAACTGGTAGTATGCCAAACGGAGCTGCGGTGGAGGAGATACAAGCTGACGAAGTTGGCCCCGCGAAACTGTCCAAATTTAATACAATTTAAACGGTCAACTTGGTGGCCGGTTTCGATGTATCAAACGATAAAATTAATGGACAAAAATTGACAGGGATGAAGGTGGATATACCAAGATTGCGACGGAGCAAAGAAATCGCCGATCCAATGGCCAAATTTTCGAGAAAATGTGCACGAAGTTGCTGCGACAGGGCACAATTTCAGCGTCGTTTCCGAGCTCGTCACGACGGAACGTCGTGCAAAACGCACGAATCGCCTCGACGGCGCGTCCCGGAGGACGGTGGCCATCAGGGGAAGGCAGCCTAGGGTGCGCCCGAGGGGGGGCCACCCACGACGGGGGTCGCCGGAGCACGGTGGCCGGTGGCGGCGCCAGCGTCGTTCGTACGCGTGCGCGCCTGGCGCGTGGCTGTTGCGTGCTGCTGCCAGCGCGGCCTGTGCGGCGGCGCACGGGACTACGCGTGGCCAGGCCCGGCCGGAGAGGCCAGGGGCAGCGCGGCCTGGAACTGGTGGTGGCGGGCTTGGATGAGGATGGTGAGGTGATTGGTCAAGTGGTGGTGGTGGTAGTTTTGATCCATGGAGGAGAAAGTATGAGGAGTAGAGGAGGAGGGGAGTATGCCGGGGTGGGGCCGACGGTGGCCGACGGCCAGGCTTTCCGGGGGTCGTCGGCCAGTGGAAGGTGGTGATGGAGGAGTTTGCATGTGATGTTGGTGGTGTTGTCGTTGAAGTTGTTTTTGTTGCTGTGGTTGTTTGGTGTGTGTAGAATAGTTATTAGGAGAGAGAAAGAGAGAGAGAGATAATAGTAATGAATGATAGGGAGAGAGAGAAAGGTGTCCTCCCTAGAAATTAGGGCCGGCCATAATTGTTGGCTGAGTGTGGAAAAAATTTCATGGGGGAAAATCAATGGATGGAATTAAATGGGGGGATCTAAAGGCTAGAATTAATTAGCTAAATGGGTCATTCCAATAGGGATTAATTCAATAGAACTTTCCAATAAATATTTGAAATAGGTAGAAAGAATAATTAATATTTTTGGGCAAGAAAATATGAGGGTGTCACGATGGAGGGTAACAGAAAGCTGGACTGGACTCGGTGGAGCCGGATTGGATCAAAATCAGACATTGAGCAAAATCGAATTAAAATTAGGCGTTGATGATCATGAGTGAATAAGTAACACATGGGAATTCTAATAAATGGGACACAAGTAGCGGACGGGTAGTAGGCTCAATGTGGGCCATGTCCATAATTGGGGCTAACAGGTTTTGGTCGACAGGGGACCCACAAATCAAATTGGAAAATAAATGTGACACCGAGGAGTGAAATAAAATCGGTTCACATGTCGGAAAAGTTGTGCGAAGCAAATGGAGCACAAAATGATGTGTCTGAGTGGGACACGAAGGTCAAGGGTGAAGAACGACTCGAGTAGATCATCAATGAGGAGTTGGTTTCAAGAAAATAACTGGTCTTGCGCTCCCAATTAAAGTCACGGTAACGTGCTAAAAATGATCAAGGAAAAGAGTGGGAAAATAAATAATAATCAAATGGTCTAAATCGACCCGAAGTTCAGCGAAGCAAAAAGAGCACAAGGGAACAAGTTTGGATGGGACACTATATACCATCATGAAGGTAATCCTGTCCACTCCAAAACTCATGAAGAAGATTTTCAGAGTTGAACATCCCTGACATTCCAAATATCAATGGCACGGGAAAGTACACTTAATGATAAATAACAGAATAAAATATTTATTGAAATTAAAATCAATCAGAAAATAAATAAAAATAAAAAAATCAACCCGAAATTCAGGGTGCTCACAAATACTAACACTGATACGTGTCCATTAAGGACACGAAATGGACACGAAACCTAGGTCTAGGCATACCTACAATTAGGGTAGACCTAGGGCTCTCCAAAAATGCAAAGAAACTAGAATTTTATTGGTGTTTATATTGATTTACCTATTGGTGTCAAAAAGCAAGAAAAGCTTCAAATAGAGGGGTTCCTCCTTGCTAGCAAACTTCTCCAAATTGGTTTAAATCTGAGAATAACATATACCAACAGCAAGAAAACTATATTTAGAACATATTAAAATTTGTTTGAGAAAAAAAAGGAGCTAAAATAGAATTTCTATGGATTTGTGAAGATGAAAACTCACCTCTTTCCAAAACTTGTTCTTCCTAAAGAGGCTAGCCCTAATTTCTAGGAGAATACTTATAGGGTGGGAATCCCAAGGATGGGTCAAGTGGCCGGCCAAGTATGGGCTTGGGTTAGGGTTGCTAATGGGTTGGGCTTAGTCATTAATCAATGTTTCAAAAATCACAAGTCATGACTTGTGACCAAAAGCTTTCTATTCTAACCTCTATATTCCTAATTGATTCTAATAACTAGGGTAGGGTTAACTTAACTTAACCTAGGGTCTCATAATCTAACCAAGTCCAAACTCAACTAGGGTTAGGTTACCAAGTCAAAGCTAGTCAAAGTCAACCTAGTCAACCTTCATTCAAACAATTCCAAAATAAATTCTAAAAATTTCCATAAATTCTAATAAATCCTAAAATGACCAAAATACCCTCTAGGCTAAAATGTACTAATTAAACATACTAATCACATGGCTAGGCTCTAAGTCAACAGTCTCCAAGGTTACACTAGCCAAACACCAAAATCATAAGTCATGATTTAAATAGTTTAAAAAAAGATTAAAATTTACCAAAAATCATATTATTAATAAAATATCATAATTAAATAAGTTAAAACACAAAATTTCAAAATTATCCTCTTCTGTACTACTACAAAAATAGATAACAATGACGACTAAATATGTTAATTGATGACATTTGTTTGGCCGTCATCTATGAAGGGGTCATCTTTTTCATTAGAAATTAATGACAGCTTAACGTATGTCATCTTTATTTATAAAAGATGACTTTTATGTTTCATCTTTATTTAGAAAAGATGACTTTTCTGTGTTATCTTAATTTACATTAGATGACTTTTATCATGAAAAATCATTGACAATTAAACACACGTCATTTTTATTTATAAAAGATGACTTTCATACGTCTTCTTTATTTACAAAAGATGACTTCTATGCATCATCTTTATTTACAAAAGATGACTTTGACGCGTCATTTTTATGTACAAAAGATGACTTCTATACGTCATCTTTATTTTTAAAAAGTTACGTTTATCGTAAGAAATCTATGACAGCTCAATACACGTCATCTTTATTTGTAAAAGATGACTTTTATGCGTCATCTTTATTTACAAAAGATGACTTTTATTCATCATTAAATTTTGTTATTTTTATAGCTCCAATTTTTTCATCCGTATTCCGTAATTTGTATTTTGTGTACATTATAAAGAAGAAGAAAAATAAACATTTAACACCAACAAATTTTTTTTTATTTCATAATTATTCAAAATGCCAACATTGAACTATACAATATTATTTCAGTCTCAAACGTTCACAAAATAAATTTACAATACTTCCAAAATTTTATTATGCGTCATTTTTTACATACGGTCTTCATTAACAATATCCGGGATAAATTTGGCCAGCTCTCGTCTCATTCATCAATTTCTCTGACAGAGGAATCCTTTCTTCCAGCAAACTACAAAAATAAGCATAAAATCAACTAGTATATCATGTTATACCAATACAACCAATATTATATTAATATATAGAACAATCTCAACAGCTAACTTACCACATTTTCTGCTAAAGAAACCTAAATGAGAACTTACCTGGACACACTTCCATGTTAGACTTTTTCACTCCATCTCCTCTTTGAGCAAGACATCTTAAAAGTGTTGACGTACACCAAAACCATATAGAATCAAGGAGGAACTGCATATTCAAGATAATCAAGCTTCTACATGGTTGTGTAATATTTTTAAATGTTTTTTGTGTGGTTTTGACCCAAGGAGTCTAATTAGGACAAAAAATAGGAGTCATTTGATTTCCAAACCAACAGATTGCTTCAACCTACCAATCAAGTTGCTCATCAACAGTATCACTTACCTGATAAAATGGCTGAGTAGGACCTCGAAGCACTTTATCAATATTTGTGAGTTCCATCCATGAACTCGATTCATTACGTACAGGATCCAGGCCACAGATTGTTGGTCTACAGCCTGCAAACATTTTCGAGCAACATGAAACTCAATAATTTGATTAAGGAATACAATACTACTTAGAAATCAATAAACAACTATGACATGACTATGGAATACAAAAGCATACAACATAAGACAAATAATTAATGTTCACAATTTTTATGTAAAACCAAATATATGCTATGATGTTCTAAAAAGTTCCACTTTATCCCCACTTCCGATATACAAGTTAAAACAATAACATAAGGAGAGCGAATAGTTCCAAATAATACATTAATAATCCAATAACAAGTTGTAAAGCTCCTGACAAAAGAACTTCTTTCTTTATGTTTGGTAAAGAAAGGACCAAATTCCCAATTACGCCAACCTAACAGATGATGATATTTCATGAGTTTTGTGTTACAAAAAATAACTCTAGACACAACTATTCCAAAAGAGAAAGCAAGAAAGAAAAATATGAACTAGAATATTTTGTCAGTAGCATACAAACACATTCTTGTATTTTAGAAAATAAAAGGACTTAAACTTCTTGTTTCATCTGTAATTATTTTAGTATTCTAATTTACTTCTTTAATACACATTTTCTTCTAAGTTTCTCAGCATTTTCTAGATAATACCCCCAAATCAGATTCTCATAAGCATTTATTCACTAGCAATTATAATTACTATACTTCAAACTCAACATTAAAACTTCTGAACTTTAACAAAAGAAGACTAACATAACATTATTTCCAAAAAGGATCAAGCTTAAAATAACATTATCTCCGAAAGGATCGAGCTTACCGGTTTGCTTCTGGTGTAGCCTTGGATTGCTTCTGGTGTAGCCTTGGATTGCAAATCACACCAAACTGTCCCAAATCTTTTAATTTTCTGTTGACTACAAAAATTTTCGATACTATGCTCAGGTATTAAACAATTATAGAGACCAATTACTCTTCTTTTGAAACCACTAAATAAGATTTCAAGTATAACAAAGACATTGGCATGGAAGTTACATCAAGAATATATTATTCATTATAGCTGTTAATCAACCACCTCTGTGGCTCAATCTTTTGAATAATGTATTATTTGAACATTTTCCTATTGGCAGCAGTTCTAGAGGATCCATCATCGAATCATGTAATTCACTATATATAAACAACCAATAAACACCCGCATACACATCTTTTGCTGCTGCTCTTACACTAAAGATGTCTCTATCTTGGTACCTGACAAAGTGGAAGACATTACTTGAAGGGCAAAGCAACTAAAGCTTAATGGATACATTTTGGGTCTAAGCAAATAATAGTAGTTAGTTGAATTTTGTAATTTTAGTGACTCGTGCATTAGTAACACAACCACCATCATCGTCATCATCCAAGCCTTATCCAATTTGAGTGGAGTCTGCTATGGAGCTCCATAAAATAATTGACAAAGTTTTGCGACAACTGTTAACCTGGCACTAACAATGTTATATTCTACCAAACTTCTAGACATGGTAGCTATGAGCAAGATACAGACTTGCAATAAACTATAGTTTATGAGCTCAGCTGCTAGGTAGGTAGGTAATCTTACATTTTGGAAAACATAGTATCAAAGTACCTAGGTTCGAATCTTACCTGGCACACATTTTATAAGCGGATTTAAAAAAAATATTGTTGTGGGAATCCATCTCTCGGCCTATAAAATTAGCCTTCAACCTGTAGGGACTGGTTATAATAATGTATATATTAAATATAAATATTTTCTTAAAATGAAAATAATATACCGCCCAAAAACACCACCCTAAAATGAAAATTAGCTTCATGTAATGTACATAAGCCTGATATTGTATCAATATTGATGAATTATATATCTAGCTAATTAATTAATTACATTTCAAACTTATTTTTTCAAGTAAATATTATACATAAATCTTGTACAGATTGGTATCAACATAAGAAAACATGGAACAGAGACTTACGTTCGAGCAAAGGAAGAATCAAGTGATAAACACCTCTGCCACTATTTTTACAGAACTGTATATCTCATCATACTGGAACTACTTCAGGCTTTTTACTTGTCTTTATGCCTTTTATTGCTGCAATATACAAAAAAATGGTTACCAAAGAAGAATGAACTTCAAGGAACTCATTCCCCACAAAAGAGCAAAATTTCCATATGGAAAGTAAGCATGCAAACTTGTACTGGAAAAAAAATGAACATGAAAGGAAACAGATTTTATAAGAACTGAGATTCATGCCTTCAGCATAGTCTTTAGCTCCAAAGACAGCGGATCCAGCAAACAAGGCATTAGTGCCAGCCTCAATAACCTGATGAATAACAGTTTCCCAAGTTAGCCACCTCAGCTTAATTTCAACTTAGAAGGTTCATGCTCGCCTTTGACCAGATAAACATTTATGTATGTCATCATCATACACAAAACAGAACATTAATGGTCATCTAATATATAGCATTAACTTATCAATCACGAGATGAAATTCAAAAGTATTACAACACATAATGATAAGAAATTGTCGTGCAGGCGAATATCATGCACATATACATACAAAAATTGAAGTCTATCAAATTCTTTCTAATAGCCTGTTGCACGTCTTTGCACTTAATGAAAGGAAAAAACCTTTAGGTACATTTTGGTTTGGAGGAATCAGTATCAGGAATCAAGAATTTAGAACATAATTCCTGCTGATACCTGCCTAAAGCTAATTTTGCTTGTCCAGGTGACATAGGACAAGACCTAATGGGTAATCTATATGCCTAAAATCATAATTGACAAACTGAGATCAGTGGAAGACGGATTAATCGAGGAATTAAAGAATTAGGCCTAATTCCTTCTGATCCCTTCTCTCAGAAATCAAGGAATTGGGCCAAATTCCTTGGTTCCTAGATTCTAAATTCCCCAACCAAATGGAGGCTTAGTAAATAACAGAAAGACTTGCCTAAGGCCCCAAACTAAAGAGTACATCAGAATATATGAATTTTGCCGCCAAGTTATATAACTTCACATTATTGAAGAAAATGTCCATTATATAAGACAAATCTACATAGGCATAGTTATAAATTCAGATTCGAAGACAATAAATTGGACATATTGATTACTGAAGACTGTAAAGAATTTTAGAAAACACATTTATTGACTGACAATCCTGTTGGTTACAAAACTTATTATCCTAATTCCACAAACATTACCTTGTATCATTTCGCAAGGAAAAGAAAATCATGAGATGACAATGACTGGAAGGAGCACTGTTCATTTGCACACTTGCAAGGCTTTATCCCTTGCAAGTCTCCAAACCTCTGGTCACCTTCTCACCGACTCGCCGTCCTCTGCCCGTGCCTCCGACTCCGCCGCCCTGCCTCCGACTCCGTCGCTCGTTCCTCCGAACCGCTGACTCCGCCGCCCGGTGCCTCCGACTCGCCGTTCGCTGCCTCCGAACCGGCACCCTTGCCTCCGACTCGCTGTCCGCTGCCTTCGACTATGCCGCTCGTGGAGATTGAAGTTCAAAATAGGGTTTGGAATTTCTTTTGGAGAGAGGAGGAGGAAATGGACAAATGTCCTCTGGAGAAGAAAGTGATGTTCCCTATGGAACTAGGAAGTTAGAAGAATTGGAAAAAAAAATTATTATGGTAATTAATATAAGAGGATCTGTTTAATTAGGGGACGTTTGGTTCAAGTTTTTGAGGCTTGGGAATGAGATTTGAATTTCTTATCCATGTTTGGTATGTTTAGGATTGAAAATGAGGAGGGAATAGGAGGGGGGTTATGTGGGAAAGCTATTCCCATGGATGTGGGAAAGCTATTCCCAAGCCCCCATTGGAAATAGATTTGCTTTCCTAGGAATGATGTTTGACTATTTTGTTTGGACGGTTATACCCTCCCTTTATTTTCAAATTTTCAACTCCGATCCAAATCATCATGAAATTAGTGAAAGGGTATTAAAGTAAAACTAAATAAATTAAGATTCCTATCCACGTGTGAACCAAACATGAAAATAAAAAAAAATTAAAATTTTGAACTACCTATTCCCAACCTAACCAAACATGGGTATGGGAATGTTGAATTCCTTTCCCATGGGAAAGGAATTGAAAATCTATTCCTAGGAATCCAAAAACTTGATCCAAATGAGCCCTTATAGTAATGGAGTTAAAACGGGTTTAAAATATTCTTTATTTGTTAATTCAATAAAAAATCTAATTATCACATATATTTTTATATATATTTTAAATGATTTTGTGTCAATTAGTTGTGTAAAAAAATTATTATTACTAATTAAATGAATTATTTGGGAAGCAAAAATGGGGTAACCATACTTATGTTTACTACTATTTTCATCCAAACAACCAAACTCATTTTCTCTTCACTTTCAACAACCGTCCAAACACCAAACCCATTTTTCTTCCACTTGCAGGAGACAAAAAGTACTACAACCAAACATATTTTGGAAAGTGCCACTTGCTGCAAGCCAACGGAAACTCAACTTGCTGCAAGTGCCACTTTCACACTTTCAAAGAGTTACATCTATCCAAACAGGCCCTCAAAGGTCAAGAATGGATATACGGTTAACAACTGAGTATATATTTTTTCTAACCCTTAATTTTTGTCATATTTAAACTAATTATAGTATTATTGACACACAACATGTCTATGTCATTGTTTAAACTAAATATGACTCTTAATATCACTGTATCATTGTTAGTCCCACATTTTTTTTTCATACAGAAAGATGACATCCATAAAAATAATTCATGACCCTTATCTTTCTAATCGTCATCTTGGAGTATTTATCATGACATTATTATTTTTTAATGTCATTAATAACGATATCAATGACGATCATCTAATGAGATGACACTAAAAGTACTATTAATGACATTTTGAGATGAATGTCATCTATATAGTGTCATTGTTAACCATTTTTGTAGTAGTGCTGGAAAACTGGGTGTTACAGCTAAGGTCTTCATCGAGATAGAGGAAGGCACTCAACTACCACGGGAAGTATCATATGAGATACCCATCGAAGAAATTTTCTCGTAAACAGTAGACTACGAATGGGTTTCGCCTAGCTCCCATGAATGTAAATTTTTTGGACACCTGGAAAATAATTGTCCAGCCAAAATGACAACCACCGAGGAGGTACATAGACAAGTGGATCCGAACGACAACGAGATTGGAGATCTACTAAGAAGAGAAACACAAGAAGGAAAGACGGCAACCGACAATGGGGGAGTCAGAGTGACCGTTGGAAAGGACGGTTGCACTGTAGTGTCCCATCCTGCTCAGTCAGTCAAAGGAAACGGAATGCCGACGGCGTTCGGACTTAGCCTTGCAACGGTGGCTTGAAGGCCCGTTCGGTCGAGGCGACTCCTCGCTCAGGTGGGATAGTTTCGGTGAACTTGCCTTATCTTAGCCTTCACATAATAAATCACATGTTTTTAACTTGCACAAGTTAGGCTTGATAATAAAAGTGATGCATCCACATAGCTAAGGGAATAATCCCGACTGGTCGGATCGAGTTTAGAACATAAAAAATATCCTACGGTTGGCTTAGAATTATTGTACGATGGCTTTGAAAATGATACTCGATCCTTCGTCCCGTGGCTTGGGAGAAGAAAAATTGGTTGAGTAGGCAAAGTTATGAACGTAGCCTAAGTCATAGGCGTCGTCCGCATGAATGCTTGATAAAGCATGCACGGTCCATTGTCCAAGGCTTGGCATAGCCTTTGCCCGCCCCATTGGTTAAGCTGTATTGCATAACTTGTGGCATAAGTCTAGGCAACCAAATAACTTGTTTGTTCAAGCCAGATACGTGCACGACACGCTCCATCGTGGCAAAGCTTGGCGCAGCCTTTGCTCGTCAAGTTGTTGCAAAGTTAAGTTAGGCAAAGTTATGCCGGTCGACCAAAGTGTATTCTAAGCACCGTCCTACGTATTCTGCGGTTGTCAAAATTACTTGGTTTCACGACCTTAAGGCCCATCGTATAAAGTGTCTTAGACGATAGTTTCACCCAGAACACCAATTGGCGTAAGGCACGATGTCACGAACTTAGTGTTTCTAAGGCACGGGTCACAGTTGATTCATTGAGTTGGAAAAAGGGATTTCAAATGGTCGTTCTTGAGTTGAATGAATGGATAGGGAAAGAAAGAAGAATGCTTGCGACCATGGGTCGTCGAGACGAGGTCTTATATGTGAGAAGTATTGAACTTGGCCCTGAAAGAGATGGTAACACTAGAGTTAGAATGACTGTGTGAGACATCAGTTCGAGTCGAGTCTTACATAGTCATTGAACAACAAGTCGATAAGGAGGAGTTTCCACGAGCGACAACCATAGGCGCCATGGGACCGCGTCGTCCTGGAGGGAACACGGTATGGCCGAGCTGGACGAACCGCTCAGGTTAGTCGGAAACTTTCAGCGAGGCTAGCTACTTGCGCTGAAAGGGTCGCCGAATAGCAAAGCTATGAGTTCAAGATAGCTTGTGGTGCTAGTGACTAATTCATATAGATGAGTCGGCATGGCGGCAATCCATGTGTGTGCCTTTGGATTGAGTCTAATTGGATGTGTATATGGTTAGAACACAATGTTTGGGCCTAAGATTGGCTGCAACGTAGGCGACGTGCTTTGGCACGAGATGTGGCGTCGAGTCTTAAGTGTTGGCATGTAAGTTACATAAGCTGGATTTGGGTCATTTCGAGTTTAAGTCAGGAAACGCCGTAAGGCAAAGTCGGTAGAGTAACACTTAGTTCACAAGTCTTGATTGGGTCAGTTGATGAATAAGTAGCAACGGCTGCGAGGCGGTAATGCGGTTAAGTCTCACTGAGTTACGAGGCACGGCACAATGGACTTGCAGCACGATCACATGGAAATGGAGTCTTACCGAGTAGTTGCGTCTCTGATTTTGGGCCGTAAGGCAAACACGACTTGATAGGTTAACATTGTTGGTACAAGAAGGGGTCTAGAGGCAAAATATGAGTTGACATTGTTGTTACAAGCACGGGATGGTCTAGAGACACAAAAATAGGCCAAGACGTCAGTCATAAAACTAATCCTAAGACAAGAGTAGAAAGACAATCAAAAGGGTTATGTTGCACAAAGTAAATAAACGTATCGGTTTTGTATGGGTGTGTGAGGAGCTCATTCCACTAGTATAGTTGAGTACTGACACCCACACAGTTTTTATGTACAGGCACATGTAGAAGCTCGTGGCGCGGAGCTCGCTTGGATGCGTCAAGGCATGAAGTTCCTTGGCGATTCGAGGCGTGCGGCTGCGTAGAGTCAAGACTTATATGGGACATAATATATGGACGTCGCCTATCTGAAGCATCCGCTGGCTCGAGACATGTATTGAGAGATGAGAGAGAGCTGAGTGACTTGTAATGTGAGAAGAGTGAGCTTGAGTGACTTATAATCTTGGCCTTGCGCCCCATTGTAATCCTTGTTTCAATATCAATAAAATGAATATTTTGAATAACTTGTGTTTTGCTTTAAATTTTTGCTGCTATTATTCAATGTCTCTGCTTGAAACTTCTGTACGATCACTACTAAAATATGCTTAAATAGCGACGTATATTAGCGACGGCGGAAATACGCGTCGCTGATAATTGCATATAGCGACGTCGTGTGCTACACGTCGCTGTACGTCGCTGAGTAGCGACGTTCAGCGATGTAGTATAATTTACGTCGCTGGGTTGCGACGTTTAGCGACGTATCATGTAGGCATCGCTGTTTTATTTCATATAGGGTTCTTGGCCCGATCGAAATCCCAAAATTTTCACCCAAAAATTTATTCCCGCTCTCCCCTCTCCCCCTGGCGAACCTTCCCCCTCCGGCGACCACTCCCTCCGGCGAGACCCTCCCCCTTCTCCCCCCGGAGACCCCGCTCGCCCGTTGACCCCTCCCTCCGGCGACCAGCCTCCCTCCTCCGACGAAGGAGCCTTCCTCGCCGCTTCCTCCTCCGACGAAGCCACCCTCCTCGTCGCCTCCATCCTCCGACGAAGCCACCCTCCTCAGGTAAACCCTAACCCTAGCCCTAGCTATCTAGACACAGACACGGACACGAGAACTCTAACCCTAGCTGCTGGGGTGGTCTTTCTGTCGAGGGGGGAGAGGGGGGTGGGGTTGGGTGCAGGGGGTGGGGGGGTCTTACTGTCGAGGGGTGGAGGGAGGGGTGGGGGTACCCGGGGGGTGCAGGGGTAGGGGAAGGGGGGCATGGTTGGGGTGGGTGCAGGGGGAGGGGGGCAGGGGAGGGAAGGCAGGGGAGGGTTGGGGTGGGTGCAAGGGATGGGGAGGGGGGGCAGGGGAGGGGGGAGGGGGGAGGGGGGGCAGGGGAGGGTTGGGGTGGGTGCAGGGGTAGGGGGAGGGGGGCAGGGGTGAAGTGTATATTTTGGTTGGGGTGGGTGCAGGGGTATGGGGAGGGGGGGCAGGGGAGGGGGGAGGGGGGGAGGGGGGAGGGAAGACAGGGGAGGGTTGGGGTGGGTACAGTCTGCCACTTTTCTTTATCGAGTACGATTTTGTTGCTTCTCTCGCTCTTCCTCTTGGTCTCCATTGAATGCTGGTCTACTGCCATTAATATTGGTCGATAGATTTCTCTGTCACATATTGCAAGTGGTACTAAGAAAAAAGAAAAAAGAAAGAAAGGAGAGAATAGATGTGACTCAAATGGACCGAAGTAGGTGTAGTAGTAGCAGTAAGAGCGGGACAAGAACCGGGCTCATGACATTTTGAACTTTGGAAGACAATGCCATGTTAACTACTTCCTTTCCTTGCTTATGTTTGTGATTTATTATGATATATAATGGTGATGTTAATTCTTTCCAAATGTTAGGATCGTTACAAATCTTGTTGGCTCGAAAAGAAATTTTCTTCGTGCATGCCTACTTCACATTATAGGATTTTATTTTTTGTTCAAGGGATTCGCAAAATGTAGGGATATATACCATTTGAAATTCATTTGAAATTCATTTGAAATCTATTTGAAATTTATTTTAAGAATCTGAAATGTTGACGATATATACCCAAGGTTCACAATATCGGTATCGGAATCGGTATCGGACTATTCCTATGAGTATTGGTATCGGCGATACCGGTAGTATCGGCGGTATCATATCGGAGTATCGAACTTTGGTATCGAAAAACAAATAATTATTAATAAATTATTTATATTTAAAAACATATATTTTATACATTTAGGCATAATTTTAAGTATTTCAGCATTATTTCTTAGTAGTTTTGAAATTATATGAAATAGTAGTCACCCTTACCGATTGGTTTTGCCGAATTGACCGGAACAAAGACCCCTAATGTCGGTATCGGTCAATATTTGGTATCGGTCTGTATCGGATCGGAACATGCCAAACCGTATCGGTATCGGCCTGTTGGATAATATCATTGTTATTATTAACTGTCCAATGTCGGTATAGTATCGGAACATGCCAATGTCGGTATCGGTCTGTATAGTATCGGTATCGGAACATGCCAATGTCGGTATCGGTCAATATTAGGTATCGGTATCGGTCTGTATAGTATCGGAACATGCCAATGTCGGTATCGGTCAATATTTGGTATCGGTCTGTATCGGATCGGAACATGCCAAACCGTATCGGTATCGGTCAATATCATTGTTATTAGTAACTGTCCGCTACTAATGTGTGTCCCATAATAAGACATTATATACGAATTTGTGCCTGTTGGATAATGTGTGTCCATCTTTGCAGAATTATTTTCAAATGGATATGAATTACTACTTGCGGAATCGTTCATGGATGTACAATCGTCGTCCTGATGATATGTGTGGTGTACGGGATGAATACATAGCGGGAGTAGAGCAGTTCCTGCAGTTTGCTAAGGCGTTCCCTCAGTACATGGACGGCACCAAAATTAAGTGTCCGTGTGTGAAATGTCATAACGTGAAATATTATCCAGAAGTGGAAGTGACATATCATTTGTACTCGAGGGGTTTCACGCCTAATTACTATCAGTGGACCGCACACGGAGAACTTGTGTCTTTAGCATCAGAGCCGGAGCCTTACATTGAGCCGTATATGCATGCGGGACCTAATTTTGTTTCAGATAATCATGCATACGACGACGGGTGCGTGAACATGGTTTTTGACGCTGCGGGGCCTAGTTTCGTTCATGATGCACCTGAGGAGGCACCGAACGCCGATGCTGTACAGTTCATGGAGTTGCTGGAGAATGCAAGGACTCCATTGTATCCTGGTTGTGAGGATCATTCACCGTTGGAGGTGGTTACAAGACTGTTGAGCATTAAGTCAGATTTTAACATGTCGCAAGAATGCTACAACCGAGTGTTGGAGTTGATTATAGAGATCTTGCCGGCGGGTGCTAAGTTGCCTAAAGACTTCTACCGGTCTAAGAGGATGGTGAGATCGCTCTGGATGGGATACGAGAAAATCGATTCCTGTCGCAATGGGTGCATGCTGTACTACAAAGACGACAAGGACGCAGATGTGTGCAGATTTTGTGGTGCTGATCGCTATAAGACAACTAGTACAGGAAGGTCTACCGGTGCAAGAAGATCGACCGATTCAATGCACTACTTGCCTTTAACGCCGCGGTTGCAAAGATTATTTATGGTGAAAGAGACGGCCGAAAATATGAGTTGTCACATGCGAGAACAGATTGAAGGAGTGTTGGATCACCCATCCGATGGAGAAGCGTGGAAGCACTTTGATCGAGTGTATCCAGATTTTGCTTCAGATTCGCGAAATATCAGGTTGGGACTATCTTCTGACGGTTTTACTCCTTTTGGTCTTTCGGGATCCCAGTATTCGTGTTGGCTTGTGATTGTTACTCCGTATAACCTACCGCCTTGGATGTGCATGAAGACTCAGTACATGTTTCTAACCGTTATAATTCCTGGTCCGAACAATCCCAAGAGGAAAATTGACGTGTACTTACAGCCTTTGATAGATGAGTTGAATCAGTTATGGGAAGTAGGCGCTAACACGTACGATGTTTCCAGGAAGCAGAATTTTCAGATGAAGGCAACCCTTATGTGGACCATCAACGACTTTCCGGCCTATGGAATGTTATCTGGATGGAGCACTCATGGCCGTCTCTCATGTCCATATTGCATGGACCGTAGTAAGGCTTTCCGCTTGAAACACGACGGAAAGCCGTGCTTCTTTGATTGTCATCGGCAATTTCTGCCAAAAGATCATCCGTTCAGAAGGAACAGGAATGCTTTCCGTGCCGGCGTTGTAGAGAAGGGTGATCCACCGCCAAGGTGGTACGGAGACACGATATGGGAGGAAGTTAAAGATTTTCCAAGTGCTATCGAAGATCCTACAACTGGGTACAAGTGCGATGGATTTGGTAGAGTTCATAACTGGACAAAGAGGAGCATATTCTGGGATCTGCCATACTGGAGTACCAATCTGATCAGACATAATCTTGATGTCATGCATATTGAGAAGAATGTGTTTGATAACATAATTAATACTGTGATGGACGTAAAGGAAAAAACGAAAGACAATCCCAAGGCTAGGTTGGACTTAAAAGAAATATGCAAACGCCCTGCGTTGCATTTGATACAGCAGAATGGAAAACAGTTCCTTCCGAAGTCAATTTTTTTGCTGGACAAGGAGGATAAAGTGAGACTTTGTCGGTGGATCCAGGGCCTAAAATTTCCAGACGGATATGTGTCAAATCTGAGAAGATGTGTCGATCCGAAGGAAAATAAATTGACGGGTATGAAGAGCCACGATTGTCACGTATTCATGGAGAGGTTAATTCCGATTGCATTTCGGGAATTCTTACCGCAGGCAGTTTGGGATCCATTGACGGAGCTTAGCATATTCTTTAGGGATCTTTGTTCTAAGAAATTGCTCGTTGATCGTCTAGAAAAGCAAGAGAAGGACATTGCGGTAACACTATGCAAGCTAGAGAGGGTGTTTCCTCCTGGATTCTTCGACTCTATTGAGCATTTGCCGATTCATCTATCCTATAAGGCACGTGTTGGTGGACCCGTCGAATATCGATGGATGTACCCGTTCGAGCGACATTTGAATCACCTAAAAAGAAAGGTGAAAAATAAGGCACGGGTCGAGGGTTCTATTTGTGAAGCCTATGTTCTCGAGGAGATTACAACCTTTTGTTCGATGTATTTCAAGCCTCATGTTGCAACTAATAGAACGAGAGCTTCCAGAAACGACGAGGGAGATCATGAAAGTAATGATACAATACTGAAGGTATTCAATGCTCCAGGAAAGCCATCGGGTAAGATGAAAAAGAGATATCTGAACGATGATGAGCTAAGGGCTGCTCAGGTGTATGTATTACTCAACTGCGACGAGGAGGAAGTAGAGAAACTGGAGGGGTAAGTAATTAATACGTCTATATTATTTTAATAGTGTTAATTATTATACTATTATATTAATTGAACGATGTTGTTTTCAGCATATTTAATGATGAGGTGAGGTCGGGTAGGCCACACATAACAGAAGAAGAACTAGAATAAGAAATGAGGCGTTATTTTCCATCATGGTTGAGTGCATATGTAAGACTTGAGAACTCTGTAATTACCTTTTTGTATATGCACTTGATTGAGAATGAGCTTAATTGCTTCTTTCGTGGTATTTAGGTCGATCATCCATACGCAAGACTTGAGAATGATTTTATTAGAACGCTAGCCAAGGGACCAATTTATGCTGCAAAAATATGGCCAAGCTACTGTGTTAATGGGTTTAGGTTTAAGTCAACAACTTGCCCGATCAGAGACAACTTTGTGGATCTCGATTCCACCAAAAACAGCTGTTTGTGTATCAGATCTTCGAACTACAAAGATGTTGATGCGGGCAACGATTTCTATGGCGTATTACGGAAGATTGTGGAGCTGACATATAGTTATGGAATAGAGCCTGCTAAGATTGTGTTATTCAGGTGTGATTGGTTCGATCTGATTGAAGGTCAAGGTTGGAAAGTAGACAAGCACGGTCTTGTTGATATAAACTATCGGCGTCGATATCAAGCCTATGAACCATTTGTCCTATCAAGTCAGGCTCAGCTCGTGTACTTCACAAGTTATCCTAAACGGAGAACAACAAGGTCGGACTGGTGGGCAGTATGCAAGACCAAAGCTAGAAATACCTTTGAGGTTGACGATATAGCTTATCAACAGGATGAACTACCTCTTGTAACAAATATTATAGAAGTGGACACGACGGAAGTTTTCTATTACACATCTAATTGTGTAGAAGAAGTAGAATTATCTGAAGAGGAAGATGCAGATGAAAGTGAAGATGTAGAGGAGGAAGAAGAAGAAGAAGAAAAAGAAGAAGAAGAAGAAGAAGAAGAAGAAGAAGTAGATGAGCTAAACGAACTAGATGAATTTTCAGAAGAGGATTAAATCTGTACGTTTGTTTTATAATCATATTTGACACTTTAGTGACACTTCTATCATATAAATCTGTGACACTTCAGTGACACTTTATTGACACTTTTATTGACACTTCAGTGACACTTTTTGACTATGATATTTTTCAAAAATCTGTGATGTCTATCATATAAATATGTTTTTTTGTTTTATTGTCATATATTTTATTGTCAGGTATGACTAGACCATCTGGACGACGCGGAGGATTATATATTAGGCAGCCCCGTCAGCCTCGGGCTGGGGATGGAGAGGGCAGTTCCGTACCCTCATCCTCATCTCCGAGTACGCCAGTGTACCGTTCTGTTCCCGGTCCATTACCGGGACAGGGCAGTTCTAGCAGGTTGGCGACTCCTCCCTCGTCGTCCAGCCTTCCTGTTCCCGGTCCATTACCGGGACAGGGCAGTTCTAGCAGGTTGGCGACTCCTCCCTCGTCGTCCAGCCTTCCTGATCCCGCGTCCAGCATCCCTGATCCCCCGTCCAGCATTCCTACTGTCGACGGCTCTATGGAGGGAGCCCACGCCGATCATATGGAGGACGGCGATCAGACTGATCCTGCCCAGGCAGGAGGTGAGAGCGACCCTCCATACGCTCCCCCGGGCGAGACGCGATTGGAGATTTGGACGGACGGGCCTATGAAGTAAGTTAATTAATTATTATATATTTCTCAAATGATTATATGTACATATATATTCATGAAAAATTATTATTGTATAGATATCGGCCTTCTGCAGTACAGAGACAGCTGGGGACATTTATGAGGCAGAACTATGGTGGGCCTTGGCTCAACTACTCAGATGCTCCCGCAGATAGGAAGGCCTTTTGGTTCGCCCACTTCAAGGTAAAAAATTTGTTTATTTTTAAATTTTAATAATCATTTGTGTATATTATACAACTTTTGTATTTTACTTCTTGTAGAGGACCTATTTCAATCCACCACACCGGGCGGCGAGGATCGAAGGCCAATTTCCTGCCGTCATAGCCAAGCTCATCCGTGATGCGATCGACGACCAGAAGCGTCGTGATCGCGCCGGACGTCCGATCCAGGGTTGGATTACGCCAGATCAGTGGACTGCGATGAAGGCTAGATTCAGCGAGCGCCAGTACCAGGAGCGGTCTGAGAAGGCCAAGGTGGCGCGGTCGAGCGCCGGTAAGTGGTGTGGCGGCTCCATTCCGATGACGGAGCATTTTCGTCGTCTGGTACGTTTCCTATGACGGACATTAATTTATATATAGTTCGATATAATGTTTAATACTAATAATAGATAATATATTTTAACAGGTAAAGAAGGGTGAGGACCCGAACATGGTGACCGTCTTCCTGGTCACCCATCGGAGGGCTGGGGACTTCATTGACGAGAGGGCGACGCAGGCATATGTAAGTTCTATTCAACTAATATTAACTGACTATAAAGAAAACAGGAAAATAGATATCAATATAGACTTTAGTAAACACTTACACGTTAGCAAACATGTTCTAGGCCGAGTTTGTTCGGCTACAGAAGGAGGCGGCTGATGCTGCTGCTGCTGCTAGTGCGCAAGCAGAGGGAGGGGCTGGTACTTCCTCCCAGCCGCCTGCAGAGCCATCGCCGGACGAGCTCTGCATGACCGCCGTTGGCGGTCTTCAGAAGGGTACGTACTACGGTACGGGATCCTACGGCACGTATTTGGCTTCGGAGTCATCCCGGGCCCCCTCTGTCAGTGCGCAGTCTCCGGCTACGCAGGCGTCGTCACGAGCTGAGGATGTTCGTCGTCAGATCGAGGAGCTGCATCGCGAGTTGCAGCAGCAGATTTCTGATACGGTCGAGCGACGATCCGACCCTCCAATCGTCACCGGACGATTTGATGCGGTCGAGCGCAGTATACAGGAGCTGATGAGTCTGCATCAGGCTGCAGCTGCCAACTTGCAGACGCTCACCGAGTCTACGCAGCGCACGGAGCGTAGACAGGTCGAGCTGGACGGATCGCAGAGGAGCCTTTCTCTCTCAGTCGCTCAGTATACTGAGAAGGTGGTGAGTGCCCTTGCTGCGCATGGTGAGCGACTGCGAGAGCTGGAGCAGGTACGTCCTCCGGGTCCATCGACGGTGCCGACTCCAGATACTGTACTGCCTCCGGCGCCGACTCCAGACATTGTACTGCCTCCTACTGCCCCTACGGTACAGCTCACCCAGGAGCAGTATGACTACATTCTATCCCAGTTGCGCGGCAGGAGTCCGCAGTGATTTTATTGGTTTTTTTATGACTTGTATGTATTGGCCCTATGGGCAAATTGTTTATTCATACACTGTTGTTTATACACTTGGTGGAAGACTTTTTATCATCTTCCATTTTTATTTGACTCTATTGGATGTTTGTGAGGATGTGTGTCTTTGATATTTACTTTGCACTGCCTTCTATTTTTATTGTGATATTTACTGTGATATCTGCGACGGGATGACAAATATACCTACGCTGGGTTATAAGCGATGATCTGATATACAAAGGAGATGCTGCCGAAATTTTAAAAAAATATATTGTGTATTTTTGTTATGATGTGTGTCTGTGTTTACAGTGAATGTGAAATACAGTGTTCGGAACCATCGACAGTTTTGATTACTGTTGTATGTTTTATCTTGGATAGAAATAGCAACAGTTCAGGGTGCACTTCTGAGAGCTTCATTTTCACGTCCTTCACTTTCTCGGACGTCGTAAAGGTTCCCGAGAAGGTGAAGGACGTGAAGAGGAAGCTCTGAGAAGTGCACCCTGAACTGTTGCTCTTTCTATCAAAGATAAAACATACAACAGTAAGCGAAACTGTCGATGGTTCGAACACTGCACTTCACACACACTGTAAACACAGATACACAGCATAACAAAAATATCAATTATATTTTTTTAAAATTTTTTTTATATTAGCGACGTATAGCGACGTTCTGCGACGTACTGCGACGTCACACGGACGTCGCTATACGTCGCTAACTAGCGACGTTACGTCGTTCGACGTCGCTAATATACGTCGCTACGTTGCCCACGTGGCCACGTGGATGCCATGCCTCGTCATCATTTATAAACTTTTGAAGCGTCGCAACTTGTCGCTTTACGTCGCAATGTTGACGACGTACTTATACGTCGCTATCTGTCGCTCATTTAGCGACGTCTAGCGACAATTAACTACGCGTCGCAGATAGCGACGTTTTGCGACTAAATTGCCATCTGAGACTTGCCTATAAGCGACGTAGGTTTTTCGTTGCTAATTACGTCGCAAATCATTGTTAGCGACGTATTTCCTGTATTTAGCGACGTCTCCTGACGTCGCTAATCTGGGTTATTTTAGTAGTGGATGATCCCGTCACAGCTATTGGAATCGGCCGTTATGAACCCGTCTTGTACGAGCGCAAACTAGGCTCGTGCGTCATCACGCCTTGGTGAGGACGATCGCTCCTACGGGAGCAAAACGTGACATAGTGGTATCAGAGCACGACTTTACACCCTTCGACTATCGATTGAATTCTTTAACTCTGTTGTTTCCGTAAGTTGATATCGTTGGTGCGCTCTCTCTCAAATGTCCCATGGGATGTCCATACAATAAGTCTAAGTAATTTACAAAATATAGGAAAATAGTTTTTGAAAAGAAATAAAAGATGGTTCGTAAGCACGGTTGGCTCAGTCAGGCTGGGCATATACACCAAAATTGTGTTGACCTTAGCAAAAGTTGAGTGTGGGATTCGAATTGTGTTGGATGAGGATGCTGTTGGAATCGACTGAGTAAAGTGGGATAACTATCGATAGGGGTGCTATCGAACGACGATGTTATCGTCGATGCGATATAGACGAGCATGCTTGACATTGAAGAAGTCAATTTCGATTTGAATGATAAGTTTAGGATTTTTTTGAATGACTTCATCCTAGAGTGGTGTATGTGATAGCTTCAGGGATGTCGATCGAACGATTGAGGATGCAGGGTGTCGATGAGTCTATCAGCAAGTGTCGCATGTATACAAAGCCGTAGGTTGAGTATCGTTGAATAAGTTATAGTCTTGAGATTTGACGAGTTGATTCGAACAACCTAGAAATTGACACGCACAGAACATGCATGGGATTAAGGATTGGGCGAGTATGAAACGCAAAAATGATTAAGTAAGTAAAACTGAATCGAAGAAAAGTTAGGGTGTACAAATGGATGACTTGATCGAGAAAATTGATACGGATCGTATACGAAAAGTTAGCACGACGAGATAACGTGCAAGAAAGGTTTGATTTTGAAGTTACAAAAATGACTCCAAGGATTGGAATGAATGTTGCTAGATAATTTGAGTTAGCAAGAAATGATATGATTTGAAAAAAAATATTGTTTGATGACTTGAGATAGACGGATGAACGATACGCAAATTTGGGTTTGAAGAAATTGATATTATGAATGATTCGAGGGATAATGATCGAACTTGAATTTGAAAGTCGAGGAGATTATCCAGTCGGACGATAGCATCATTCGCACGACTCAGAATTTGTTGCAAATAAAGATCGTCAGGTTATGCCTATCATCGATGGTATTGAGGCATATCAAAGATCGATATACGATAACTCTGGGGCACTCTAATTCAAGGAATGACGATCGTGCAAGTGTTATTATTCTGACGGATGCTATACTTAGGATTTGATTGAAATAAATGTGGATGAAAACAGAAGTGTCTTGATGGTTACGCAGATAACCGCAACGTCGACATTCTTGTCTTACGCGAGCGCAACTCTAGTCTCGCACATGCGTCGCGTCGGATTTAGGGCTATCATTCCACGTGAGCGCTGACATGGTAATTCATGTCGCGGGAATGATCGAACTCGAAAAATTAGGACGCTGAAACTTTGATTGTCTTGACTTGTTGGTTTGTTGCGAAGGAAAATTCGAGGATGTTTGGACTTACGATTTATGATTGAGTAAACTTGAGAATTGAATAGAATCCAATCTACGTATTGAGAATGAAATAGTCGAGACATAAAACAAGAGTTACGTCCCGATGAGGATGATTATCCCGCGGGAGCGTGCATGGTGATTCATGTCCGCCGTGGATAATTTGACTCAGTGAGATCGGGGTGCAACCGATTGTTAAGCTGGACGACCTTATGATCGAATACGTGAATTGTGATGAACGAATTAGAAAATATAAAATATGAATTATGGCTTAGCAACAAATTGTGTCATTGTGTGCTTGACTTGGAAGGATTGATAGGCGAATTATGTCGAACGTGTTCGAAGAGATAGACTATGCAAAATAGCTTGATGAACGAGTGATATTGATATGTCGAGAAATTAGTTAAAACGTGAGTTATCGTAGGATGGCTTTGCTGATGACTCAAATCCCGTACGACGAATGTTGGGATGTGCGTAGGAAATCGATGCTCGATGTTTAGAAATCGGAGTGATGCGAGCTTGGATAGAAAACCCTGTATTATCAACTTGGTTTGACCTTATGATAGGGTTAGTGTTGATATTGTTGTTTGTGAACTATGATTCCAATACTAACGGATGACTTTAGCCTAAAGACATAGCCTAGCGGTTAGGCAGATGTCCAGGTGCGGAACGATAGGAATTGTGGAGGCACCACTCACGAGGCTCGGTTGACATACACGTATATCAGGGACGCTTAAATATATGCACGATCCGACTCGAGTGGTGATGGCGGATTCTCTATCACGAGGCTTAGCTGAAATACATGTATTTTACAAACGCCTGGAATATGTACATAATCCAAATAAGTGATACGTTGAATCAAGTGAGACTTGAGGAACGGAAAAGTGTCGTATATTTGGAGATCGTGAGTTTTTAAGAAAAGATTGTGGGTAGCACGAGTGTGGCTCGAATTTGAGAAATGCATAGGAGAAATATGCGCAAGAGTCGTTGAACATTCGAGTGATAAGTCGATGAGTAAGTACCCAGTTAGTTTCGAGGACGAAACATTTTCTGAGTGGTGTTTGATGTAGTACCCCGTCCCGCTCAGTCAATCAGAGGAAACGGAACGCCGACGGCGTTCGGACTTAGCCTTGCAACGGTGACTTGAAGGCCCGCTCGGTCGAGGCGACTCCTCGCTCAAGAGAGGTAGTTTTGGTGAACTTGCCTCATCTTAGCCTTCACATAATAAATCGCATGTTTTTAACTTGCACAAGTTAGGCTTGATAATAAAAGAGACGCATCCACATAGCTAAGGGAATAATTCCGACCGGTCGGATCGAGTTTAGAACATGGAAAACATTCTACGGTCGACTTAGAATTATTGTACGATGGTTTTGAAAATGAAACTCGATCCATCGTCCCGTGGCTTGGGAGAAGGAAAGTTGGTTGAGTAGGCGAAGTCATGAACGTAGCCTAAGTCATAGGCTTCGCCCGTATGAATGCTTGATAAAGCATGCACAGTCCATTGTCCAAGGCTTGGCATAGCCTTTGTCCACCCCATTGGTTAAGCTGTATTGCACAGCTTGTGGAATAAGTCTAGGCAACCAAATAACTTGTTTGTTCAAGCCAGATAAGTGCACAGCACGTTCCATCGTGGCGAAGCTTGACGCACCCTTTGCTCGTCAAGTTGTTGCAAAGTTATGTCGGTCGACCAAAGGGCATTCTAAGCACCGTCCCACGTATTCTGCGATTATCGAAATTACTTGGTTTTACAACCTTAAGGCCCGTCGTATAAAGTATCTTAGACGATAGTTTCACCCAGAACACCAATTGGCATAAGGCATGATGTCACTGACTTAGAGTTTCTAAGGCACGGGTCACGGTTGATTCATTGAGTTGGAAAACGGGCTTTCAAATGGTCATTTTTGAGTTGAATGAATGGATAGGGCAAGAAAGAAGAATGCTCGCGACCATGGGTCGTCGACGAAAGGTCTCAGATATGAGAAGTATTGAACTTGGCCCTAAAAAAGATGGTAGCACTAGAGTTAGAATGACTGTGTGAGACGTCAGTTCGAGTCGAGTCTTGCATAATCATTGAACAACTTGTCGACAAGGAGGAGTTTCCATAAGAAGCAACCCTGGGCGCCATGGGACCACGTCGTCCTGGGGGATACATGGTATAGCCGAGCTGGACGAACAGCTCAGATTATTCGAGAACTTTCGGCGGGGCTTGCTACTTGCGCTGAAAGGGTCACCGAATAGAAAAGTTATAAGTTTAAGATAGCTTGTGGTGCTAGTGACTAATTCATATAGTTGAGTCGACATGGCGCTAATCCGCGTGTGTGCCTTTGGATTGAGTCTAGTTAGATGTATATACAGTTAGAACACAATGTTTGGGCCTAAGATTGGCTGCAACGTAGGTGACGTACTTTGGCAAGAGATGTGGCGTCGAGTCTTAAGTGTTGGCATGTAAGTTGCATAAGCTGGATTTTGGTCGTTTCGAGTTTAAGTCAGGAATCGCCGCAAGGCAAAGTTGGTCGAGTGACACTTAGTTCACAAGTCTTGATTGGGTCAGTTGATGATTAAGTAACAAGGTACGCGAGGCGACAATACAGTTAAGTCTCACTGAGTTACGAGGCATGACACAATGGACTTGTAGCACGATTACATAGAAATGGAGTCTTACCGAGTAGTTGCGTCTCTGATTTTGGGCCATAAGGAAAATACGACTTGATAGGTTAACGTTGTTGGTACAAGAAGGGGTCTAGAGACAAAATACGAGTTGACATTATTGTTGCAAGCACGGGATGGTCTAGAGACACAAAAATAGGCCAAGGCGTCGGTCCTAAAACTGATCCTAAGACAAGAGTAGAAAGACAATCAAAAGGTATGTTGTACAAAGTAAATGAACGTGTCGATTTTGTATGGGTAGGCGAGGAGCTCATTCAACCAGTACAGTTGAGTACTGACACCCATACAGTTTTCATGTGCAGGCACAGGTAGAAGCTCGTGGCGCGGAGCTCGCTTGGATGCGTCGAGGCACAGAGTTCCTTGGCGATTCGAGCCATGCAACCGCGTAGAGTCAAGACTTATATGGGACATAATATATGAATGTCACCTATCTGAAGCATCCGCTGGCTCGAGACATGTATTGAGAGATGAGAGAGATGAGTGACTTGTAATGTGAGAAGAGTGAGCTTGAGTAACTTATAATCTTGGCCTTGCGCCCCATTGTAATTCTTGTTTCAATATCAATAAAATGAATCTTTTGAATAACTTGCATTTTGCTTCAAATTTCTGCTGCTATTATTCAATGTCTCTGCTTGGGACTTCTGTGCGACGACCCCGTCGCAGCCGTTGGAATCGGCCGTTATGGAACCCGTCTTGCACGAGGACGATCGCTCCTACGGAAGTGGGGCGTGACATGCACCAGCTTGGAGGTGGCCGTAGTCCTTCCTATGGGAGAAGCACAAAACGATAATATATGGGGAAGAAGACACGTAGATCACATGGAGGTAGGAGACTCGAGAAACGCGACCGATAGCAGCATAGTGCAAGAGGAAACCAGAAGAGAGCTAATGGTGTTCCAATCCCAAAGCCACAATAATATGAAAAAAAGAGCGGTAGTAACGAAAAAAGGTCCGAAGTACACGAGCACGACAAATAAGGAGACGACAAGCAGAAAGCGACAAGCACGGGATTCCACAGCGGAGAACCAACTGCAGCCGAACTCAGCACACAAGGGATGGCAGGGACATATACTAATGAGGAGAATGGCCTAGGGCTTGTGATCGACAACCCGGAATGGCGACGCCATATACTGAACGAGAAAAGTGTAGATCGGGCTTCGACAGCAACCACAGACATTCTACATCGAAACGAAGCTATGGCATCAAATCCCGGTGCTAATAGCTCAAAAGTCAGGAGGATCCCCCACAATAATTAATTAGATGTCGATCATCGTATGGAACGTACTAGGGGTGTGCTCGATAGGAAGATGGAGGGAAGTGCGACAACGGATGAAGGAGAAACAGTGTACTATATGTTCTATACTCGAAACGAAGATGAAATCGGATAGGCTACTAACAAGACGAACCCCATCAAATTGGGACCAGATCAATAACTTGGAGAGGTATGATATGGCGCACATATGGATGCTTTTGGACAAATCTCACTGGAAAGGCCAAGTAGTCCACTCAACCGAACAGATGATTGCAGTTTCATTTAAACATCAATGAGGCCTTTAATTCATATTGGGGGTAATCTATGGTCACAACAAAGGAGGAAGAGGGAAACATTATGGCAAGACGTGATGCACGTAAGTCGAATAGAGGAAGCAGAGCCGAAGCTACCTCTTGTGCTCATGGGCAACTTCAACACTATATTGTTCCAACACGAGAAAATTGGGGGACGAGCCGTTCCCGACGCGATACTATATGACTTCCAAAGCTATATATTACGGACGGGACTCAAGGAACTCACGAGAACTGGGCATCTACTGACTTGGAATAACAAGTCTGCACAACAACGTGTTCTATGTCAACTAGATAGAGCTATTGGCAACAACAAATGGTTCAAAACTTTTCCACACATCTCGGTAGCTGGCCTCGCAGAAGGAACATCCGATCATGCTCCGTTATGTCTCCGTCTTATGGAACGTAGTACGTTGAAGGCATCTCCATTTTGATACAATAATGGGTGGCATCTCATTTAAGGCTACGAAGAGGCAGTGGCTAGCGGGCTCCAGGCAGAAGTAACGGGATACAACCAATTCTGGCTTGTATACAAACTGAAGTCGGTAAAGGCAGCATTGAAGCAATGGGTACGAACCCACCCACGTGAAGAACTGGAAGGAAAGACACGAGAGCTACATGCCCTCTAATAGCAACTACAACAAGATCCGCTCAATGCAGGCTATGTCGAAGCGGAACGCAGACTAGCGTGTGAGGTGGGGAAGCTCCAAATGGCGGAGGAGGCTGCCGCAGCACAGAGAGCCAAGTGTCAATGGCTTAGAAGCGGAGATAGGTACACGAGGTTCTTTTATAGCATCATCCGCACCAAACAACACCGAAACCGAAAACAACATCTTATCAGCCCTGAGGGTACAGTGATAAATACTACGGACAACATCAGGAGTACAGCAGTCAGCTATTATATAGACCTATACAATCAATCTGATTATTTAAATGATTTCATGCAGCTGGTATACAAGAAGATAGTATCATAAGAAGAAAACGATCACCCGTTAGCACCACCATGGATGGAGGAGATAGAAGATATCATCCGCAAAGATAAAGCTCTTGGCCCTGACGGGTTCGGGAGTAAATTCTATAAGCTTCATTGGGATGAGATAAAAGAGAATGTAATGGGGTTCGTCAGCGAATTCTTCACAAGCGGCCAGCTATTAAAAGAACTCAATCATACCTTCCTTACCTTGATTCCCAAAAAGGAAGGGGCGACGGATCTCGCAGATTTTCGACCAATTGCCTATTGTAACTACGTATACAAGATAATCACGAGTCTAATGTGCCCGACGTATGGAGGAACTGATGCCAGGATTAATCTTCTGCAATCAAGCTGTGTTCATCAAGGGGAGTTCTATAGCAGAGAACTCGTTGTTAGCCAACAAATTTTTCAGAGACTTCAACAAGCCGGGGGGTCAGAAAGCTTGCTTCAAACTGGATATACGTAAAGCGTACGACTCGGTTAACAGGGATTTTGTCTATGCAGCCATGCTTGCTAGGGGATTCTCAGAGGTCTGGGTAGCTCGTATTCGGGAGTGCATCAAGACCGCCACCTTCTCCGTCCTTATTGAAGGCCGCCCGTATGGATACTTCACCAGCGGCAAAGGACTCAGGCAGGGGGACCCACTTTCCCTTTATCTATTCACGCTAGTGATCGAATATTTGACATGCCTCATGGAGGAGGCAGTCGCATGGGGACATATACAGCCTCTCTACAAAACGGTACAATCGCATGTCAGCCACCTGATTTATGCGGACAATTTGCTTGTATCTTAGTACCAAACAATGATGGTCTGCAGGTACTAGCTGACATCATAAAAAAATTTGGTACCCTAACAGGATTACATCTAAACAAGGAAAAGAGTCGGGTATACTTTAATAGAACATGTCCCAATAAAGAGGAGAGAGCATTCACACTGGGAGTCAGTCATGCAGAGCTGCCAGTAAAATATTTGGGCGTACCACTGACAACAAATTATGCCAAAGAGGAAGACTGTCATGGACTGGTAGAGTATGTGCAAAAACGCATAGAGGGATGGCAGGCACAGTGTTTATCATTTGGAGGTAGAATAGAATTGATTTGATCAGTAATCTTATCTATTATAAACTTCTGGCTACAATCGATACTACTCCCGAAGAGTACGATACACCTAGTAGAGCGCCAATGTACGGACTTCGTTTGGCGCGAAGGCATTCACAGCATAGCATGGGACAAATTATGCAGACCGATAGACGAAGGCGGAGTGGGGTTGCAATCGCTTGAGGAGATGCGCAAAATTACGAAAATTAGGATAGCTTGGCGATTCATTCAGGGAAATTCTCTGTAGGCAAAATGGCTTCATAACAGTTATATACAGAACATAAATTTTTTGGAGTACAGGTTGTCTAATAATGAGTCTGTGACCTTTAAAAATATCATGCGGCTTCGTCAAACTATTCTACCACATATGTCAAGGATGATAGTGGACGGAAGACACACAGACATGTGGCTCGATCCGTAGATAGGACAGAAATCACTACAGCAGATTATCGGCGATCATATGGTAGAAGAGGCCAACCGCAATGAACGGGTACAAAGCATTATAGAAGCAGGGATGTGGCACCCGGAGAAACATAGATGGGCTAGACAAGCAAGCCATCTAATAAAAGAGGTGCGTATTGACACATAGGGGGGACAAGATCATTGGGTATGGACAGATACCGTGACGAACAAGTTTAATACAGGGGAAGCCTACCGACGATTCTATATTGCGCTCACCAAAGTGGACTACACAGATATTGTTTGGAAGAGAGGCATTCCACAAAAAATGCAAACATGCATGTACAAGGTGATTTTGCAGCGGCTGCTCACAAAAGTCAGGCTCCGCCTGTCACGCCCCGATTCCGTAGAATCGATAGTCGTCCCCCGGACGTGATTCCGTACGAATCTAAGTTACGATTGCATAAGGTATAGTCATAAAGTTATCCAAAACACAACATCAAGTTAGAGTACGCAGAGAAATTGGATGACACATTTAAAATAGAAGTAAACTTTTTATTGATAATAAAACTTTATTTATATGACTCCCTTACAATCAGTGCCGCGCGGGCTTACAACATGACTCAAATTACAAAATGAACGTTGATGAGATAGTCGTTCCATACATTATATTCTTTTTTACAAGCAAAATATAACACTTTCCACCTGCTATTGAGGGAAGTCGAGTCCTCATCTTTTTTTTCTTTTGGACTGAGTGCAGGGTCTTCAAAAGAATTTCCAGAAACAAGCCTTCAACATACGAACGAGGCTTCAAAAGTATTCACGCCGCCTTGAGCTTTAAGTGGCACGTCCTTTCTAGTTCGAGGTACCTGCGTGGAGATCGAGGATCTGTACATTACACATTGTACTGGTGCGTGGCAATTTAAGTTCTAAGCTCTCATTTGGTTGAAGAGTTTATATGACTTAGTTTATGAATGTTTCTAACCATCCTAATGCATTTTAAATAAGCATATGACAAGCATAATGTGAATTACGTTGGAACTTACCCATGGCAGACTGTACCGCATATTTTGAGACTTACCATGCATGTTCTTCCCTGTCAATTATTATCGTTTACATATCGGGTACAATTTATGCGTTATTGGTCACTGACATCACAAGCCATCCTGGACTATAGCTTTGTTATCCGGGGCCCTTACAGCGCAAGTAGCGAGCCCCGCTGCAAGTCCCCGCTTAACCCGTGCTATCATCCAGTACAGCTATACCATGTTTCCTCCTAGGCCGAGTTGGTCCCTTGGCCCCGGGTTGTCGCTCGAGAAAACTCTCTCCTTGTCGACAAGTTGTCCAGTGACCGAGTTAGACTTATTTAGTTTACTCAGGTAGAATCCATACTTTATTTGAGTCATTCTTTTGTTAATACATTTCTACAGTTTAGAGAGTGCCCGTGCCTTTGCATTTATCATTTCTTTCGCAACACTATTATCGATTGAACTAAGAAGGGGTCGATATGAGAAGGGTCGGCCACTCACCTTGAATTTGCTTGAGGCGAGAGAACTTATTGGTTGTGCTAGATGTCACATACGCGATCACCTGAAATCGCACAAGCAACCGATTAGAACACAGTGTTATTCAAGAAGTTCGATACGAAATGCGAGCTCGAAATATAAGCCATAAAAACTATCGAAAACATTCACGAAAACGCAATCAGAAAACCAAAGCCAAAACCAACGCAAGCGGCGTAAAAAATAGAGCAACGGGAGGTCTCTCCCGACTCAGCCGCAGAGTTTATCCTTGAGGCGCAACCCGCTGAATATGGGACCTGGTTCCGAAGAAGTCATTCCATAACGGGGAAGGGATCTTAATTCAACTATTCCCGTTCAACCGATTCGATCGATCCCGACCTATCTGTTCTGATCGAATCGATAGCGACAGTGTTCCTTTCACGCGTACCCCGTAAACGAAGAACGGGACACGATGTAGGACGGAATACTACACCATAACCAACTAAGAAAAAGTTTTGTCCTCAAAACTTAAGAAAAGAACCTACCGCTAGGAAAATAGCTATAGGAAAGGAAACTTTTCTCTCATCTCTGACTCTAGTTTTCAGGTCGACTCCTCGACCGCATGGTTGTTCCAGAGCACTCGAACGAGTGGAATAGCGCGGTTGCAGAGAAGTTTATCTTTGGGCTCCAAGATTTGCACAGGCTCTTCAACATATGACAAATCTGCCTTCAGATCTAGCTGACCTAAATCTACCACATGGCTCGGATCGTGCACGTACTTTTACAACTGTGAGACGTGGTAGATGTTGTGTACATCCGACAATGCAGACGGCAAAGCGATTTGGTAACCTACTGGGGCAACTCGTTTCAATATCTCGAACGGACCAACAAATCTTGGGCTCAACTTCCATTTCGCGTCGAATCTGGTAACTCCACGCATGGGCATTACTTTCATGAATACATGGTCGCCTTTCGAGAACTCGAGGAGGAGTCGGTACGTGTCAGTATAACTCTTTTGTCAACTTTGTGCTATTCTCAATCTCTTTCGTATCAACTTGACCTTCTGCACAGTCTACTCCACCAGTTCCGGGCCAAGTATCTGCCGTTCCTCGACTTCATCCTAGCAAATAGACGATCTGTACTTTCGGTCGTACAAAGCTTCATACGGCGCCATTTGGATGCTGGATTGATAGCTGTTATTGTATGCAAACTCGGCCAACGGTAGATGAACGTCCTAGCTTGACTTCAAGTCGATTGCACAGAGTCGTAACATGTTCTCGAGAATCTGGTTCACCCGCTCTGTTTGGCCGTCAGTCTGAGGATGATAAGTTGAGCTAAACTTCAACTTGGTCCCCAACGCTGAATGAAGACTACCCTAGAAGCGTGCCACTAACCGTCTATCCCGATCCGAGACGATAGATACTGGGACCCCGTACAGCCGAACTATTTCATCAAGGTATATCTGAGCAAGGCGGTCGACGCTCCAAGTAACTTTAATGGCTATAAAGTGTGCTGACTTGGTTAGTCGATCGACGATGACCCAGATGGTGTCATTTCCCCGCGGCGTCCTCGACAAGCCAACAACAAATTCCATAGTGACATGATCCCACTTCCACTCTGGAATGGCAAGCTTCTGCATCTCTCCGTCCGGTCGCTGGTGCTCGGTTTTAACTTGCTGACAGGCCATACACTTCGACACAAAGAGCGCTACGTCCCTCTTCACGCCGTGCCACCAAAAGACAACGCAGAGGTACTTACACTACAAAAAAGTACCTTTTAATGACGGCTAAAAAGCGTCATTAATTGCAAACCATGATGCTTTTTTTTTTCAGTCCAAGCGTTATGAAATCGGATGTTATAAATGTTTTTAAAAGCGTTATAGATAATTTATCCAAAACCGTCATTAATAGGTTGAATTTCTGCTACGTTTTATTTTAAAAGCGTTATGGATAGTTATGAATAGTTAATATAGTTTAGAAGTCAGGACATTTTGAAAGCGTTATGAATAGATGATCTGTATATGGTCGTTGTATCACATTTATAACGCTCTATACTGAATGTTATACATTCCAAATACTGCTCAATTCAATTCGAAAACAACCACTTTGAACCATATTCACAATAAAATATTAAAATGTAATATAAAGTAGCATTCTCCATTTCATTGTCTCAAAACAGGGCATATCTCACAGATATAGAGTACTTTAGCTAGCTACATTTTATTGTCTCAAAATAGAGTATTTTAGCTACCATTCTACATTTCTCCATTTCATTATATACATCTTCTCAAAATATATAGAGTATCCAATATAGAGTACACTTTAGCTACATCAAAACTATCGACATCAAAACATCTCACAGATACTGTAGCGAAGAAGTACACTTATAATGCTTCAACTTGGTCACATGAAGACTGTCCACAGCACATGTACGTATAACAAAACCCTAAAAAAAGATAAAACAAGATTTAATATACTTTAAGATAAAACAAAGCAAAACCCTCACTTTTAGAGTCTGTCAATTTTAGAGTCTGTCAAACATGAACATTGCAGGAAAACTCACCAGTATGAATACAAAGGAAAAACTTTGTTAGATATGGAATACAAGTCGTAGAATTATTGCACGAACATATATTTGAATACCCAGGAGAAACAGGCACAAAAGATCTATCCACATTGAGTCGCATCTATTTGCTGTGAAATGCCAGAAGAGGTAAACGATAGTCATTTTTTACGTCTAAAAAAACTACTAGTCATATTTGTCAACCAATACCAGAATTATGTAAGTGCAATCCCAAAGAACTGGCAAAGCTGAGGACTGGCAAAGCTGAGGCAAACTTTACTTTCTAATCATTCTTTAAAACACTCGGACTTTGAAATCTGAATTACAGTAGGGATATGGGAAGCTTTATCCAAAGGTAAAAATCAGAGAAAAGAATGAAATTCATAGTTCTAACTTGTGACCTATTTATGCAATGAAAAAAATAGTAGTAGTAACAAAAAGGAAATGGTATAGCATGGCAGACAAATAAACAAGAAATTTGTTGTATCCTGTTAACTTTTTTCCCATTATTCATCAGCTAGAAAATGATGGTTTCAATGTATGATCAACAAACCCGAGGACAAACAATAACTGCTTGCTTAGATAATCAAACTTTTATAGGAAACCTTACCAAAACCAGCCACATGGTTGAAAATATAGCACAACTTTCTCTCCAATTGTCAGGTTTGTCATGACCATTTCTCCAGGTGAGTCAATCCAGGTGCATCCAAATATAATGTTGTTAACCTTCGTAGGAGGGGGCACCAAATCCAAAACAACACCGGCTCTTTTGAGAGTCACCCGAGTCCTGCAGCAAAACAATCAGATACTATAAGCATTAAGCAACGGTATTCATTGTTCCAGAACATAGAATCTTTTAAAAGAGCACCAGAGAGTATTTAGTGAGATATTCAAGTAATCAAAAACTAGTTAGAAGATGTTATATAATACAACATTTGGTACAAAAGCTCACCTTCCCACAGGATAAACTTCAAATGAATTTCCTAAAATTTTGGTTCTTAACTTGGAAGTAATGTCGTAAGTAAAATGCTTATTCTCTGCATGTCCTGCGCTCATTGGAGGATGATGACTAACCTGAAATGATAAGTACAAGGCAACTAAGGATACTAGAGAAAGAAACTGGGAAATTCAAAACGGCTCAAGTAATAGCAACATCAGTTTAATCTGATTCAAAAACTTAAGAAGTGAATAGGTTGAGCATTCTATTAGATGAAAAAAAGGACCCAAAAAATGCAAAAGCAGAAAGAGTCCAGATAAGAACCGACCTGCTCCGCGATTAATGTAATTCCATCATGATTAATCATCTCATAGGTCTCTCCCAGGATGGGATTGAAAGGCTTCCATGTCCGCTGATAAGCATAGTACACAGATATAGCCCATGAAGCTGCAGTTGATGACCATAAATACCACCATATGCACCAATATGGAGACACAAGACATGACCTTGAGAAAATGAACAAATGAAAAGTACTTACAAGCATAAACCAAGCGCATGTAAGGATCCTCACATTCATCTGCCAAATCTAGCAAGTGACAATACTCCATCAACTGTTATATGCATCATAGAAAGTACATATCAGTTGCATCATATAGTGTAGAATAAGTGGTAAACTGGGACATGAGCGCATGTTGTTATAATATAGATATGATGTACCCTGGAGGGGAGAGATTGATTCTTAAAATAACATTTTCTATCTGAAGTAAAACACAAGCATTGAAAATCTAACATATTGTAATTCGCAAGCATGTTCCGAAGAGGAAGAATAAAAAGCAAAACAATCTATCAGAAAATAGGCTTTATATGCGTTGCTAACAATCTAATATGGTCAAGCACAAATTTTATACAATACTCTCGTTATTGCATTAAAAGAATAAACACAGAAATAAGTCACAACTGAAAACGTAAATTTGCATTCTAGTATCTAAATATAGAATCCAGAAAGACAAGATAAATGATTTTCTTGAGCAAGCTAAACTATGCTTTATTGGAAGAACAAATTTCTCTATTGTACTAAAGTTGAAATAAAGTTTACGACAAAATTTTGATAGGAAACCATTAAGGGCCCTTCTAGTAAAATATAGATAGCATGTACCTCTGCCAATTTCTGAAGCATTGTCATTGGCTCAAAAATCATAACGGGAAGTGTCACCATTGATGTTACATCTGATCCTATATACTTCTGCATCATATTCCAATAACCATCTCGTTCCTGCAAAACGGAAAAGACAATTTGCACCTTGAGAAAATATTTGTAGAAAACAAAACGATGAAATAAAATAGGAGAGCGAATCCAAGGAGGGAATATATAATGGAAAAAATTTCAGTGAAACAAATCTAGAAAATAGAAATGTGGAACTCCTTCCTGAGGTCAGCTAGAGTCTTGCAAATGGTCTATAAAAGAGTCAGAATAAATGACATATGTCATAAGATTATGAATTTATGTCTACTATACTATATAACGGTCAAGTAACTAATATCAGTTTAAACTTGAATATCTCAGATTCAGTTGAGTCGGGTTTAACCCTTGCATGACTTAGAAGTCTAAGCTTGAAATTATTGAAGGTTGTGCTTGTAAAATAGACTTGATTCAACCTACTTGAAACAAAATTAGATTACACCTCCAACTTCTACGTCGGATCATTAGCTCAATAGGATGGTTCAAAAAGTACATCCTCAAAAAGTAAATATAGATATAGCTTTTAAATGTGTTCAAGGTTCCTGATATCGGATTTCAGACCCACATCTGCATTTAGGGCGTCGCTATCCTGAAAACCGGATACCGGGCGCTATATCGGACACATCGGGAGAGATGACCTCATGGAGTTATAAGATAATAATTCACTTCAGATATGACATGTATGACAAACTTTCAGAGTATTAACATAAATATAAGAGAACTAGTTATTTAGAGTAAGGTTCTATCCCGATATGCTCTAAGTCACACTAAACACTAATGAAACATACATCTATCTCTTTGATTTTTTTGTCAAACCCGCACAATCAAGCCTATACCAAGTTAGGCCGTTATATCGGCTGGTTTGGGGGATATATAGACCGATTTTCCCTGGATATCACCAATATGGGTCCTTGCAAGTTTTTTCCCATCCACGCAAGTCATATCGTATTCCCCCTCCGAAAATGGAATAACGGCAGATATGACCGATATCCCAAACAGAAAAATTGTTGATATTTGAATGATAGTTCACTTAACTTTTGGAAGAACCTAGAATGATTAAGTAGGGAACATGCACTTTTCTTTTTCACAATATTATCCTTAATTGAAAATTGAACAACTCCTAAGCTTCCTATATTATGCATATTTTGTGTTGTACTTTTACAAATACAATTTGTCCACCATCAAACTCTAAATGTTCAAACTGGAACCTAAGATAGATTGCCAGTAGTCCAAACACTCGACATAATATTCAACATATATAAGACTTTGCTCCAGCTGCTACCACCATGGGTCTCAAAGGCACAAAGAACCAAATAAAGAAATACTAGAATCCATCGAGTCTTTGCTCCAATCGTTATCATTTGATATGAGCTAATTATTTGCAATCACGGAAAAAAATTGTCTACAAGCTACTCAACAATTTTTTTTTACAATAACAACAACAAAATCCCTATCCCAAAACTCTGGAAAAAAATCTAATATGAGCTAATTATTTGCACATCATTTGAAGATCACACCCAAAAATCCCATGAAATCGAATGTCAAGAAACAATAGTTTAATAAGCAAGAGTCTGGCACCACATATCGATAACCAACTCCAAACAACATCAAGTAAAACCAACAACAAAGACAAAAAATAGTAATCTTTTCCTAGAATAGGAGCATCCATCTCTAAACATCTCTGATGTTATAGCTGATGAAATTAGATATGGAAAATATCTATAGGGCTCGTTATGCAATAGTTTGTAATTTACTAAAGAATAACGAGAATCACAGACACTAGATAGATCATTTGGTTGGAAATGTCATTCTTTTTCACTCTTTGGCTTAATGTGTCAAGATAAATGCACTCCCTAATACACTCAGGGAGAACTTCTGCTAGTTTGGCACATTGTTCTGTAAGCCCTTTAAAGGTGGCCCATTTTTCCTTATTTCTGAAGGTGATGCAACAAAATAGCATGAGGGCACACACATACAGACGACAACAAAAAAGGAGATAAACAAATATGGAAAGAACACATGGAGTATGAGATGCTACCGGGCCATGGAGTATGAGATGCTTCTTCCCATGTTTCTCTTCTGACTGCCTCTTCTAAGCTTTCTCCTGGCTTTAAGAAACACAGAGTTAAAATCAATATAAACAGCACCACTAATTACCCCTAATTCCAAATATGGAAACCCCAGAGATCGACGCCAAGGCGGAGTCGACAAAGAGTCCGATCGCGAGGGAGCGACGGAGGAGCGCAATCGTCGTCGGATCTTGCAGTGGGGAGTACGACCGGTCTCGTCCGATTTCACATCGAGGGAGATAAATTAGGGTTAGGGTTTGCTTTTCTAGAGTTAGGGTTTGGATGGAGGAAGAAGGAAGAAGGAGGGAGAAGAAAGCCCGGGAGAGAACCAAGAGGAAGAGTGACGAGAGAGGAGAGCATTATAACGGCGGAAGAGGAACGGGCTGAGGGGAGTTCGGAAGCGGGGAGCGGGAGGAGAAAGAGAGAAGGAGAAGGGGTTGAGACTTTTCCTTAAGTGTGGGAGTAAGTACGGGAGAGTCGAGGTTTCGACTTAAATTTTGGTATTTTTTTCATAACGCTCGTATCACTGAGAGACAATCAATAATGTTTATATAGAAAACCGTCATAGAATATAGTCTTGCTGAATTTTGATGACGCTCCTTTATCAACCGTCATGAAATCCACTTATCAAGCGTCATTAATAGGTCTTTTTGTTGTAGTGTTATACATCTTGGTGCTACCAGGATGCAAAAAATATTTTGCATAATGCGCCTCCGACATTATCTCATTTCTAAGTTCTGCGTCATCCGGAACGCATAGCCGAACCTTCACTCGCAACACTCCCGACTCGTCCTCTGCAAAGTCGGACACTTTTCCTGTCGATATCAGCTTCCGCATCTTCTCCAGGTATGGGTTGTCCTTCTGAGAAGACTTGATTCTCTCCAATAGGCTCGATTCCAGCCGCAGTTGTGCCAGTTTCATGTCTCGAAAACGAACTCAGAGTTCAATGTCCATTCCTTCCAAGTCACGCAGCAGTCGACTGTTGATGCATAACGAAGCTAAGTGCTTTCGGCTCAGCGCATCCGCTACAACATTTCCTTTGTCCAGTGTATAGTCGATTGATAAGTCGTAGTCTTTGATTAGTTCAAGCCATCGCCTCTGCCGCAAATTCAGTTCTTTCTGGGTAAAGAGATACTTGAGGCTTTTGTTGTCCGTATAAATCCTGAATGCCACGCTATAAAGATAGTGACGCCACAGCTTCAACGTGAACACAATCGCCGCTAGTTCTAGGTCGTGCGTAGGATAGTTCTTCTTATGCAGCTTCAACTGCCAGGAAGCAAAAGATATCACCTTATTCTGCTACATGAGCACACACCCCAAGCCCTGGCCAGAAGCATCGCTGAAGATTTGAAATCTCTCGGTCGCTTCAGGAAGAGCAAGTATCGGGGCCGAAATGAGCCGTTGTTTTAGCTCTTGGAAGGAAGCTTCACAGTCATCTGACCACTCGAATGTGACTCCTTTTTGGGAGAGGCGGGTCAACGATGATGCAATCTTCATGAAGTCCTTCACCAAGCGTTGGTAGTATCCTGCCAACCCTAGGAAGCTTCGAATTTTGCTAACTGGTGCGGGTCGTTTCCAATCAGCAACTGCCTCAACTTTCTTCGGATCGACTGAGATGCCCGCGACGGAGATGATGTGCCCAAGAAATAAGATGCTATTCAGCCAGAATTTGTACTTGCTCCTCTTCGCATAAAACTGATTCTCTCGAAGGATTTGGAGTACCGTCCGTAGGTGTTCTTTATGTTGCGCTCAATCCTCCGAGTAGACGAGGATGTCGTCGATGAAGACTACTAGGAATTTGTCAACGAACGGATGGAACACCCGATTCATCAGATCCATAAAGACGGCAGGAGCGTTTGTCAGATCGAATGGCATTACCAAGAACTCATAGTGGCCGTAGCGAGTGTGGAAGGCAGACTTCGGTACGTCATCTGGCTTGAGTTTGAGTTGGTGATAACCTGATCGTAGATCAATCTTCGAAAACACTGTTGCACCTTGGAGCTGGTCAAACAAGTCGTCGATGCGGGGCAGGGGTATTTGTTCCAGAAGGTGGCCTTATTCAATTCCTGATAGTTGATACAGAGCCGCATCGATCCATCCTTCTTTTTCACAAATAGCACGGATGCACCCCACGGCGAGACACTTGTACGGATAAACCCTTTGTTAAGTAATTCCTGTAGTTGTGCCTTCAGTTCTTTTAATTCTGCAGGGGCTATTCTGTATGGAGCTTTCGAGATCGGTCGGGTGTCAGGGAATGTGTCGATAGTGAACTCGATTTCTTGATCGGGCGGCATGCCGGGTAGTTCGTCCGAGAACACGTCTGGGAATTCTACCACAATGTCGGTCTGACCCGCGTTTACACCATCCTGTCTCATGTCACGAACGGACGCCAAGTAGCCTTCGCATCCGGAATAAAGCAGCTTTCGAGCAAAAATTGCCGAGATCACCATTCAGGTCGACGATGCTTCATCACACGAATAGCATAATTCGGGCACTCCCGGTATGCAGAAGATGACCTTCTTTCCTGCGCAGTCGATAGTAGCGTTGCCAGGACCGAGCCAATCCATACCTAGTATGATGTCGAAGTCCTTCATATCTAGAACTATCTCATCAAGTCCGATCTTTTGACCCCCAATACATATGATTCCTCCCCCGCAGGCTAAATTTGTGAGTAGTGGCACGCCCGAAGGCATACTTACGCTAAGTTCGAGGTCTAACGACATTATAGAAAATTTGTACTCGGCGGTGAAGTCCGCCAATATGAAACTATGCGAAGCGCCTAAATCAAATAACACACGAGCAGGTACATTATCGAAATTCAATATACCTGTCATAATAGTGTCGGAGGCGAACGCCTCGTCCCGAGTCAGGGCAAAGACGCGCCCTTGAGCATTAGGACGTCGGTCTTGGTGGTTAGGTTGAGTGGGATGAGGAGGTCGGGGCGCCTGTCCTCGGTTCTCTTGATGATTTTGTTGTGGTGGGGTATTACGATTCAATCTTCGGGGGCATTCTCATGCTTGGTGGCCCCTCGCTCCGAAGTAGAAGCATCCTTCGTCGTAAACAAAACAGTCATTGGCATAGTGACCGAAGTTGTGACATCTGGTACAAGGAAGCAGTAGGGTTCGTCCCTTGTTGTCGCCATGGTTTGGATGTTTTGATGCATAGTTGTTACCTTCCGTATAGCTAGAACGCTTGTGGTTGGAACGATTCATAACATCGATAACGACGGGAGGGTATTGGCTCTCAAGGCGGAGAGCATGATTCAGAGCCTCGCCCATGGTTTTGTACTTCGGAACCGTCACATGAGCAGCAATAGAGGGCCGCATACCCATATCAAAATATCGCACACGACACTCCTCTGTGTGAAGAAACGCACCAGCAAATTTAGACAATCTGTTAAACTCTGCGGCATACCATTGCACTGTCATGTTCCCATGCTTCAACTGCATGAATTCCTTCTCCATCTGTTGAAGAACGACTGAAGGGAGGTACTCGACTTCGAAGGCTCTACGGAACGTGGCCCAAGAGATCGACGCTGTATTGTTGTCGCGTCGGATCGCTCGCTTGTGTACGACCCACTAGTCGTGCACGTTCAACCGTAGTTGAAGTTTTGTGCAGGAGACTTGCTTTGATTCTTTAATGTCGAGGAGCTCGAAGTGATCTTCTAGCTCTTCCAACCAGTCGATGGCAATAGAGGGGCCTTCGGTGCCACTGAAGGAAGTGCGGCACGCTTTCTTGAATTCTGACACTTCAAAGTTATATCTTTTCGGTGCCGCAGGTAGATGCTTGGGCTCCTTCGGGTCGACTTCAATGGGTTAGACCGTCGGCACGGTGACAGTAGGCGTAGTCGCGAAGTTTTCGTTGGCCACAATTGTCTGGACGATCTGCTGCAGAGTATCTAAGTGTTTTTGTTGTAGCTTAGTTTGTGCGTCGAAGCGAGCTTCAAATTGGGCATGTCGCGCCACTGTCTGTTGATGTCGGTTCTCGGACGGTTTCTGCTGCGCCTCCATCATGCACAACATCCTTTCGATGGCATTGTTAGAAGCTCCGGCCCCCGAACTGCACGTGCTGCTAGAAGCACTCTGTTCTTGCTCGGCCGGAGGTTCCGGCACTTCTACAATACGAAGGCAAATACATCAGTCTCAAATTATTACAGACTCATTGTATGGAACAACTTATCTCATCGATGCGAGGACAAAGGTTTGAAACTCTAGACATGAGGCCAAAGGATGTAAAGTTGTGCTATGATACCATTATGTCATGCCCCAATTTTATAGAATCGATAGTCGTCCCCCGGGCGTGATGCCGTGCGAACCTAGGTTGTGATTGCACAAGGCATAGTCATAAGGTTATCCGAAACATAACATCAAGTTAGAGTACGCAGAAAAATTGGATGACACATTTGAAATAGAAGTAAACTTTTTATTGATAATAAAATTTCATTTACATGACTCCCTTACAATCATTGCCGCGCGGGCTTACAACATGACTCAACTTACAAAACGAACGCTGATTAGACAGTCGTTCCATACATTACATCCCTTTTTACAAGCAAAATATAACACTTTCTACCTGCTATTGAGGGAAGTCGAGTCGTCATCTCTTCTTTCTTTTGGACTGAGTGCAGGGAATTCAAAAGGATTTCCATAAACAAGCCTTCAACTCACGAACGAGGCCTCAAAAGTATTCACGCCGCCTTGAGCTTTAAATGGCAAGCCCTTCCTGGTTCGGGGTACCTGCGTGGAGAGCGAGGATCAGTACATTACACATTGTACTGGTGCGTGGCTATTTAAGTTCCAAGCTCTCTTTTGGTTGAAGAGTTTATATGACTTAGTTTATGAATGTTTCTAACCATCCTAATGAATTTTAAATAAGCATATGACAAGCATAATGTGAATTACGTTGGAACTTACCCACGGCGGACCGCGTCGCACATTTTGAGACTTACCATGTTCTTCCCTGTCAATTATTATCATTTACATATCGGGTACAATTTATGTGTTATTGGTCACTAACATCACAAGCCATCCTGGACTATAGCTTTGTTAGCCGGGGCCCTTGTGTAGGCCTTTAAAAATGACAGTCACGCTGAGTTGATCAGGACAGAGTCAAAAGTCACGCTCAGTTGATCCAGACAATATTTACAAATCACGCTGGGGAGACAGCTCATCATTTGTCAGAGAGTAATTATGACTGACAGCACAACAGTCGAAGAATGTCTCTTCGTATGTCACGTATGCACAGAATTCGAGAGATCACAGCCGTCTATTGCGTGATTTTCGAAATCTTCTTCAGCAAGACTCAACCTTCGTCAAGTTAGCGTACCAAAAGAGCTTCTTGTCATTTAATGCGACTGACAAAAGCAATTACTGTCAGAGATTTTGTGTCAGTCGAGGCACGCTGAATCAAGACAGCTGGCAGTTCTATCTCAAGTCTGCGTGTATTTTGAGCTTTTCCTCAAATCTTCGTGGATTCTGAAGTTTTCTTCTTCTAGTCTGCGTGTATTTTGAAGCTTTTTGCCTCAAGTCTGCGTGGATCCTGAAGCTTCTTGCCCCAAGTTTGCATGGATTTTGAAGCTTTCTACCCCGAGTCTGCGTAGATTTCGTCTTCAACAAGTCTGCGTAGATTTCATCAAATTAGAGTACGTGGCAGCCATGCCACTGATCTCTCACCTGCGTGTCCTGTAACTTGCACACGACTCATGCATGATGGCCATGTGTCCAACAGTTACAGGCCACGTCCAGTAACTGCTCACAACCTTGCGTATGTTAAATCTTGCGTGATTTTCAACTAAGCACAGGCTGTGAAGACAGTTATCTTTTTAGTTATTATTTTTGACTCTATAAATAGAGTTCTTTTTCTCATTCATTGCACAGATACATAGTTATCTACTGTCAAAATTTTGAGAGCTTTTCTTCTTCGCATAGTCCAAGGGATAAAGTGATCGTCTTCTAGATCAGATTCCCACAGTTGTAATTTTCCCAGATACATAATAAATAAAGGAATTTATTTATGAAAAACAAATTGGCGACTCTGCTGGGAAAAATAATCTCCTCTTCTGAGATGGCAACAACTCAATGCGACACTTCGTCAATCGGCTCGACGAAGAAGGTGATGACGATCAAATTCGATCAACTCGCCTATGAAGAAATGCAGCGGGCTAAGAGTGGTAAGCCCACTACAGCCTCCATCATCACTGCCAAGTCGAAGGGACACTCTGTCTATGTCCCTAAGAATCAGTTGGCAGCCAATGGTGAAGTCTCTGCCACAGTGTCTACTCCTAACACTGGCAAGAACTCTACTGCAAGCACGCACACTCTTGTGCGCTCGAAGATAACAGCAATCAAAGATCACGCTAACAGTACTGGCTCCTTAGCCAAATCTGTTCCAGTATGTGTCTCCAAAGTTGAAAGTCACGCTGACAGTACTGGCTCCTTAGCCAAATCTGTTCCAGCGTGCAATTTCAACCTCAAAAGTCACGCTGACAGCACTGGTTCCTTAGCCAAGTCTGTTCCAGTGTGTAATTCTAAAATTAACAATCACGCTAACAATATTGGCTCCTTAGCCAAATCTGTTCCAGCGTGTATTTCCAAAGTCAAAAGTCACGCCAACAGCACTGGTTCTTTAACCAAGCATGTTTCAGCGTGTGTTTCATCTAAGAAGAATAGCTCTTTAGCTATCTTTTTTTCTTTGCCAAGTTCTACTAGAACTGGGGGTGGTCTTCCATACAAAGTTCCTTCGAAAAGGAATAACTCTTTAGTTGTTTCTTCTGCTCCTGTAGTCTTTACTTCAGGAACAGCTTTGACTGACAATTTTGTTAGTCAAAGAAAAGGAGATGGTCTTTTGACTACTCTTCCTTCTGGACATTCTATGTCTCAAAACTTGAATGAGTCTAAGAAGAAACATTCCTTAATGTCTTCTTCTATGACTTCTTCGAATTGGGCACAGAATTTGTCTAGAAAAGGTCTGTTACCAACTCCTAATCAAGGGGGTGGTTCAACTCTTCCTTCTCTGCAAATATCCAGATCAATGGAAGGAAAACTCCATGTTTCCAAAACCAATGTGTTACCTCCAACTGATCTAAGAACAAAAATTAATATTTCTGGTGTTAAGAAACCATATCAGTTGGAAACAAGGATAAAAGATCCAGATGCAGAGTATGCAAGAAATTATGTGGCTCATATTAATCATTCTCTATATAATCAAGAGCCATCAAGACCCAAGAACAGGAAATATACTCCTCAATCTTCACAAACAGATTTACGAGAATATCTTCAACAGAAAAGAAGGAGTAATTCTGTGACAAAGGACCATGCTGAATGTGACTTCTATCCAAGAGTCATAATTCAATGCAGATGTCAATCAATGGCTTATGACCATGTTGATCATGAATGTGACTTTCAGCCAAGAGTCACAATGCAATGCAGATGTCAAACAAAATGACAATCTGTCTTCAATCGGATTCAGTGTGAACCTATGCCTGATGAAGATGAGCCTTTGTTTGCTTCTGTCAATATGACCTCTCGGGATGCTGGGGGTAGAGTTGATAGTCCAGATGGAGTATATAGAAATACCAGAGCAAGGGTCCTGGCCTCTAGTCAAAGAAATTTGATCTCTGAAGATGATTCTGAATTCCTTGGAGAATCTAACTTTCCACCTCTTCCTACTGGGAGTAGTTCTCCTATAATTGACTTTGATACACAAAGCAATGATTCAGAACAAACAACATTCACCAGTTCATCAATAATTCCTCGTACAGTCATGACTTATATGGTTGATGGGAATACTGATGAACCTTCTTCTTCCTTGACTCCTCAAGATCAAAGAATTGCTTCTTTGGAACAACAAATGAAGTCTATGGCTGATACTATGAAGTCGATGTATGAACTCATGGTAACACAGATGCAAAATCGACAGACTGTACCAGATGCCATACCAACTGACACTGATATGAGTCCAGTACAAGTTCCTCCAGCAGTACAATCCAATACTCCTGGACCAGCTCAACCAAACCCTAGTCTCTCTGGAGCTGGGGGTAGTGCTTACAATGCTGTTCCTCCTCCCAACTATTCTCTACAAGTTACAACTCCACAATCTTTCGGAGTTGTTAATGAAGAATTGAGGAATCTCAAAACTCAATTCGAGGCATTCAAACAGAAAGATGGTTTACAAAGGTTAGGCATCAAATAACCTTATCCGATAGAATGGAAGCAAGTATCATATCCTCCTAAATACAAGCCTCCCACTATCTCATTCTATGATGGAACCACTTCTCCAAGTCAGTTCATTAATCACTTTGAAGTGATGACTGATCAGCTGCAACCAAGCGACGTCCTCCTTACTCGGGTGTTTGTTGGATGTCTCAAGGGAACGGCTTATGAATGGTATAGAAGTCTCCCAGATGGGAGCATTACCTCATTTTCCGGTTTCAAACAGATGTTTCTTGAATGGTTCTATGAAGGGCTCAATGACATGACTATGTCTGCTCTTATTAGAATCAAGCAGAAAAATAATGAAACTACAGAAGAGTACATTGAACGGTTTCGAAGAGAAGCTCTGAAGATGCCTCTTGGAACTCCTGATGCTGTCACCATCGACACATGCAAATCAAACTTGTTGCCAATCATCTGCATGTGGACAGGATCCACTCAATTCCAAGACTGGCCTTCTTTCATAGTTAGTGCCAAGGCCGCAGAAATTAGTGCTGAAACCTTCAAAGGTTTAGGAGTGCAGATGACTCCTAAAGAAACAGGTCAAGGTACTAACAATAAAAACAATGCTCGCAAGGGAAAAGAAACTCTTGAAGTTAATCTTCAGAGTAAAGATGTATCAACTGTTCAAACTCCTACAACTCAACAACCAAGAACACCTCGCCCCAAAGAAGAATACTCTTTCGATGACGACGATGTCCTTGGTATCTTTGAATGTCTGCTGAAAGGTAATAAGATACAATTACCTGAGATCAAGAAACTTGATGAAGCTGGTAAAACAGATCATCCCAAATACTGCCCATATCATAGAATGTTGGGTCACACAATTCATACATGTTATGTACTGAAAGGAAAGATCCAAGAAATGATTAAATCTGGAGCTATCTCTCTTACTCCAAAAGAGAAGACCGTCACCTCCAACGTCGTCTCTATGCAATTCGGAGATTTCCCTCCTCAACTCCTTGAAAGTGGGATCGTTCCTATTCCCAAGGCAACTCTTGAGATAGTGAACATTCCTCCTCCACAGTCTGAAGGATTAGTGCCAATCACTTTGGAAACAGGGGAAATCATGTGGATCCATCCTGATCTAGTGGCAGATTTTGAATCGCCTTCTCCTCAAAAGACTACTTCTCGAAAGTCCAAGAAGGCTGAAAAGATTAAGTCATGTCATATGACTTCTCTTGGATCTATTCCTGACACAGAGCCAAAAGAGAAAGAAGAAGCACTTGTTAGTGCTACTCGAACGGGGAAACCTTATCTAAAGGATTATTCCAAGAATCCTGAGGATCCTCTTGATATCCCTCCAGCTGATAAAGATGCTTCTAATGTTCCTCCTGAAGAAGAATCATCCACTGAACCTGTTCCTCCCAAGCCTACAGCTCTGGAGAAAGGCAAACAACAGGCTCGGTTTGATAAGCCAATCAAGAAGTCCTCTCCTCTTGGACTTCAGAAGCCTTATAATTTTGACATTTTAGCTCAGCTTGCTAATACTCCAGCTAGAATGTCCCTCTTTGAACTTCTACGTCTTTCCAAAGAGACTCGGGAGACATTAAGTGAAGCACTTCTACAAGCTGACTCTTGTCTTGCACAATTGAAGAAGCCAGATGCAGAACCTGCCACTTGCTTACATTGCAACAGTGTATTGGAGATTATCCCAAATATCACCTTTACACAAGACGACATGCTACTGGAGGATAATCGACATGATCGACCTCTCTACTACACTGGTTATATCGATACGATGAAGATAGATCGTATCCTCATTGATCCAGGGTCTGCTATAAGCATCATGCCAAAGAGTTTATTGGATGAACTAAAAATCCCTCTTCACAAACTCTCTAAGACGGTTACTACTATCCTGGGATTCAATCAAAGCCGAAGCGAGCCTTTGGAAAAGATTCATCTGAAGCTTCAGATAGGCAATTTCAGATCCAAAGTCACTTTCTATGTGATTGAGATCGTGGGATCCTATAATCTTCTTCTGGGGAGGCCCTTTCTTCATGAAAATAATGTGGTGCCTTCTACTCTTCATCAGTATTTTAAATACATTGATAGCAATGGAAGAGTATAAAAAGAAGTTGCTGATATAAATCCCTTCCATGGGGTTGAAGCTTATTTCAATGATTCCCGAATGTACAAAGAAGAGTATACAAGGGTTATACAAGCTATGGAGAAAGAGGATTCACAAAGTGAGACCTTAATAATTCCTGTTAAAGGTCGAACTACTCAGCAACAATCTCCCAAACCCTCTGAAGAAGGTTCTTTCATCATTCCGGTGAGTGGACGGATTTCTCCGTTACCTCAGTCGTTTGCTCAAGACACAATGATTATTCCTGTCAGTGGGCGTACTGTAATTCCTGCATCTCCATATATGAAACAAGATACTCTGCTAATTCCAGTTGGAGGGCGGATTATTCTTCCATCTCAAACTTCAAGGGAGCTCACCTCTTCTGAGCCATTTGTTATCGATCTTAATCGAAACAACGCTTCTTCTCGTTCTTCTTCTCCCCCTTTAGTCATTGACTTGGCTAAAATCTCTAAGGCTCAGCCTTCTTCCAATGTAAATATTGCTGCTTTTACATTTAATGAAAAGTCTCCATCTTTGCAATATGCTGATGTATGTAATTATGTTCATAGTTATTTACATTTGTTAGATGACTTGAACGCAATAACCATAGGGATTGTACAGACTGTTCATACAGATGTATCCCTAGAACCTGTACAATCTTCATACTTTCTAGTTCCCAGCAGAATGCCAGGAGACATTCCAATATTCTTCTATAAAGGGCCCCAAAGTCCTTCTGATTTAGAAGATGAAGACAAAAATGATGATACTGGAAGATTACAACTACGTCATTATAGTCAGCAATCTAAAGACATCATCAAAAATATGGGCTATGACTTCAGGACTGGCCTCAATAGTGCAAAGGGAAGAAAAATGCCTGTTCGTATTCCTCCTCTGAAATATGGAAGGACGAAATGCGGATTGGGCTATATAGTTCCTACTCCTTTTATCAATATTATCCATGAAGATCCCGAGTCTGACGAAGATAAGAGATCTGATTCTTCTAGTACCACTTCTTGGGATTCCGATACGAGTATCGGTGACTTCTATTACAACCTTCTGTCTTCCAACATGGTTTCCATTGACCATTCTGAAGAAAGTGATGAAGACGAAGAAGAGTTTGAAATCTCACCTGAATCAGAACAATGGGCCCAAAGATTAGATAATCAATGGGAGTTCCGTTTCGAGCAAAAAGAACCTCCGACTGAAGACAAACTTGTTCAAATAGATGTTGGTGAAGAGGGATCTCCCAAACCAATATTCATCAGTGAAAGTCTTTCTGAAACTGATAAGCAAGACATGATCAAACTCATTCGTGACTACATCGATGTCTTCGCTTGGAGTTATGAAGATATGCCAGGACTTGATCCACAAATTGTAACTCACAAGCTCAATATCTTGCCGAATGCTAAACCGGTCAAGCAACAACAGCGACGATTTCGTCCAGACATTATGGATGCAATTGAAGCTGAAGTCAATAAACTCATAACCTTCGGGTTTATTAGAGAGGAACAACATCCCGATTCGATGGCTAACATAGTTCCTGTCCTTAAAAAGACGGGCAAGATCAGAGTATGCATAGACTTCCACGATCTCAATACGGCTTGTCCTAAAGACGAATTCCCTCTACCAATCACTGATGTCATGATTGATAATGCCTGTGGATTTGAACAGATGTCATTCATGGACGGGTATTCTGGATACAATCAGATTAAAATGTTTCCAGATGACGAGAAGCACACTTCTTTCAGAACACCGATCGGTACATACTGTTATACAGTTATGCCATTCGGTCTCAAGAATGCAGGAGCAACTTATCAACGAGCTATGAGCACTATATTCCGTGAACATTTGCAAAAAACAGTCGAATGCTATGTTGATGATATTGCAGTCAAAAGTCGACAAAAGGAGGATCATATCCAAGATTTGAAGACTATATTTGATCTAATGCGTAAGCATCAATTAAAGATGAACCCTACTAAGTCCTTATTAGGCGTCTCTAGTGGTAAATTTCTCGGCTTTGTCATTACCTCTAAAGGTATACACGTGGATCCCGAGAAGATCAAAGCCATCCAAGAGATGCGTCCTCCACGCACCTTAAAAGAGCTACGAGGATTTCAAGGAAGGATCGCTTATATCAGGAGATTCATCTCTAATTTATCAGGACGCTGCAGACCATTCAACAAACTTATAAAGAAAGATGTTTCTTTTGTCTGGAATGATGAATGTCAGAAAGCATTCGATGATATAAAACAATATCTGATGAGCCCTCCAGTATTGTACCTCCCGTTTCAGGAATTCTATTTCTCCTATATACTCGAGCAATGAGTCATTTATTGGGTGCGTTACTTGCTCAAAAGAATCAAAATGGTCATGAACAAGCCATCTACTATATCAGTCGTACTATGACCGGAGCTGAACCTCGATATTCATCGGTCGAAAAAGAATGTCTAGCCTTGATGTTCGCTGTTCAAAAGACACGACATTATATCATTGGCCAGACTATTCATGTCATCTCCAGGATCAATCCTATACGGATCATGATGAAGAAACCAGTGTTTTGAATTCTCGATTAGCTAACTGGGGAATCCTACTTGCTCAGTATGACATGCATTATATTCCTCAGAAGTCAGTCAAAAGATAAGCTTTAGCTGATTTTCTGGCTGCTCATTCAAATCCAGAAGATTCAAAACTCCATGACGAAATTCCAGATGAAGTCCTAGATTCAAACCAAATTGCTGAAGAAGATCCTACTTGGCGTCTATTCTTTGATGGAGCTTCAAGGATAGGTCCTAATGGTGATATTGCCGCTGGAGTTGGAATCGTTCTTGTATCGCCAGAAGGTCTTGCTATCCAAAGAGCTTATTCTCTCGATCAGCCGTGTTCAAACAATGTAGCTGAGTACAATGCATTACTCATTGGTCTTCAACTCGCTAAACATCTAAATATTCAACATTTGGAGGCGTACGGAGACTCTAAACTCATTGTCAATCAGATAAGGGATACTTATGAAGTCCGCCATCAAGATCTGGTTCCTTATCATAGATCAGCTATAATTATGGCTTCTTCGTTTGAAGAATTCTTCATTGAACATGTTAGGCGAGCATGTAACATAGAAGCTGATGCTCTAGCTAATCTTGCAGTGGTGTTGGCTATCCCAATTAGACGACAACAAATGATTATTGTTCGCAATCGAGAATTATTTCATCTTGAAAATAACCTGACCCTAGGACTTCCAGTTGACATTGAAGAATCAACATCTCATGACGTCAACACAACAAGAGGATTTGGATTTAGTCGTAAATCTTTATCATCCTCATCTGATTCCAGCATGGAATTCATCTTCAGTAATTCGGCCGAGAATCAAAATACGGATACGGATTGGAGACTTCCTTTCTTAGATTTCATATTGTATGATATTCTTCCGGATGATCCGAGTGAGACAGCATCTATCAGACGACGATCACTCCGATTCTATTATAATTATACAACAAAGACCTTATATCGTCGAGCCTATGATGGTTTACTTCTTCGATGTGTTGCTGGTGACGAGGCTCAACAAATTATTCGTGAAGCACATAATAGAATTTGAGGAGCACATCAGCATGGACCAAAACTTCAAGACCGTATTCGACGTATGGGTTATTATTGGCCTACTATGGTATCAGACGCCATCGAATATGCAAAAAAGTGTAAAGCTTGTCAAATCCATGCAGATTTTATTCATCAACCTTCGGAATTTCTACATCCGGCGGCAGCATCATGGCCCTTCGAAGCTTGGGGCATGGACATTATTGGTCCGATCAATCCGCCGTCATCCAAGGGTCATCGGTTTATTCTTGCAATAACCGATTACTTCTCCAAATGGGCCGAAGCCATTCGTTTGTCTGAAGTTAAGACGTCCAATGTCATTTGCTTTATTAAGCACCACGTCATCTATAGATTTGGTGTTCCTCGACGCATTATTCATGATAACGGACCACAGTTCGTCAGTCAGAAGTTTACTCGATTCTGTGACGATCACCGGATCAACAATGTGGCTTCTACCGCATATAATCCGACAGCTAACGGATTAGCAGAAGCTTTCAACAAGACCATCATCAAACTCCTAAAGAAGTTTGTCTCTACTAACAAACGTAATTGGAGTGAGAAGCTCGGTGAATGTTTGTGGGCTTATCGCACTACAGTTCGTAATGCTACTAAATGTACACCCTTCTCTCTGGTGTATGGTTGCGAAGCTGTTTTTCCATTAGAGATTCAAATTCCTTCTTTAAGGATAGCAATCGCTAATGAACTCACTGCAGAAAATAATGATCGTCTTCGACTTCAAGAATTAGAAGCTCTGGATGAAAAGCGATTATCTGCTCAACAGAATATTGAATTCTATCAAGCTAGAATTTCAAGAGCTTTTAATAAGAAAGTCAGAGTTCGGGCGTATCAAAAAGGAGAACTTGTTCTAACAGTTAGACGTCCTATGACTATGACTCATATGAGCAAGGGCAAATTTGACGCAAAGTGGGAAGGACCCTATATTGTGAGCAAAGTTTTCTCAAATGGAGCTTATAAACCCTCAGAATTGGATGGTCGAAAAGTTTTGATGCCTATTAATGGCAATTTCCTTAAGAAGTACTATGTATAAATGTAAATGCTTGTAATCATCAGGCAGTTTCATGTTTAGAAATAAAATTTTTATTTTATTTTTATCATGAATGATGATACATGATATTAAAGAAGATCACTATCATCCTTTTCTACATTTGGACATGGGCCACTGCCGTCCTTCTCGAAGACGCGATCAGCAAAAGAACTGAGAACCTCTTTGCCGGAACCCATGATAAATTTACAAGCAGCCATCCTCATAGATTCTTCTTCTTCAGTCCTTCCTGGTTCGAGCAGGAAGTCCAGAATATCCCTTGGTGGCGTGGGTACAGACGAACCTTCGCCTGCTACTGCCTTCTTCAATTGAATTGGATCAGCAGGACATTCTCCAGTGCCTTTCTGAATCTTCATGGCAATTCCAGCTTTCTTGGATGCTTCTTCAGACGACATTTTTATGTTTGAAAGAAGAAGTGTTCGTTCTTGTCAGATTTCTACTATATTTATAGGTAGAAGTTCTACAAATAATGAAACGTCACGTTCATCCGACGGTTCATCCATCCATTAATTGCGTTCATCCGACGATTCACACATTCATTAATACTTGACGGTTCATCCGTTCATTTATTCGTCCGTTCATGATCTTCTATCAATTTATTAAGTGGGGATTCGTTATTGATCACGTTTTCATAACCTCTGAATCAATTCCGAATCTACTTGCTTACTTGCTCATTTTTGACCTCTGCATAGAAATCAATCTATTTTCTTTTGAGTTCCTACATATTATCACGTCCATAATACCTCTGATAATATCATATACTCTAAAACAGAAAAGAAGATTTCATTATCTATCATGTCCATAATTTATTCACAAATACAAATCTTTGAGCATAGAAGAATTATCATTTCCATTCTCATTTCACCATAAAAAGTCTATTGCATTTTCTTAGACTTTCTTACAAATCATAATGGAAATATATTACAATCTTGGATTTTCACTCTACACCACAACAATAACCTAAAAGAGATCTATCTTCTTCTTTGGATCTTCTCCGTCGGACCTTCTCCGTCAGGTTCGTTGTTGGTGGCAGTTCCTGACTGTCTGAGTCCTAGTCACGACCAGATCAGCAGGAATCAAACTCTGGTCTTCTCTCTCAGACGAGAGAAGAACCACAGAGGATGGCAGCCCGAAGTCGTGGTGCTGCCAATACAATTGGTGGATTAGGAGCGACCTTTCAGAGGAGACAGGAATGTATCCAACCTTGGGATACAATTCCTACTTCTCCCGTGAAAGGAACTCTACTACCCGATTTCTCGGGGTAGAGTTGACTCCACCATCCAACTCTCGTGTATAAAGGCTCTTCCTACCATCTGAGGAAGACCCTTCTATCCCACGAAGAGTTCTGAGTTGTCTGATTTACGCGTCAAAAGCGTATGAGCTCCCTGATGTAGATGTCAGCAGGATATTCTCCACAGCATCCACATCCCCAATGCCAGTTCTGAAGAAAAATTTTTAGCCAAGTTTCTGCAGAAAGTATTAAGAATAAAAAGATTAGATCAACAGAAATCATTTAGCGTGCATTTATCAAACAGAGACAGGCGTGTATTGTTCAAATCAGAAACAAAAAACAGAAAGCCTATCTTCAACAGCAAAAATAGTACACGTATTACACTGACTTACCTTCAAGTTTGGTGCTAAGGATTGGAAAACTCATGTTTGATACAGTGCGCAGAAGTCGAACATTAGAAAACATTGCTTTCCTGTTTGAGAGTGAAATCTCCCAAAAATTTCATTCTCAGAGAAGAAGAAGAGGAATGGGAGATGAGTATCTGTTAAACTCTTCTATCTATTTAAAGGGCAAAGTACAAGTCTATTCTTGGAAAAGATCCGCATAAATAGCGCTCGTAAACTGTGGAATGAGTGTCACGTGTGCTTTGGAAGACAGAGCAACATTGGAAATAGTCAAAGGGTGCTAATTAATGTTCTTCATTAATGCACGCAGATTAAACACAGAAGTTGTACTTCATTCAAGACAGGCACTGATGGCCTTACAAAAGACAAAACAAAAAGAGTGCAACCAAAGCACAAAAGACACGCTCTATTTTCCAGAGCGACTGAGCTTAATGCCTAGTTCTTCTACGCTTTTGACCCCCATGCGGTGTAACAGAGCCTTCAACATTTCACGCTGCTCTATGAGGCTGCGCCCATCAGAAGAGAACAAGCCATCTAAGCCAAAATAGCTCAAGAAATTTTTGGCTAGTTGCAAGGGATCATCTTTGAGTTCGAAGACAAGGGGCTCTGGCTCTTCACCCCCAAAAGTGGGGTCACCATGGGAACAAAAGCCCAACTTGCGTGCTTCTTCCTCAGCTTTCTCCTTTGGTGTCATGTTGACGTATGATGAAGATTAAAAATGAATCTTCTCCCTGTTTATATAACAGAGCTCGCCGGCGGTTCATATTCCACCATAAACTGGATGCAATCAGTCTCGGAAAATGAAGAGTCATCATGACATTTAATAAGTTCATTTGGATATTTTCAAAGAACTTCGAAGTCTTTTCGACTTCCGAAAAAAAATTTGAAGTCATCTCAGCGTGACTGATTTCATTTTATCATCTTATTTTTTTCAAAGTATTTCAAAAATTTTGAAGTCTTTTCAATTTTTCAAAAACTTTGAAGGGGGTCTTGTAGGCCTTTAAAAATGACAGTCACGCTGAGTTGATCAGGACAGAGTCAAAAGTCACGCTCAGTTGATCCAGACAATATTTACAAATCACGCTGGAGAGACAGATCATCATTTGTCAGAGAGTAATTATGACTGACAGCACAACAGTCGAAGAATGTCTCTTCGTATGCCACGTATGCACAGAATTCGAGAGATCACAGCCGTCTATTGCGTGATTTTCGAAATCTTCTTCAGCAAGACTCAACCTTCGTCAAGTTGGCGTACCAAAAGAGCTTCTTGTCATTTAATGCGACTGACAAAAGCAATCACTGTCAGAGATTTTATGTCAGTCGAGGCACGCTGAATCAAGACAGCTGGCAGTCCTATCTCAAGTCTGCGTGTATTTTGAGCTTTCCCTCAAATCTGCGTGGATTCTAAAGTTTTCTTCTTCAAGTCTGCGTGTATTTTGAAGCTTTTTGCCTCAAGTCTGCGTGGATCCTGAAGCTTCTTGCCCCAAGTTTGCGTGAATTTTGAAGCTTTCTACCCCGAGTCTGCGTGGATTTCGTCTTCAACAAGTCTGCGTGGATTTCATCAAATTGGAGTACATGGCAACCACTGATCTCTCGCCTGCGTGTCCAGTAACTTGCACACGACTCATGCATGATTGCCATGTGTCCAACAGTTACAGGCCACGTCCAGTAACTGCTCACAACCTTGCGTATGTTAAATCCTGCGTGATTTTCAACTAAGCACAGGCTGTGAAGACAGTTATCTTTTTAGTTATTATTTTTGACTCTATAAATAGAGTTCTTTTTCTCATTCATTGCACAGATACATAGTTATCTACTGTCAAAATTTTGAGAGCTTTTCTTCTTCGCATAGTCCAAGGGATAAAGTGATCGTCTTCTAGATCAGATTCCCACAGTTGTAATTTTCCCAGATACATAATAAATAAAGAAATTTATTTATGGAAAACACCTTGCAGCGCAAGTAGCGAGCCCCGCTGCAAGTTCTCGTTTAACCCATGCTATCATCCAGCACAGCTATACCGTGTTTCCTCCTAGGCCGAGTCGGTCTCGTGGCCCCGGATTCGCTCGGGGAAACTCTCTCCTTGTTGACAAGTTGTCCAATGACCGAGTTAGACTTATTTAGTTTACTCAGGTAGAATCCACACTTTATTTGAGTCATTCTTTTGTTAATGCATTTCTACAGTTTACAGAGTGTCCGTGCCTTTGCATTTATCATTTCTTCCGTAACACTATTATCGATTGAACTAAGAAGGGGTCGAGAAGAGAAGGGTCAGCCACTCACCTTGAATTTGCTTGAGACGAGAGAACTTGTTGGTTGCGCTAGACGTCGCCTACGCGATCACCTGAAATCGCACAAGTAACCGATTAGAACACTGTATTATTCAAGAAGTTCGATATGAAATGCGAGCTCGAAATGTAAGCTATGAAAATCATCAAAAACATTCACGAAAACGTATTCAGAAAACCAAAGCCAAAACCAACGCAAGCGGCGTAAAAAACAGAGCAATAAGAGGTCTCTCCCAACTCAGCCGCAGAGTCTATCCTCGAGGCGCAACTTGCTGAATATGGGACTTGGTTCCGAAGAAGCCATTCCATAACGGAGAATGAATCTTAATTCAACCGTTCCCGTTCGACCGATTCGATCGATCCCGACCTATCGGCTCCGACCGAATCGATAGCGACAGTGTTCCTTTCACGCGCACCCCGTGGACGAAGAACGGGACACGATGTAGGGAAGGGACACTACACCGCCGACTAGTTATGCTGCTACCGGACGTCACACGTGTCCTGTGCAACCAAGAAGAGGAGACCATGGACCATTTATACTTTACATGTGCTGCGACAGGAGATATATGGGAGGAGCAGCGAACCAAGTTGGGCTTGCCGAGGTTACAAGGAGGCGGGATAGGGGAGATAATGAACAGCATACGCACTAATAGGGGACAAGGAGCTGCATGGTTCGAACAAGCATGCGCACGACTGGCGACTACCGTATGACACATATGGAAAGAACGCAACCGGAGAATTTTTGAAGGACATGACACTACTCGGGATAGCATACTGAGCTGTATAGAAATGGATATCAAGTGTATGGGCATAAAAGTATAAGCCATAACACCTATGCAATGTATCTTTTGTATTCCTATTTTTCTCAATAAAACGTTGACTTGGTTCCAAATATATATATATATATATATATATATGTATATATGCCAGGTCTGAAACCGAATATATGACCTGAAACCGAATATATATACTCTTTCCTCTAACAGGCTTCTTGGTGGACCGTTTCAGGCCTGACATTTGGAATTGATATGGTTACAATTTGAAAATTTTAGCTCAAAATTGTGCAAAATCGAAAGCAAACTTGACACTTTATCTGTCCTACCTTTTAATTTATGACTTATAACGTTGTATTTTCATTATGCTGATGGCATGTGCTCAAGCCTCATAATCCAGCACAGTGGTAAGTATTTTTGTTGTCAACATTGTGGTAAAGACGTACGGCGCTAAACAATGTAAAAAATGGTAAGCAGTTGATTATTATTTATTACTCTGTTAATCGTGATGGAAATAATAATCAAAACTAGAATATGAGTAACATCAAATTTGATGTGTTTTGAGATTTGTTTTCGTTTTAATTTTCTGTCAAAATAGATTTAGCTACAATCACTTGCACTTTTCGCCAAACGTGGAACTGAACAAAAAAAAATGAGAATCCAAAGGAAAAACAAATCTGACTTCATTGAGAAACGATATGTTGGTACCTAATCATCATTTTTTAAACCTAGCAGTGTGTTAAGATTCTTCATTCCAACTTAAACTTCCACCAAGTTTTTAACACTTGAAAAATTGCTATTTGCTGCCCAAGAATATACAGCTATCCTTGACTTGGAATTAACCCACGTACGTCAACTAAAAGTTTAGCATATCAAGAGTACCTAATTAATAATAATACTAAACAAAAGACCTTAAAATATGACCAAAGAACCAGTCATTAGCATGTGCGCATTCTAAATAACTAATGGAGGTTGGAGAAATTATTAGATGGTCCCGACTTATCACATGGCGAGGGTGAATGGTGAGTCCAGCCAATAATTAAATGATACTTGACATAAAAATAAAAAAACTCACTTAAGATTTAAGTCAAAAACATCAAAAAAATTATAATGGTTTTGAAAAAAACAACTATTTTTTTATTTTATGTGAAGTAAATTTTTATATTTTTTATATTATTTTTTAAATTTTTTTAAAATATTTATGCTAAGTGTTATTTAATTATTAGTCGGACTCATCATTCACCCTCGCTACGTGGTGAGCCGGAACCATTTAATAATTTCTCTAGAGGTTGATCACGACAGAATTGGTCAGGATTAACCACAATAGCAAACAGTAACAAAATATACATGGGCAGCAATAGAAAAATCTTTCTAGAGAATGAGATGGCGCAGAGGAGTAAAACTGGTCAATTCATGGGATGGCAGAAGAATGAATAGAAGAGGACACCCTAAAGGTGTCCTTGTTTCTTGACACAAAGGTTTCCTCGTTTCTTGACACACCAGCTTTTATCTTCTGTTTTCTTTTCTTTTCTTTTCTTTTCTTTTCTGGTGAGTAGAGCCATATAAGTCATTTGCTTGTAGTCCTATTTTCTCTTACTTCTATGTCAGAAACAAGACCCTATATAATCGGATCTGCGCCATAAAATACGGATATATGACACCTATTTAATTTGTCATATGTATTTCGGAGTGTCGGATTACGAGAAGGATACGATATCTAAAAATCAACAGTAACTAAAATGAACTAAATCCTAGGATACATTTGGCAATTGTTGGATAGCGGTTATCATATATTTTAAACCATCGGTTATAAGGGGTGACGTCCGATTTTGAATGATTTTACATAGCAATTTTTAAACTAATCTAATACATACTAAAAATTCATAAACAAACAGTACTGAAAAAATTAAAATAACAAAATATTTTATATATTCATATAAACAAAAATTCTTTCAAAGAAATGTTATATTATTATCCGCCCAATTACTATAGCTTATAGACTCATATAACTTGTAAATATAAAATAGTTTGACAAGTAGTAAAACATAAAGGTTGAGAGCAAAAGTATTCATAGTCACATCAAATGGACCACAAAATTTAAAAAATTCACCTAGAAGTAGTTGTCGGGATCTCAAGAGAAATAAAAATGAGAAAGAAAAAAATATGGTAGGATATTAATAGTTGAAGTTATATTTTTTAATTAGAATATAAATAGAAAAAAAAAAGGTTTAATGAATATTCGTTACTAAAATAAGCCACTAGAAGATTTCGAATACCCAAATTCATTAATTGGCAAATCAAGTACCAAAAGCCGAACTAAGTCATGGTACCTTTATCCAAAATAATCCTTACATATACCATTGGTATTCACGATGCTGATATTGGTTTCTTATCACAAATAACAAGCAGTCATCTGCCTCACACACCATCCATCCTTTTCTCAAACAAATATACAGTACGTGCAACAATGAAACTAATTTTACATCAACCTGGGAAAATAATAATTTATAGGGCTTTACAATACAGAGAAAAGAGAGATTAGTAGTTCCACAAGAGGCTATGGAAGCCAGCCGGATCGTTGCTCGGCACCCACGTCTGATCCGACGAGAACGCGGATTCCTCCGGGTACGTCCAGGGATCAACCGAGTCGCAGTAGACGAACTCACCGCCGCTGCACAAATCCGCAGTGCTGTCGAACACTCTCATGTCCAAGCTCGGCAGCTCGACGATTTCTCCCAGCTCATCAGGAGGAGGAGGAGGAGACACCGGCGCGGGCTGTGGCGACGCAGCCTCCACCTCCATTGCGGCAGCCTTGGCCGCGGCCGCCTGGACGTCGCTGGGAGACGGAGTGGCGGGCCTGGGGAGCGAGCCCACGAGGTGCGGGAAGTTGAGTACCGCCGAGCAGCCCTTGACGCTGAGAGCCGCCACGTCGTGGGCCCGGGCGGCCATCTCCGGCGTGGGGAAGGTGCCGAGCCAGATGCGCGACTTCTTGCGGGGCTCGCGGATTTCGGACACCCACTTGCCCCACGCGCGCTTGCGGACGCCGTGGTAGACCGGATGGCGGTTGCAGTCGCGTGCCCGCTTCTTTCCCGTGGCCTCCTTGGCGGCCTCCGTGGGAGAAGAAGTCGATGGTATTGACGAAGACGGAGACGACGGCGTTGCTGATGAGTTGTTGCTGCTGCTGCATTCGATTTCGGAAGAGTCTGGATTATTGTTATTACAGCTCATTTTTTGCTATGTAAGTAGCAATGGCACTCCACTTGCAAGAAGTATGCAGGAAGAGAGAGAGAAAAAAAAAAATGGAAGAAGTTTGTTTAGAATGAGACAATGGGAGGAGGAGAAGGGGTTTAAGTATGCTGTCACGTACGGACTTTTTTTTTTTTTTTTTTTTTTTGGGCCTATACTTCACTTTGTGGCACAAGTTCTTCCTCCTTAAGCTGCAAGCTTCTCTTCAACGCTTAGCTAAACGACTAAGAAAAAAAATAAGAAAAGAAGAGTGGAGCTATGAAAAACTTTAGCTATAAGAAGAGAACACTATAAAAACAGAACTTACAAGTTTTGGTCATGATTGTGCAAATTATACACGAGACTCCCATTCTATTTATAGACTCAAGATTCTTACAAGGATGGTCATGGTTGTGTCATGTTTGTGTCAATTGTCCAACATCGAACAATTGTGAACTTCTAGGTTTAATATGTTTAAAAGAATTTTCTTATTCTACAAATACTCACTTCATCTGAATTGGCACTATGTTGTATGTATCGATTCCGGTATGACAATTATGCAATCGTCGCTGGAGGTGAGGTCCCACATTAGACGATCTACTTCATTACATAGAATTAAACTATCTAACATGTTTTCAACTTCCGTCGGAAGGAGAGTCGACACGTCTATGTCCGCATTAGCATACAAGGAACAATCCTTCCACCGATTGGACTTCAAGAGAATAAGCCTTATACTTTGCCTTGGTAGTAGAAAAAGACACGGAGACTTTCTTCTTGCTACATCAAGAAACACATATCACACAGAATACATAGCACGAAGTATAACTCTGACCATCCGGAGCACCGACTATAAAATAAGTGGGATTAGTAACGTCAAAATACATCACTAGTCCGACTTTCAGTATTGCTAAATAAATCTAGAGACTTCATGGCATGCCCTGCTGCCACTTTTTGAGAAACAAGTATGTGAGTATGTCATGCGTACATTTCGGTATCGATGGTAGTACGTTATATACACCACAGTGTCTCAAATACACTGTAACAAAGAATATTCACAAGTATATACATCCATAATAACTATGGTCACAAGACCAAGAGTAAAAAACTATGGCCTAATATATAGTCTCAAAACACGCACGCATACACACACACACACATATCATTATCTTCAAAAACAATTAATATTCCACGAGCCTTAAGTTACCGGTCTACTGGAAAATCATGCATGAATCATTACCCTAAGAAAATATTCGAGTCCATATGCAGACTTCCTCTCGAATCCTCCTAGTGGTAAAATCCTCTTGCTATCGGCTTTCCATTGTTGCACATAACTCCGGAAAAATGATCCGAACTTAGCTTTGCCCAGAGTGGAAGAGATTGGATTGGAAAGGAAAGAAGGAAGGAGGATGAATAGATGGATAAGTTTGTTGCTCATTTTTCAACAACACTACTTCAAGAAGAATATATAGGCAACCCTCAACCATAGGTTTAATAGGTATTAATATGGTGCTAATAGGATTTATTGAATGATTTAAGCAAAGATTAATAGATGATATCAATGATGAAAATGGTCGTGAATTAAGAAGCTATTAAACCTAGCTTTAAAGAGCCATAAACAAATTACCGTTTGTAAAATGAATGTCCAATGGATGAAAATTTTAGGGACTTAAATGTCATCAAATAGGAGTAATGAAGAGCTTGGTTTTTTCAAACAAATTTACAGCAATCCCCCACAAAAAACTAAGTTCCGAAACAGCAGAGAGGAAAGAAAATAATAAGAGTTGAGAATTCTAGACAATTATATACTATACATAGATAAGATGGATTACAATCTTGAATCTCACTTAGTGACTATTGTCTTTATCTGAAAAAGTGCTTGATGGAATATGCCTTGAATCAGACCTCTTGAACCAGATTCAGAAAATAATACACATAGTATGCTAGAGGTTCTTGGGTCTATCGGGGTGACGCTTTTGATTGCTCATGCGCACTTTTTTCATATTCATGAGAGTTGTCTGGAATTGCCTTGTCCCTTAGTTGCGGCCTTCACGACCTCTCACATAGGTAAGTCCTCAAAGGGTTGGTGATTGGAGTCAACCCTGCATAATCATGCTTGGACCTATTAAGAGTTTAAAACTTATCCTAACCAAATAACACCGAAACACTGTCACCGTAGGGATGGGGTATCCATGTACAACATCGTACAGCCTCTTGGGCATTAGTTTAAGAGAATTTAATCTCAGAGTCAGTGTTCCATAATAGTCACTTAAGTCCAGCTTATTTCTACCTATTGAACCGGCTTCTTGGGATCTCCAGTCAGACTCGGTTGGGTTGTCACTGCTGGTGACTTACTTATGGACATTTCCCTCGATGATACTAGGATTAATTTTCGAGACAAACTCTTCGTCAAGAGCAAACAGAATCTTCGTCAAGAGATCTGTAAAGTTCTTTTATGACTTTTATAGTCAAGAACCAAATTTTTTGTGTGTGCCTTTTAGGCTCTTTTAATATCTTAAAACGCAGTTGCAGGTACATGTTCATCTTAGAATTTATAATATCATGCTTTTAGCATAATTTTAAAACAAACAACAGGTACAAACTATATAGATCATGTAAAGTATAAAATGTATGAACCATACAGCTTCAGTAAAAGATGTGATTGAAGATAACATTTCAGAGTACATGATACTCTTAGTTATGATTCTTACATAAACTCAAGAGATGACAACTCCTCATAGAGTAATTTTTTTTAATCCATAAATGGATTAGATGTCATATGAGTCATTTACCTAGTTTGTATTTGAATAACCTTCTATGACTAATATGATAAAATTTATAGTCTACAATACCCTTAAAATATTTCCTTCTAGTATAGAATAAAATAATTGGTTTGACTGATTTAGTTACTTCCTAAATCAGACTTGGTGACATCATAATTATTTAACAAATGTATGGTTTCACTAGCTAATTGTTGATATAAACCTTAAGACAGTGAGCCAAAACTCATATGACTCGTCACCTTAAATTAAGATACAGTAACTTTAAGGTTTGGCTATAAAGGTTTATCTTTACAAGCCATATTTATAAAGAATGACAGTCTAAAGTACTAGAATAATAGTTTAAGTAATTTTTGCTACTTGACCTTATCAAATCTTTAGTTTATCAAGTTTTGATCAACTTGGGTTAGCTGTAGGGGCCGGTTCCCAGCTAACGGAAGTCCACAGGGGGACAATTAAATATCGTGTCGCTTATAGCTATTTATATTCGGTTGACAGAATGACCCTTTCGGCTTGTACCTAAATTAATCTAGACTTTAAAACTTAGATTTATAAGAATTTGCAATATCACTAAACTATTTTCGTTTACTAAATTGTTTGAATGAATCAAAAGAATTATAATGTCACAGATTAAGCAAACCAATGTTTTCCTAACATAATTTAAATATTGTAACTTTTTTGACTAGAAATTCTAATATTGTGACAATCTGGTCAGCTAATGTTATAACATGCAAACTGGCCTAGAGAAACAAATCATTCAACATCACTTTAATATAATAATATACAATATCATAATCTATATCCAGATGAACTAGAAAATGGGCTCTCATACTTCAACATATTTGTCCAAGTCAACTTACAAATCATAAAATTGACTAGAATATTTATGTCTAGTCAATAAATTTACAAACAATGGAAGGAGGAGACATGTCTTTCATATTTAAATTTGCAATTTAGATGCTTTTCGTCAAGACATATTTTAACAATTGATGTAGCAAGATGCCCTATTATGTGTTACCCCATAAAATTACAAGTATTAAAGATGTTATAGATATTGCATCATAAAATAAAATAAAACTGATGTAAACATAAACTATGTTATGCTATAATGGAATATATGATGGTTAAATCTCAGAAACAGATATATGACAAGTAAATCTATATTCACCCATAATCATCCATAATCACAATGGGGTTCACATGCTTAAAAAAATAATGACATCTTAATAGCAAATGCTTCTCATAAAAATCTTGGTCATTTGAGGTGATCTTTGGCATTGAATTGATAAACAAAATTAGTAATGAATGGACATTCCAAATACATGTCCGATAATGAAGATGTAATACTAAAGAAAATGTATATAATAAAAATCTGGGTGTCTAGAAATTCTACCAATAATTGTCGATGGTAGTAACTTGTAAACTAATTCTAAAACATGTGGCACGACTATGAATACAATGATATATAAACAGTTACATTCTTCGTTTATAATGAGGATTTCCCCATCTTATATTCTCGTCATCATATGATGATGATAGTCATCTAAGTATTCTCCTTCACAATATAAGGTCCCATGAAACTATTAAGTGAATTTGACAACTGGTTAACAAACATTGGTCACCTGAGAACACAAAGCCAATTAGGCTATTCTAGTTTGGTAGAATTATGTAAAGAGTGGAGTAACCAATTCTAAAATGTGAATAGCGAAGGTTGAGAACTATGTGAATCCTCTCTAATTGAAAGAAGAAGCAAATTTATGTACCTCATCTAATGATGTGCATCTTGAACTTAATTGCTTGCTTACATGATGAAACATATATCACTAGTACTGAAGTTTGTCATCTATCTTGTCAACATGAAAATATATTCTACCAATTTCTTATTAAGCTAAACTGTTGGTATTCACTAGTCATTCATGTAACATGTGTCTAATATATCATGGCAAATTACTATTCATTAAGAAATTAAGTCTACATGTGATGATTCTACTAATAAATATTTCTAATAGAGTATGTGAGAGCAAGAGTTTGTCAATAAAACATGAAAAACCCTAAGAAACATACTGAGGTACATACTAATTGATAAATAACAATTTAAGACAAATATATCAACAACAATGTCCTGATGATGTCATCAGTACATCTGCGTGCTTCTCCAACTGCTAATCAAAGGTAATGACAATTAAGCAACAATAACACCACCAAAAACAAACCAAAAATTTTTTGGAAGAAAGGATTTTTGTTGTTGTTAGTGTCATCATCATCATCGGATGATATAACTTTTAAAAGTATGAAACTAAGACACCCGAAAGAATGGCAAAATCTTGACCTATTGTCAAGTTGAAATCAGCTATTTGCAGTGGTGCCAAATTTCTAGGCGAGGAAACAATATGCTAAAGAAATGACTTGATATAAAACCTGAATGACACTTAGCAGTTAAATAAACCTGATGAGGTGCTTCATTGTGCAATTTAGCTTATGCAACCAAGGAGTAGCCAATGTTACACTAACACAAAAAATGATGCCATATCCATGTCGTGCTTGTAGCCGTATATGTGTCTATATTCTTGCAATTTACCTATGTGAAAATGTCAATATCCCGTGTCTCTGTCTTGTCATTATCCTCATACGTGTCAATATTTGTGCAACATTGGGAGTAACATAATAAAAATTTCCAATAAAGAAGAAACCTATTTGAAAAACAATTTTAGTTTAACCGACCTGGATTTAGAGATCGTTTGACCTGACCTATTGAAGGATAATTGGGTTATAAGATTCTTATCATTCAGTGGCATGCATATATGCTTTTTTCTGGATCTCCACTAAAAAGGGAAATGAACCCAAAATTACACTAAACCTCTTATTCAGTGAATTGTCCCTATGGACATATGTGAATCACATAGAGATGAAAAGAAGATATGACTTAGCCTTATATTATGTGTGTGCAGAAGTGTAGTGCCCCGTCCCACAAAGTCAATCGGAGGAATCGAAACGTCGATGGCATTGGAACTTAGCCTTGCAACGGCTACTCGAAGGCTCGCTCGCCCGAAGCGACTCCTCGCACATGTGGGGGAGTTTCGGTGAACTTGTCTCATCTTAGCCTTCACTTAATAACTCGCATGTTTTTAACTTACACAAGTAGGCTATTACAGAAGCTACGCACCAACATAGCTAAGGGAATAATCCCGTCGGATCGAAATATCCTAGAACATGGAAAATGGTCCCACGGTCTTCATAGAAGTCGGCTCAGCGTGCTTTTGAATGACACTCGATCCTTCGATCCCGTGGCTTGGGAGAAGGATGTTGGCTTAAGTTGCTAAGTTGCCCCGACACTTAAAATAGCCTAAGTCATAGGCGTCGCCTGCGTGAATGCTTGGTAAAGCATGCACGGTCCAGTCGTTTTGTCCCAACACTTGAATTAGCCTAAGTCATAGGCGTCGCCCGCATGAATGCTTAATAAAGCATGCACGGTCTTGTTCCGCAAGGCTTGGCATAGCCTTCACACGTCCCGCAAGTTAAGTCGTCTTGCACGGCTGTTGGCTTAAGTCTAGGCACGAACTTGGTTGTTCAAGTCGACCCCGTGCATAGCACGTTCCCTCGATGCGGAGCTCGGCGTAGCCTTTGCTCTCGTCGAGTCACTGCCTGAACAAGTTAGATAAGAGTTGCGTTGAGCTATCAAAGCCATTTCTAGCACTGTCCTGCTCTATCTGTGGTTGTCAAGTCGTGTAGTCCCTTGAGAATAAGGCTCGTCGTATAAGTATATGACTTGAGCGTTAGCGTCGCCTATAGAACCAGGCCTGTCTAAGACACAAGCTACGATCGGTTTAGTAAAAAGCTTACCATGAACAAGGAAGCCCACGCGACTGGTTGTCGCCGAGATCGGTCCCGCTACTTGGGAGTCTCGCTAACTCTTGATATGTCCTGCACACGAGATCGGTCCCGCGATTTGGGAGTCTCGCTAAGTCTTGATATGTCCCGCACACGAGATCGGTCCCGCGGCTTGGGAGTCTCGCTATGTCTTAATATATCCCGCACACGAGATCGGTCCCGCGGCTTGGGAGTCTCGTTAAGTCTCGATAGAAAGAAGGAATGCATGGTCATGTTAAGGAAGGATTGGTTAGATCGAGTTAAGACTTGCATGGTCATTGGACAACTTGTCGACAAGGTGTAGTCTTCTCGAGTGATCACCGGGGCGCCGGGATCATTCGGTCCGAGGGAAGCGAGTGTGGCTCAAAGTAGGATGCTGGATGACCGCATGGGAGAGTTCGGCCCCACCGGACTAGCTACCCGTGTAGGTACAGGCCGATATCCCACGAGCCATGTCCAAGATAGCTTGACATTGCTAGTGACCTCCTCATGTAGATGTGTCGGCAGATAGTGGCACACCGCGTGTATGCCTTTGGATTGAGTCTAGAACTTGAATGCTGGTCTAGTCTGTAATACAATGTCTGGGCCTAAGACTGGACTGCAGCATAGGTACCGTGCTTGGCACGTTAGATGGCGTCGAAATGTTCATGGATTCGTCACTACGGTTCCTAAGTCTTGTCTACATTAACAAATGAGTTAAACAGGTAGGCCGCAAGGCAGTAGCAGGATATATAAGTCTTGATAAGTTGCGAGGCACGCCCTCAATCTTGAAGTATGTACAAGTTTAAGCAGATCTTAAGGCACAAATCAAGTCTAGCGGCACGGCCTGCACGAGTCGTCCCATTGCCGTCCTTGGCACTTGAATCGTTGGCACGAGGATTGGTCTAGAAGCGCTTGAGTTTAAACAAAGGTCTTGGCACGGCCGAGTTCGCGTAAGTTGCTCTTCGGCATAGCATTGTCTTGAATATGTCTAAGTTGCGAATAGAATGTGGCACGACCCTGCCGTCCCGAGTTGAAGTTTGGTCAAGTACCTAGGCGATGAGGCACTGCCTCGATCGAAATACACGTTGGTATTGTAGCACGACCATATCGTTGCACGTCGAGTTGGTTAGACGTTAAGTCTTAAAACTGATCCTAAGGCAAGACTAGAAAGACAATCGAAAGGGTTTAAACTGCACAAAGTAAATGAACGTGTCAATTTTGTATGGATGGGCGAGGATCTCACTCCACCAGTACAGTTGAGTACTGACACCCACACAGTGTTCATGTGCAGGCACAGGTAGAAGCTCGTGGCGCAGAGCTCGCTTGGATGCGTCGAGGCACGGAGTTCCTTGGCGATTCGAAGCGTGCGGCCGCGTGGATTGAAGACTTATACAGGACATAATGTATGGACATCGCCTTCCGAAGCTTCCACTGGATTCAAGTATTGTATCGAGAGATGAGAGAGAGCAGAGTGACTTGTAACCTGAGTGAAAAGTGAGCCTGAGAGACTTATAAATTGGCCTAGCGCCCACAAATGTAATCTTGTATTCAATATCAATAAAGTGCTTCTTTTGAGAATGACTTGTGTTCATGTGTGCTTGCTTCTAATTTTTGTTGCGTATTCAATGTATCTGCTTGGGACTTCTGTGCGACGACCCCGTCGTCGTCGATGTAATCGGCCGTTATGGAATTGCCTTGTACGAGCGCAATCTAGGCTCGTGCGGCATCACGCCTTAGCGAGGACGATCGCTCCTACGGGAGCGGGGCGTGATATAATGGTATCGGAGCACGGCTTTACGTCCTTGGACTTCAAGTTGAATTTCTCAGTTTTGAAAGCTCGTTGTTGGAAAATAAGTGTGAGCTCTCTCTCGAATGTCCCTCGGCATGTCCATACAATAAGTCTAAATATTTTCAAAAGCTCGTACAAGCGTTCAATCGAACGCATCGATAGGCAACGGCCTTTGTGCCGAAAGGTGTCAACTTGACATGAATGAAAACATGTGCTAAGTTAACATGTCGTGTGCGTGCCTAACTAGTCATACGTTGACCCTAGCAATTGAGCGTACAAACTCGAATATAGTCCACAAGGGATAGCCATGCGCATGACCTTTTGGCTAAGCTGCGTCGTGTATCGTGCACCTCGACTTTTAGTGCAAGCGAGTCGCGAGCAATATCAAGTACCGCTCGGTCGAGAGCGAAGCTGTACTTAGAGTGTCTATCGATAGGAATGCTATTGAGTTAACACTTGGGCGTACATGGAGGATTGACTTGGATTTCGAAGAATAGTGCGAACGACTTAGCACGTCGAGGCGACGTGAGCGATTAGGCTAGAGATTCGTCGAACAAATCTGAAGGATGTCTTAGCGCATGACGCGAACGTGATTTAGGACTAGATCGGATGGCTCGAATCCAAGTGGCGTATGGTTTGTCTTGGAAATCATTCGAGCAAATATTGAGGATTACGAGTATGTCGACGAGGCGATGCGATCGCGCAAAGCCTTAGAACGCATCACGCTTAGTTGATCGTGACTTCGAATGTCCCGAACAAGCATCTCGTTCGAAAAACTTGTGAATAGACAACGCGAGTTAGAAAATGATATCGAATCACGCTCGGAACGATGAATGAAAATGAATGGTCTTGATTGAGAAAACCTAGAGGATTGTGTTTACGATTTTGGATTGATTCAAATGAAATGTGACTTGAGTTTTGAACAACGATCTTGAAATGAGCTTGAGAAATAGCGATCGAACTTGACTTTGAATATCGAGAAAATTATGGAATATCCAGTTCGGACAATAGCATCGGTCGTACGACTCGAAATTGGTTGCAAGGAAGATCGTCAGGTTACGCATATCGTCGATGGTATTGAGGCGTATCAAAGATCGATATGCGATAACTCGGGAGTACTCTCGGTAAATGACGATCGTGCAAATGTCATTGTTTCGATGGATGCTATACTCGGGATATTGAAATGTATCGAAGAAGAGATAAACTTGGCTCGAGGATTTTCTAGTTGAACGAATGACGATTGGACTATCGAACTAAGATCTTGGCTTGGACAAAAATGAAATGCTTGGATTTTCTTCGTCGATAACCACAACTTCGACATTCTTGTCTTATGCGAGCGCAACTCTAGCCTCGCACATACGTCGCGTCGATTTGAGATGATCACTCCGCGTGAGCGCTGGTATAGTGATTCATACAGCGGAAGTGATTGAACTTGGATGGCGTGGAAATCTGATTGCTTCGACTTGTGGTTTGACACGAAGGTAGACTCGAGAATGAATCAGCGTGTTTGACGGTTGAATTTGAGGATTTAATAGGTCCAATTTGCGTATCGAGGATGAGTTAGTCTAAACTCAAACAAGAGTTACGCCCCGATGAGAATGATTATTTTGCGGGAGCGTTGCGTGGTGATTCACAAACCATCGTGGATAATCAGACTCGCGTGAGATTGGGGCACAACATATTGTCGAGCTATATGACCTCGTGATCGAATACATGAATTGGTTAGAATTGGTGATTTGAATGGATTGGAATACGCATAACGAATACATTGATGCAAATAGGTGATCATGCTCGATGTTTAGAAATATGAGTGACGCGAGCTTGGTTATAAAATTTCGTACTACCGAATTTGGTTTGACCCTAGGATTGGGGTCAGTATTGGCATTATTGTTGGGGAACCATGATTCCAATCCTGACATTGACTTAGCCTCGCAAAGATTGGCCTAGCGGTTAGGCGAGACGCCCCGTTTCATGTGTTTGCAATCAAAAGATTGATCTTGAGGATTGACATGGATGGATTGAATGATGCGAGAATAGGAAACCCTGCTCACGAGACTCGGCTGACATGTATATATTTCAGGGACGCTTGGGTATGTGCACGATGCGACTCGAGTGAGAATAACAAATTTTCTATCATGCGGCTTGGCTGAATGCCTGTATTTTGGGGACACCTGGAATGCGTGCACGATCCAGCCAAGTGATACGTTGAGTTCAAGCACGACTTGGGGAACGAGAGTGTCGAGATCTTGAAATCATGTTAAGGGAAAGAATGATAATAGTGCGAGCGTGGCTCGGAATCGAAGGAACGCGTAGGCAAAATGTGTACGATTAAGTCTTGGCCATAGAAATGGTAGGATGGCTTGCCACCAGGAAAGTCTCGAGGACGAGACTTGTTCTGAGTGGTGTATGTTGTAGTGCCCTGTCCCGCAAAGTCAATCGGAAGAATCGAAACGCCAACGGCGTTGGAACTTAGCCTTGCAACGGCTACTCGAAGGCTCGCTCGCCCGAGGCGACTCCTCGCACAGGTGGGGGAGTTTCAGTAAACTTGTCTCATCTTAGCCTTCACTTAATAACTCGTATATTTTTAACTTGTACAAGTAGGCTAATATAAAAGCTACGCACCAACATAGCTAAGGGAATAATCCCGTCGGGTCGAAATATCCTAGAACATGGAAAATGGTCCCACGGTCTTCACAGAAGTCGGCTCAGCGTGCTTTCGAATGACACTCGATCCTTCGATCCCGTGGCTTGGGAGAAGGATGTTGGCTTAAGTTGCTAAGTTGCCCCGACACTTGAAATAGCCTAAGTCATAGGCGTCGCCTGCGTGAATGCTTGGTAAAGCATGCACAGTCCCGTCGTTTTGTTCCAACACTTGAATTAGTCTAAGTCATAGACGTCGCCCGCATGAATGCTTAATAAAGCATGCACGGTCTTGTTCCGCAAGGCTTGGCATAGCCTTCGCACGTCCCGCAAGTTAAGTCGTCTTGCACGGCTGTTGGCTTAAGTCAAGGCACGAACTTGGTTGTTCAAGTCAACCTCGTGCATAGCACGTTCCCTCGACGCGAAGCTCGACGTAGCCTTTGCTCGTCGAGTCGCTGCCTGAACAAGTTAAATAAGAGTTGCACTGGGCTATCAAAGCCATTTCCAGCACTGTCCCGCTCTATCTACGGTTGTCAAGTCGCGTAGTCTCTTGAGAACAAGGCTCGTCGTATAAGTATATGACTTGAGCGTTAGCATCGTCTATAGAACCAGGCATGTCTAAGGCACGAGCTACGGTCGGTTTAGTGAAAATCTTGCCACGAACAAGGAAGCCCACGCGACTGGTTGTCGCCGAGATCGGTCCCGCTACTTGGGAGTCTCGCTAACTCTTGATATGTCCTGCACACGAGATCGGTCTCGCGGCTTGGGAGTCTTGCTATGTCTTGATATGTCCCGCATACGAGATCAGTCCCGCGGCTTGGGAGTCTCGTTAAGTTTCGATAGAAAGAAGGAATGCATGGTCATGTTAAAAAAGGATTGGTTAGATCGAGTTGAGACTTGCATGGTCATTGGACTACTTGTCGACAAGGTGTAGTCTGCTCGAGTGATCACCGGGGCGCCGGGATCATTCGGCCCGTGGAAAGCGAGTGTAGCTCAAAGTAGGATGCTGGATGACCGCATGGAAGAGTTCGACCCCACCGGGCTAGCTACCCATGTAGGTACAGGCCGATATCCCACGAGCCATGTCCAAGATAGCTTGACATTGCTAGTGACCTCCTCATGTAGATGTGTCGACAGATAGCGGCACACCGCGTATATGCCTTTGGATTGAGTCTAGAACTTGAATGTTGGTCTAGTCTGTAATGCAATGTCTGGGCCTAAGACTGGGCTGCAGCATAGGCACCGTGCTTGGCACGTTAGATGGCATCGAAATGTTCATGGATTCGTCACTACGGTTCCTAGGTCTTGTCTAAGTTAACAAATGAGTTAAACAGGTAGGCCGCAAGGCAGTAGCAGGATAAGTCTTAATAAGTTGCGAGGCACGCCTTCAATCTTGAAGTATGTACAAGTCTAAGCATATCTTAAGGCACGAATCAAGTCTAGCGGCACGGCCTGTACGAGTCGTCCCATTGCCGTCCTTGGCACTTGAATCATTGGCACGAGGATTGGTCTAGAGGCGCTTGAGTTTAAACAAAGGTCTTGGCACGGCCGAGTTTGCGTAAGTTGCTCTTCGGCATAGCATTGTCTTGAATATGTCAAAGTTGCGAATAGAATGTGGCATGACCCTGCCGTCCCGAGTTGAAGTTTGGTCAAGTACCTAGGCGATGAGGCACTGTCTCGATCGAAATACACGTTGGTATTGTAGCACGACCATGTCGTTGCACGTCGAGTTGGTTAGATATTAAGTCTTAAAACTGATCCTAAGGCAAGACTAGAAAGACAATCGAAAGGGTTTAAACTGCACAAAGTAAATGAACGTGTCAGTTTTGTATGGGTGGGCGAGGAGCTCACTCCACCAGTACAGTTGAGTACTGACACCCATACAGTGTTCATGTGCAGGCACAGGTAGAAGCTCGTGGCGCGGAGCTCGCTTGGATGCGTCGAGGCACGGAGTTCCTTGGCGATTCGAAGCGTACGGTCGCGTGGATTGAAGACTTATACAGGACATAATGTATGGACATCGCCATCTGAAGCTTCCGCTGGATTCAAGTATTATATCGAGAGATGAGAGAGAGCAGAGTGACTTGTAACCTGAGTGAAAAGTGAGCCTGAGAGACTTGTAAATTGGCCTAGCGTCCACAAATGTAATCTTGTATTCAATATCAATAAAGAGCTTCTTTTGAGAATGACTTGTGTTCATGTGTGCTTGCTTCTAATTTTCGTTGCGTATTCAATGTATCTGCTTGGGACTTCTGTGCGACGACCCCGTCGCCGCTGATGTAATCGGCCGTTATGGAACTGCCTTGCACGAGCACAATCTAGGCTCGTGCGGCATCACGCCTTAGCGAGGACGATCGCTCCTACGAGAGCGGGGCATGACAAGAAGTGATAATAAGTCGTGTCTCTTTACTCCCAAAAATCCAACACCCAGATCATTTTTCCATATCACCAGCAGTACGAGTATCCAAGGACATATACAACCATACTCTAATGGTACTAACTATATGAAAGGAAGTCATATCAACATTGTGATGCATAAGAAAATCTAACATCAACTATTAATGCTTTTTTATTTGTTTAATAGACAGAATGAAAAAACAATTATGTAACAAGCAAGGGAATTGTATATTAGTAGCAGGAGCAAATCTACAATCTATAGAGTGCTTGAGTGACACTAGGAAGGCAAAGAAATCATGCCATCCAAGAAGGCTCCTGGAGCAAGTTAATATTTTTTCTCGTATGAACAGAACATCTAAAATAATCACAAGAATGAGTATTCTCTTAGATTGTTAGAAATTTTTACCATGATCCCTGTAAACAAAATAACAAAAGATTAGAGTTACCGGTCTACGGAAAAGTCATGCACGAAGTATTGTCCTAAGAGAATATTTGAGGTCTATGTGCAGATTTTCTCTCGAATCCTCCTAGTGGTAAAACCCCTTGCTACCGGCTTCCCGTTGTTGCACACAACTCTGGGAGAATGATCCGAACTTAGCTTTATCCAGAGTACAAGAGATTGGATTGGAAAGGAAAGAAGGAAGGAGGATGAATAGATGGATAAGTTTGTTGCTCATTTTTCATCTCACTTTTTCAACAACACTACTTCAAGAAGAATATATAGGCAGCCATCAACCATAGGTTTAATAGGTATTAATGTAGTGTTAATAGGATTTATTGGATGATTTAAGCAAAGATTAATAGGTGATATCAATGATGAAAACGGTCATGAATTAAGAAGCTATTAAACCTAGCTTTGAAGAGCCATAAGACAAATTACCGTTTGTAAAATGAATGCCTAATGGATGAAAAATTTAGGGACTTAAATGTCATCAAATAGGAGTAATCAAGAGCTTGGTTTTTTCTAAACAAATACACAACAAATGAGACAATAAAAAACATGAACTGTTTTATAATGATGACATGCATATACTGATACTACGAGAACTAGCATGCAAGGTACTATCAAGAAGGGCTATATCAAAAATTAACAATCCATGAATAATGTGTTTTAGAACCAATTTTCATGTGGACGGTACAAAATATCCGTCAGTTGATGCTTGTGGTGCATGAATTATATTAGGCATTGGTTAAACACTAGAGGTTGAAAATTAGCTAGGGATGACCACATATATACTAATGGTAATTCTCCTACCCATCTCTCACAAGAAAACATGATCACTCTAACATAAAATATGAATATTGATTTAAACGTGAATCATTAAGTGAACATGTATAGAAAAATAATAGGATAACACTATCTCTCGCGCGTAAGTAATATGAATCAAGCACAACTAGCATGATTTGAGAATGTGAATTATAGTACTATATATGTTAAAGGTAAACTAGTGTGTAATACATGTACTTGCACTTTCCTCCGAACGAAATTAGAAAGTAACATTAACTTGCGATGAAAGCATACTCAATCTCCTAAACCACAATCATTGTCTCAAATATTTCCCGTAAAACAAATATACATAAAGATCATTTAACTTATTAACGAAGAAAAAACTAATCTAGATTACTTATATGTGAAGTACCTACTAGGGTCCAATATGTCAAAACTAAAATATTATGGTTATCATCTAGGTACCCTAAAATGGCATCCAACTTCTTAAATTACCAATTTTATAGATCCTGGACTCTTGACAGACAGAAAGAGGTAAGAAGTTGAATCAGGAGTATGAGCACTATTTGAGCCGTGCATGCTTGACAACCTGATCAATAATTTGGAATTTCAACATAATCGGCATCTGTTGTGGCAATGATGGAGACGGTAGACTCTATGGCGCCTCGTACTGCTCAATCGATGATAATCAATCATTCATGATATCAAAATAGTTGACCATCCTACGCGTCGTTTGTGTCAACTAGATAATATCTAGCTCAAGCACCTTAAAGCATGCCATAAAGATTATCTCGTCAAATTTAGACTAGGCCTACGACTAGGCTTGGGACCGCACTGTTTCAAGCACATTATCTCGAAGAGAAGCAATTTGTTGCTTAAAATTAAGGACTCAACATGTGCTGAATTATGAGATTGTTGGGTGGACCTCGATTACGCACTAACGGAGGGAGCTCTGGATGTTTGGGTCACTACACGAGCATTGTACAACCCCATCCCATTGTAAGTACCCCTATGATGATCACCAATAACGTACGATATTCCATAGCTCATTGTATGACTAAGCTAGGGCATGCGAGGTAGTACTATCTTCTTCGTTTGGTGCATTAGTCACCCGTTGTTCCTCATCATATGGAGTCTCAGATACTTGTCATACATTAATTTATCGATTTTCTAAGGTTAGGTTTTCTTAGCATGGAAATATATACATGATTACTCTATATCCTAAGAGGGGGGGGGGGGGGGGGGGGGGGGGGGGGGGGTGATTCTTCTTTCTCTCTCTCTCTCTCTCTCTCTCTCTCTATATATATATATATATATATATATATATATATATATATATAATATATATATATATATATATATATATATATATATATATATATATATATTTTGGAACCTGGTAAATATATTATAATAGGAAAAGTGTCAAGTACATACTCTCAATAAGCTGTCAATCTTATCTATGAATTACAATCACATTCCCATTCCTACTAAATCATATTCAATATTGTGAATGATGCCAGTGATGGTAGCTCGCTGATCTTGAAATATGCGATTGTTTCGCTCTCGCCAGATATGCTAAATTGCCGATGCTAATCTCGCAGTCGCCTCCTTCGTCCATTGCATTTCCTTCGATTTGTTAGCACGAATTAAATGCAGAGTTCATTGAAGTCTATATCAACCGCTCCTTGTAAACCCAGCTTGGATGTTTGCGCCTGCCAAATTCTTCTAGTCATCGGACATAGGAAAAATAAGTGATCTATCGTCTCAGAGTCTTGATCGCATAGAACACAGCTAATGTCTGTGGTTTGGATACCAAGTCTTTGTAATCTATCCCTCGTTAGCAACCTTCTTAGGACAATTTTGTACATGCACATTTGCATCTTGCGAGGAAGACCTTTCCTCCATACTATATCCGCATAGTCTACTTTCTCCTGATGAGTTCGAAGCTTGTCATATACTGCCCCATGGATGAATTTATCACTCAATGTCTCTGCCCATACCCAAACATCTCTGATCAAACTGATATCTATCCGTTGCCTTGATATATCATCTGCCACTGTATATATATATATATATATATATATATATATATATATATATATATATATATATATATATATATATATATATATATATATATATATATATATATATATATGGAAATAAATAAATAAATAAATAAATACTAGCAAGTATATGTAATACTTACATAATTTTTTGATGCCTTGTCTTGTGGCTATCAACTTTTTGCCCTTGTAATGGATAGCCATGAACACGGTTATAGTAGCATCCCCTCCCTTCTCCACCTGAAAAAAACAATTATAATACAATTAAATCAATAGTATGTGTTATTTTTTAATTAAATTAAACATAGATTTATATATATCTACCAAGAAAAATAGGTACCATGCGACGAAAAAGTACGTCATTTGAATAAAGCCACCACACCATTTTTCAGTCATGGCCCAAGTTGTCTTGATTTTCTCTAATTTCACTATGTATTAGGGATCATTGAACCTACCCTTGGTTATAGCTCACTCATTCCTTCTGATCTTGTATCGCAGACTGGAATGGTTAGGGAAAGTTGAATCTTTCTGGCAAGCAGAATTTTCTTTGGTCAATTAATATTGCACCTATAAATTTTATGCTTTGGAATCCTCAAATGGGGCCAATTTATGTGTCTAATAGTTCATGTCGGTTTCATGCAATGAAGGAGCTCCTTGTGGTAAAGAAATTTTAGAAACAAAAGCATAAACTTGTGAAATAATCCGATTGCTAATTAGTTGATAAAAATATAGTGCGACCATTTGTTTCAAAACCACATTGAAGACCTATACGCCAATACCTAAATAACATACGTTTCTATTCTATATGAGATGCTACATAGCCCACACGCGGTCCAGTCCGCAGCCACGTGGCACTCCCTCCATTGATAGGTCAACCGGTGTGGGACTCTTGCCAATGGAAGAGGGGCAATGGGGAGCGCCAGTTGGCGTGCGGTTTGGCCCGCTTGCAGGCCAGATAGCATTTTTCCTTCTATATATACGGGCAATCTGCGTGGCCAAAGTAGGGCTTTGAAATCATATAACATTTTTATATTGCATTTACCTCTCATGCTCATATTCTTCTAATCCTTGGTACACATCAAAGGCTTTACTCTAATTTATTTTCTTACCTTCCTAAGTTGTTTCAAATAAATACAAATGCCGATTAAATAAATAAATAAAAAGTTGGATCCAGTTATAATGTTAACGAGTCACTTTGAAGTTCAAGACACGTCCAGTTTATTACCCATGTAGTTCCAAATGGACTGCCCTCCAAACGGGCGTTGCTTCAAAATGTAATTCATTGGGACTCAAATGGTGTTTCAGAAACGCTAGCCAAACAGCATTTAAAAACTAAGCGTTTGAGCAAACATGCTTCTCCCTAACTCCAATCAAGTCTAGTGAGTCTCTAGTAAGGCTTTCCTACATCATTTTGAAAGTCTAACGGTGATCCGGAGCACAATGGAACACATTTTATCCGTCCTTGGTCCTCTCAGGTTCTTGTACAGCCACCCAACCAACCAACCAGAACGGAGAGCCAACCCGAACGAAGTGGGGGTCTACATACAATCCAGACTAATCAACGGGGAGCCCCCACCACATTCGAGTAAGCTTGGCACGTCCGTGACACACAGCCACCCAGCCGACGTCCAAGGCGTAGCTAGAGCCGTAGTCTCTCCCACGGGAGCCCCCGCTTGTAACCACTAGGCCACAACATATATATATATATATATATATATATATATATATATATATATATATATATATATATATATATATTTGAAAGAAGGTAATTATGGCGAACGCTCCCACTGGAATTCGAACTCCTGACCACTCGGACCGCATGCATCTCTCTTAACCTCTAGCCTAGTAGCTAAGAGAGATGCATGCGGCCCAAGTGGTTGGACTTCGAGCCCCAATGATGATAGTTCGACTCCTATATATATATATATATATATATATATATATATATATATATATATATATATATATATAGGAAATCAACTCTTCTGGAATGCAAATCAACTCTTCTGGAATGCAAATCCTAGATTTAAAGATCTTCGTCTAGATCTTCTAAGAAGAAGATGAGGCTTCTGATCATGTTAATTACATATGTCGTACTCGTCGACACCAAGCTTTCCAAATTTGGAATCCTTATATTGTCCTCTTATGCCTCTTTTTAGGTTTTCTATTACGAGGAAAAATCCAATATTGTCGGTTGAATGACTATGAAGTCGTACCTATAGTAGTTTATTATCTGTTAATTGATCATCATGCAAGTAGCACTGATGATCTATAAAGTGGGAGCATTATTTGTTTTCAGTTGGTACCATAGTCTCGTGCATTATTTTGTCATTTTAGTAGACCCAAGACTACCCAAAGTGGCATACATATCTAGCGAGTTATTCCATGAATAAACAAAAAAGGTATAATTATTGGGAAAGAGAATTAATGGGATTATTATTGTATAAAATCAAAAAAGGTTGGTGGCGTTATGACTTATTCAGATGACTATTGCGAGTTATCCAAATTTAGTGAACCGCATATCTTCATGCATGATGCATCACTATGTTTTCACAGATTTCCTGTCTCCAATAATGTATGGTAAGGCAAAGCTTACATGACTTTCAGAAGAACTTGTCTGGTACTTGATGTAGACTTTGCCACTCACTGGCCTACAGAGTCCTGTCTTGTACTGACATGTTGGCAAATTTAAATTACATGTGCATTTGAATTTTAGGTTGATTTTCAATTACCTATCCCTAAGTATCAAATATATCATAATTATGATTTCACCAAGTTAATCGCTTAATTTTTGAAGTTTTGGCAAGTTACTCGGAGGGCGTGTTTTGTTGCATTGAGAGCAGTGTTGTAAAAATTCCTCTAGGCGGCCGACTAGTCTCCGACTAGTCGCTAGTCGGCCGCCGCCGACTCAACTATGGGCTAGTCCCCGACTAGTCACTTGTCGGCTACTGTCGACTCAATTAATTAGGGGCTGGTCCATCCAAAAATTAGCTAAATTGGTACTAGTCTGGGCTGCCGTCGACTTCGTCAAGGCAGCCGTCGTCGACTCTTTACTTTGTTGCTGCCTTTTTTCTATTTTTTAAGAAAGTGACTAGCCTACTCTTTTTTTATTTTTACTTCTACTTTGTTATCTCTTTCCTACTGTTGTTGTGGCTCTTTTTTTAATTTCTGCTTGTTACTTTTTTTTTGTTTTTGTTTGCTACTGCGGCTGTAACTCTCCGTACAAAATAGTAAGTTGTTAACATATTATTTAAATATTTATTGTAGTGCCCCGTCCCGCAAAGTCAATCGGATGAATCGAAACGCCGACGACGTTGGAACTTAGCCTTGCAACGGCTGCTCGAAGGCTCGCTCGTCCGAGGCGACTCCTCGCACAGGTGGGGTAGTTTCGATGAACTTGCCTCATCGTAGCCTTCACTTAATAATGCGCATGTTTTCAACTTGCACAAGTAGGCTAATATAAAAGCTACGCACCAACATAGCTAAGGGAATAATCCCGTCCCGTCGGAATGTCTTAGAACATGGAAAATGGTTCCACGGTATGCATAGAAGTCGGCTCAGCGTGCTTTCAAATGACACACGATCCTTCGTTCCCGTGGCTTGGGAGAAGGACGTTGGCTTAAGTTGTTAAGTTGTCCCGACACTTGAAATAGCCTAAGTAATAGGCGTCGCCTGCGTGAATGCTTGAAAAGCATGCACGATCCCGTCATGTTGCCCCGAAACTCAAATCAGCCTAAGTCATAGGCGTCGCCCGCATGAATGCTTAACAAAGCATGCACGGTCCTATCCCGCAAGGCTTGGCATAGCCTTCGCACATCCCGCTAGTTAAATCGTCTTGCACGGCTCGTTGGCTAAGTCTAGGCACGAACTTGGTTGTTCAAGTCGACCCCGTGCATAGCATGTTCCCTCGACGCGAAGCTCGGCGTAGCCTTGCTCGTCGACTCGTTGTCCGAATAAGTTAGACAAGTATTGTGCTGGGCTATTGAAGCCATTTCTAGCACTGTCCCGCTCTAGCTGCGGTTGTCAAGTTGCTTAGCCCCTTGAGAACAAGGCTCGTCGTGTAAAGTATATGACTTGAGCGTTAGCGTCGCCTACACTACTAAAATAACTCATTTTAGCGACGTCATGAAACGTCGCTAAATAAGGAATAAACATCGCTAAAACCTATTTGCGACGTATTTAGCGACGAAAACCGGACGTCGCTTATAGTCAAGTCGCAGATGACACTTTAGTCGCCGAACGTCGCTATTTGCGACGCGGAACTTATTGTCGCTAGACGTCGCCAAAATTGCGACATATAGCGACGTATAAATATGTCGCCAAAATGGCGACGTAAAGCGACCACTTGCGACGCTGTGAATTTTATATATGATGACATGGCATGACAGCCACGTGGGCAACTTAGCGACGCATACCGACAGATTTAGCGACGTACACCCGCAGCCCACGTCAGCATTTAGTGACGTCTAGCGACGTTACGTCGCTAAATAGCGACGTATAGCGACGTCTACGTTCCGTCGTAGTACGTCGCAGAACGTCGCTATACGTCGCAGATATTATAAAAAAAAATTTTAAAAAATATAATTGATATTTTTGTTATGCTGTGTGTCTGTGTTTACAGTGTGTGTGAAGTGCAGTGTTCGAACCATCGACAGTTTCTCTTACTGTTCTATGTTTTATCTTGGATAGAAAGAGCAACAGTTCAGGGTGCACTTTTCAGAGCTTCCTCTTCACGTCCTTCACCTTCTCGGGAACGTTTACAACATCCCGAGAAAGTGAAGGACGTGAAAATGAAGCTCTCAGAAGTGCATCCTGAACTGTTGCTATTTCTATCCAAGATAACACATACAACAGTAATCGAAACTGTCGATGGTTCCGAACACTGCATTTCACATTCACTGTAAACACAGACACACATCATAACAAAAATACACAATATATTTTTTAAAAATTTCGGCAGCACCTCCTTTGTATATCAGATCATCGTTTATAACCCAGCATAGGTATATTTGTCATCCCCGTCGCAGATATCACAAAGTAAATATCACAATAAAAATAGGAGGCAGTACAAAGTAAATATCACAAACACACATCCTCACAAACATCCAATAGAGTCAAATAAAAATGAAAGATGATAAAAAGTATCCCACCAAGTTTATAAACAATAGTGTACCAATAAACAATTTGCCCATAGGGCCAATACATACAAGTCATAAAAAACCCAATAAAATTACTACGGACCCCTGTCGCGCAACTAGGACAACTGGGATAGAATGTAGTCATACTGCTCCTGGGTGAGCTGCACCGTAGGGGCAGTAGGAGGTAGTAGAATGTCTGGAGTCGGCGCCGTCGATGGACCGGAAGGACGTATCTGCTCCAGCTCTCGCAGTCGCTCACCATGCGCAGTAAGGGTACTCACCACCTTCTCAGTATACTGAGCGAGTGAGGCAGATATGCTCCTCTGCGATCCATCCAGCTCGACCTGTCTACGCTCTGTGCGCTGCGTAAACTCGGTGAGCGTCTGCAAGCTGGCAGCTGTAGCCTGATGCAGACTCATCAGCTCCTGTATACTGCGCTCGACCGCATCAAATCGTCCGGTGACGATCGGAGGGTCGGATCGTCGCTCGACCGCATCAGAAATCTGCTCCTGCAAGTCGCGACGCAGCTCCTCGATCTGACAACGAACATCCTCAGCTCGTGACGACGCCTGCGTAGCCGGAGACTGCGTACTGACAGAGGGGGCCTGGGATGACTCCGAAGCCAAATACGCGTCGTAGGATCCCGTACCGTAGTACGTACCCTTCTGAAGACCGCCAACGGCGGTCATCCAGCGCTCGTCCGGCGATGGAGCTGTAGGTGGCTGGGAGAAAGTACCAGCCTCTCCCTCTGCTTGCGCACTAGCAGCAGTAGCAGCAGCAGCCGTCTCCTCCTGTAGTCGAACAAACTCGGCCTAGAACATGTTTGCTAACGTGTAAGTGTTTGCTAAAGTCTATATTGATATCTATTTTTATATTTTCTAAATTATAGTAAATTAATATAAAGGATAGAACGTACATATGCATGCATCGCCCGCTCGTCAATGAACTCCCTAGCCCTCCGATGGGTGACCAGGAAGACGGTCACCATGTTCGGGTCCTCACCCTTTTTTACCTGTTAAAATATATTATCTATTATTAGTATTAAACATTCTATCGAACTATATATAAATTAATGTCCGTCATAGGAAACGTACCAGACGACGAAAATGCTCCTTCATCGGAATGGAGCCACCACACCACTTATCGGCGCTCGACCGCGCCACCTTGGCCTTCTCAGACCGCTTCTGGTACCTGCGCTCGCTGAATCTAGCCTTCATCACAGTTCACTGCTCTGGCGTAATCCAACCCTGGATCGGCTGTCCGGAGCGATCACGATACTTCTGGTCGTCGATCGCATCACGGATGAGCTTGACTGCGACGGCAGAAAATTGGCACTCGATCCTCGCCGCCCGGTGTGGTGGATAGAAATAGGTCCTCTACAAGAAATAAAATACAAAAGTTGTATAATATACACAAATGATTATTAAAATTTAAAAATAAACAAATTTTTTACCTTGAAGTGGGCGAACCAAAAGGCCTTCCTATCTGCAGGAGCATCTGAGTAGTTAATCTAAGGTCCACCATAGTTCTGCCTCAGAAATGTCCCCAGCTGTCTCTGTACTGCAGAAGGACGATATCTATACAATAATAATTTTTCATGAATATATATATACATATAATCATTTGAGAAATATATAATAATTAATTAACTTACTTCATAGGCCCGTCCGTCCAAATCTCCATACGCATCTCGCCCGGAGGAGCGCATGGAGGGTCGCTCTCACCTCCTGTCTGGGCAGGATCAGTCTGATCGCCGTCCTCCATATGCTCGGCGTGGGCTCCCTCCATAGAGCCGTCTACAGGAGGAATGCTGGACGGGGGATCAGGGATGCTGGACGCGGGATCAGGAAGGCTGGACGACGAGGGAGGAGTCGCCAACCTGCTGGAACTGCCCTGTCCCGGTAATGGACCGGGAATAGAACGGTACACTGGCGTACTCGGAGATGAGGATGAGGGCACGGAACTGCCCTCTCCTTCCCCAGGCTGAGGCTGACGGGACTGCCTAATGTAAAATCCTCCGCGTCGTCCTCCTGGTCTAGTCATACCTGATAATAACATATGACAATAAAACAAAAATATATATTTATATGATAGACATCACATATTTTTGAAAAATATCATAGTCATAAAGTGTCACTGAAGTGTCAATAAAAGTGTCACTGAAGTGTCACAGATTTATATGATAGAAGTGTCACTAAAGTGTTAAATATGATGATAAAACAAACGTACAGATTTAATCCTCTTCTGAAAATTCATCTACTACTTCTTCTTCTTCTTCTTCTTCCTCCTCTACATCTTCACTTTCATCTCCATCTTCCTCTTCAGATAATTCTACTTCTTCTACACAATTAGATGTGTAATAAGGAACTTTCGTCGTGTCCACTTCTATAATATTTGTTACAAGAGGTAGTTCATCCTGTTGATAAGCTATATCGTCAACCTCAAAGGTATTTCTAGCTTTGGTCTTGCATACTGCCCACCAGTCCGACCTTGTTGTTCTCCGTTTAGGATAACATGTGAAGTACACGAGCTGAGCCTGACTTGATAGGACAAATGGTTCATAGGCTTCATATCGACGCCGATAGTTTATATCAATAAGACCGTGCTTGTCTACTTTCCAACCTTGACCTTCAATCAGATCGAACCAATCACACCTGAATAACACAATCTTAGCAGGCTCTATTCCATAACTATATGTCAGCTCCACGATCTCCCGTAGCATGCCATAGAAATCGTTGCCTGCATCAACATCTTTCTAGTTCGAAGATCTGATACACAAACAGCTATTTTTGGTGGAGTCGAGATCCACAAAGTTGTCTCTGATCGGGCAAGTTGTTGACTTGAACCTAAACCCATTAACACAGTAGCTTGGCCATTTTTTTGTAGCATAAATTGGTCCCTTGGCTAGCGTTCTAATAGAATTATTCTCAAGTCTTGCGTATGGACGATCAACCTAAATACCACGAAAGAAGCAATTAAGCTCATTCTCAATCAAGTGCATATACAGAAAGGTAATTACAGAGTTCTCAAGTCTTACATATGCACTCAACCATGATAGAAAATAATGCCTCATTTCTTGTTCTAGTTCTTCTTCTGTTATGTGTGGCCTACCTGACCTCACATCATCATTAAATATGCTGAAAACAATATCGTGCAATTAATGTAATAGTATCATTCTCAATACTATTAAAATAATGTAGACGTATTATTTACTTACCCCTCCAGTTTCTCTACTTCCTTCTCGTCGCAGTTGAGTAATACATACACCTGAGCAGCCCTTAGCTCATCATCGTTCAGATATCTCTTCTTCATCTTACCCGATGGCTTTCCTGGAGCATTGAATACCTTCAGTATTGTATCATTACTTTCATGATCTCCCTCGTCGTTTCTGGAAGCTCTCGTTCTATTAGTTGCAACATGAGGCTTGAAATACATCGAACAAAAGTTTATAATCTCCTCGAGAACATAGGCTAATAGAACCCTCGACCCGTGCCTTATTTTTCACCTTTCTTTTTAGGTGATTCAAATGTCGCTCGAACGGGTACATCCATCGATATTCGACGGGTCCACCAACACGTGCCTCATAGGATAGATGAATCGGCAAATGCTCCATAGAGTCGAAGAATCCAGGAGGAAACACCCTCTCTAGCTTGCATAGTATTACCGCAATGTCCTTCTCTTGCTTTTCTAGACGATCAACGAGCAATTTCTTTGAACAAAGATCCCTGAAGAATATGCTAAGCTCCGTCAATGGATCCCAAACTGCCTACGGTAAGAATTCCCGAAATACAATCGGAATTAACCTCTCCATGAATACGTGACAATCGTGGCTCTTCATACCCGTCAATTTGTTTTCCTTCGGATCGACACATCTTCTCAGATTTGACACATATTCGTCTGAAAATTTTAGGCCCTGGATCCACCGACAAAGTCTCACTTCATCCTCCTTGTCCAGCAAGAAAATTGACTTCGGCCGGAACTGTTTTCCATTCTGCTGTATCAAATGCAACGTAGGACGTTTACATATTTCTTCTAAGTCCAACCTGGCCTTGGAATTGTCTTTCATTTTTTCCTTTACGTCCATCACAGTATTAATTATGTTATCAAACACGTTCTTCTCAATATGCATGACATCAAGATTATGTCTGATCAGATTGGTACTCCAGTATGGCAGATCCCAGAATATGCTCCTCTTTGTCCAGTTATGATCTCTACCAAATCCATCGCACTTGTACCCAGTTGTAGGATCTTCGATAGCACTTGAAAATTTTTTAACCTCCTCCCATATCGTGGCTCCGTACCACCTTGGCGGTGGATCACCCTTCTCTATAACGCCGGCACGGAATGCATTCCTGTTCCTTCTGAACGGATGATCTTTTGGCAGAAATTGCCGATGACAATCAAAGAAGCACGGTTTTCCTCTATATTTCAAGCGGAAAGCCTTACTACGGTCCATGCAATACGGACATGAGAGACGGCAATGAGTGCTCCATCCAGATAATATTCCATAGGCCGGAAAGTCGTTGATGGTCCACATAAAGGTTGCCTTCATCTAAAAATTCTGCTTCCTGGAAATATCGTACGTGTTAGCGCATACATCCCATAACTGATTCAACTCATCTATCAAAGGCTGTAAGTACACGTCAATGTTCCTCTTGGGATTGTTCGGACCAGGAATTATAACAGTTAGAAACATGTACTGAGTCTTCATGCACATCCAAGGCGGTAGGTTATACGGAGTGACAATCACAGGCCAGCACGAATACTGGGATCCCGAAAGACCAAAAGGAGTAAAACCGTCAGAAGATAGTCCCAACCTGACATTACGCGGATCTGAAGCAAAATTAGGATACACTCGATCAAAGTGCTTCCACGCTTCTCCATCGGATGGGTGATCTAACACTCCTTCAATCTGTTCTCGTATGTGCCAACTCATATTTTCGGCCGTCTCTTTCACCATAAATAATCTTTGCAACCGCGGCGTTAAAGGCAAGTAGTACATTGAATCGGTCGGTCTTCTTGCACCGGTAGACCTTCCTGTACTAGTTGTCTTATAGCGATCAGCACCACAAAATCTGTACACATCTGCGTCCTTGTCGTCTTTGTAGTACAGCATGCACCCATTGCGACAGGAATCGATTTTCTCGTATCCTAACCAGAGCGATCTCACCATCCTCTTAGACCGGTAGAAGTCTTTAGGCAACTTAGCACCCGCCGGCAAGAGCTCTATAATCAACTCCAACACTCGGTTGTAGCATTCTTGCGACATGTTAAAATCTGACTTAATGCTCAACAGTCTTGTAACCACCTCCAACGGTGAATGATCCTCACAACCAGGATACAATGGAGTCCTTGCATTCTCCAGCAACTCCATGAACTGTACAGCATCGGCGTTCGGTGCCTCCTCAGGTGCATCATGAACGAAACTAGGCCCCGCAGCGTCGAAAACTATGTTCACGCACCCGTCGTCGTATGCATGATTATCTGAAACAAAATTAGGTCCCGCATGCATATATGGCTCAACATAAGGCTCCGGCTCTGATGCTAAAGACACAAGTTCTCCGTGTGCGGTCCACTGATAGTAATTAGACGTGAAACCCCTCGAGTACAAATGATATGTTACTTCCACTTCTGGATAATATTTCACGTTATGATATTTCACACACGGACACTTAATTTTGGTGCCGTCCATGTACTGAAGGAACGCCTTAGCAAACTGCAGGAACTGCTCTACTCCCGCTATGTATTCATCCCGCACACCACACATATCATCAGGACGATGATTGTACATCCATGAACGATTTCGCAAGTAGTAATTCATAACCATTTGGAAATAATTCTGCAAAGATGGACACACATTATCCAACAGGCATAAATTCGTATATTATATTTTATTAGGGACACACATTAGTAGCGGACAGTTACTAATATCAATGATATGCAATCTAGGTCAAACTAGGTTGTACTAAGTCAAACAAAGTCAAACAAGGTCAACCTAAGTCAAACAAAATCAAACAAGGTCAAAGTAGGTCAAGGGTTGACCTATAGTTGACTTTGTCAACTCTTAGTCCAATCGAAGTCAAATATCCTATTTCTAGTCATTACCTACCAAGGTACCGTTTACCTTATCGCTATTGGTATCCCAATACCAATACCTTAAGTTGGTACCCTTTACCTTATCGCTATTGGTACCCTTTACCTTATCGTTATTGGTACCCTTTACCTTATCGTTATTGGTTAACAGTCAATTCAATTTCAGTTATTCAAGGGAATCAGTTGACATATTCAGTGGATTTATCTCAGGAATAGGAAAACCAATCTCAGTCCTATTTACAGTTTAAGGAAAATGAAATCTACAAGGACTGTTACTCAAATAGACCACCTGTTGACTGATACAAGAATACCTATCATCAAAAGTCCCAAACTCGAGCTACACTCCAAATACTGATCCATTTGTGAAAATAGGACTGAATCTGTTTGGCATAGACTGATGCATGGTAGGTAGGTGACTAGACACTTGATGTTAGGGACTAATACTCAAGTATTTAGTCAAGTGACCTCAGGAACTGAACTCATATTCAATAGGGGACTAAACTAACCAATAAGCAATTTGGGGGCTGAATAATTGATTCAAAACTGATTTAAGGACAGGCTGGACATCTAAGTTGATAACTAATATCGATGTGCAAGGGTGGAATGAACTAAAAAGGTAATCCTTCAACCAAACAATACCTAATCTATATGTCAGTTATGGGACTGAACAACTGAATACAAGACAAATAATAGGACTGGAACTAAATAAATACCTGGACTGATATGAAGAGATAATATGGACTGCAATATATATATATATATAAAATATGAAGAAACAATGCACAAACTGTTCTCAGATTGACACGTATATATATGTGTGTGTCATGTGTGTGGTGTGCTAACAGTGTGTGTGCACAATAGGGTGTGTGTATATAGGGTAAAGTGTGCCATGTGTGTGTACATAACATGGGCTAGGTGTCTCAATGTGTGTGTGTACAATATGAGGAAACAATGCACAAACTGTTCTCAGATTTTTAGTGTAAAGTGTGTGTGTATGTGTAAACAGCATAGGCTAGAGTGTCCCAGGTTTGTGCTCCTATGTGTGTGCGTGTATAGGAAGCTGGAAAAATAGTGTATAATTCCTAGGTTGTATGTACATAGGAATCAATAGTGTGAGTGAATTACTATTCTCGGTTTTGAGTGTAATGTGAGTGAGCTATAAGAGAAACAGTATACACTAACAGTTTTCAGTGTAATATGTAAACAGTGTATCAATCTCAGGAAAATAAGTAGATAGCAGTAGTGTGTGTTTATATTCTCAGGTTACACTTATGTGTGTGTGTAGATAGGTGTAAACAGTGCATAATTTCTCGAGAAAATTCAGTGTAATGTGTGTGCCAATATGTGAAAACAGTGTATAAAAACTGTTCTCAGTTTTGACAGTCAATGGCATACGAAAATCCAAGAATCCCCAATCAATGTGAACCCTAACATGCACATTAATTCTCAGACAAGATATGGGATTAATCATAATGGTTTAATCATTCAAAATCAGTTTAAACAAATGTTAATCTCAGAAAATTAATATATAGTGAACTACGTATCAGAAAATTGGGGATAAACCAAATTCGAAATCCAAATTCAATTAATAGCAAAATCTAATGGTTGGTAATGATATGTGTATGTGTCATAGAGTCACACGTGTCAAGTGTCCACCAAAACAGGATCACACAATCGTGTCCAAATTATTTTTTAACACACACGAACACAAATGACACAGTGCAGTCTCGTGCACGTGTTCACGCGTGGTTGGTAATGATATATATATATGTGTGTGTGTGTGTGTGTGTCCGTATCTGTGTATGTGTGTGTGTGTGCGTGTGTGTCCGTGTCCGTGTGTGTGTGTGTCCGTGGGAGAGGAGGAGGAGGAAGGAGAGGAGTTAGGTTAGGGTTTACCTGAGGAAGAGGAGGAGGAGGTCGGATTGGGGGAGGAGGATCTCGAGGAGGAGGATCTCGAGGAGGAGGAGCTCGCCGGAAGGGGAGGGAGTCGCTGGGGGGGAGGGGGTCGCCGGGGGGGGAGGGCACTGACAGAGGGGGAGGGAGTCGCCGGGGGGGGAATTGAAATTTTTGGGTTTTCGAGTGGGAGTGAGGGGGAAAGAAGGCAGCTGCGTGCCCTAAGTAAAATAACTTAGCGACGTCACATTTTGACGTCGCTAAACGTCGCAACCATGGCGACATATACTTATAATATGTCGCTGAACGTCGCTATTCGGCGACGTAGTGTACTCCTGTCGCAGAACGTCGCTAGACAGCGACGTTTTGCGACGTTTTTAAAAAGAAGTCGCTACTGGCGACGTAATTTCTTGCCGTCGCTACATTACGTCGCTATTTGATGATATTTTAGTAGTGCTAGAGAACCAGGTCTGTCTAAGGCACGAGAAGCGGTCAGTTTAGTGAAAAGCTTGCCACGAACAAAGGAAGTCCACGCGACTTGTTGTCGTCGAGATCGGTCCCCTGGCTTGGGAGTCTCGCTAAGTCTTGATATGTTCCACACAAGAGATCGGTCTCGCAGCTTGGGAGTCTCGTTAAGTCTTGATAGAAAGAAGAAAAAGCATGTTCATGTTAAGGAAAGACTGGTACATCGAGTTTAGACTTGCATGGTCATTGGACAACTTGTCGACAATGTGTAGGCTTCTCGAGTGATCACCGGGGCGCTGGGATCATTCGGCCCGGGAGAAGCGAGTGTGGCTCAAAGTAGGATGCTGGATGACCGCATGGGAGAGTTCCACCCTACCGGGCTAGCTACCCGTGTTGGTACAGGTGGATATCCCACGAGCCAGTCCAAGATAGCTTAAAATTGCTAGTGACCTCTCATATAGATGTGTCGGCAATAGCGGCACACCGCGTGTATGCCTTTGGATTTTGGTCTAGTGCTTGAAGGTAGGTCTAGTCGGTAACGTAAGGTCTGGGCCTAAGACTGGGCTGCAGCATAGGCACCGTGCTTGGCACGATAGATGGCATCGAGATGTTCATAAAAGTGATACTATGGTCCACAATCTTGTCTAAGTTAGCAAATGGGTCTAACAGGAAGGCCGCAAGGCGGTAGCATGATAAGTCTTGATAACTTGCGAGGCGCGGTCTCATCTGGAAGCATGGACAAGTCTAAGCAAGGTCTAGAGGCACGGCCTGCACGAGTCGTCCCATTGCCGTCCTTGGCACTTGAATCATTGGCACGAGAATTAGTCAAGTGGCGCTAAAGTCTAAGTAAAGGTCTTGGCACGGCCGAGTTCGCGTAAGTTGCTCCTCGGCATAGCATTGTCTCGAATATGTCTAAGTTGAAAATAGAATGTGGCACGACCCTGAATGACCCTGCCGTCCCGAGTTGTTGGTCTAGTGGCGCCGAAGTTTAAGTAAAGGTCTTGGTACTGCCTCGATCGAAACATACGTTGGCATTATAGCATAACCCCGTCGTTGCACGACCTTGTCGTTGCATCGCTAAGTATAGACCGAGACGTCTTGTTTAAAATGCATCCTAAGGCAAGACTAGAAAGACAATCGAAAGGGTCTTAAGCTGTACAAAGTAAATGAAACGTGTCGGTTATGTATGGGTGGACGAGAAGCTCGCTCCACCAGTACAATGGTACTGACACCCACACAGTGTTTCATGTACAGGCACAGGTAGAAGCTCGTGGCGCGGAGCTCGCTTAGATGCGTCGAGGCACGGAGTTCCTTGGCAAGTCGAAGCATGCGGCCGCGTGATCTGAAGACTTATATAGGGCATAATGTGTGGACAACGCCTTCCGAAGCTTCCGCCAACTCAAGCATTGTAATCAAGAGAGAGGGAGCAGAGAGTGACTTTGTAAACGAGAGAAAAGTGAGCACGAGAGACTTGTAATTTGGCCTTGCGCCCACAAATGTAATCTTGTGTTCAATATCAATAAAAGAGCTTCTTTTAAGAATGACTTGTGTTCATGTGTTCTTCTTTAAATTCCGCTGCAATGTATTCAATGTTTCTGCTTGGGACTTCTGTGCGATGACCCCGTCGCCACCGATGGAATCGACCGTTATGGAACTGCCTTGCACGAGCGCAATCTAGGCTCGTACGACATCACGCCTTAGCGAGGACGATCGCTCCTACGGGAGCGGGGCGTGACATAATGGTATCAGAGCACGGCTTTACGTCCTTGGACTTCACGTCGAAATTCTCAGTTTTGAAAGCTCGTCGTTGGAAAAAAAAAGGTGTGAGCTCTCTCTCGATTGTCCCTCGGCATGTCTATACAATAAGTCTAAATATTTTCGAAAGCTTGTACAAGCGTTCAACCAAACGCATCGGTAGGCTATCGCCTAACGCATCTGTAGGCCTTTGTGTCGAACGATGTTAAACATGACTCGATAGAGAACACATGCTAAGTTAACATGTCGCGTGCGTGCCTAACTAGTCATACGTTGACCCTAGCTATTGAGCGTGCAAACTCGAATATAGTCCGCACGGGATAACCATGCGCACGGCCTTTTGGCTAAGTTGCGTCGCGTATCGCGCACCTCGACTTCTGGTGCAAACGAGTTACGAGCGATATCAAGTACCGCTCGGTCGGGAGCGAAGCTACACTTAGAGTGTCTATCGATCGGAACGCTATCGAGTTAATGCTTAGGCGTATACGGAGGATTGACTTGGATTTTGAGGAATAGTGTGATCGACCTAGCGCGTCGATACGACGTGAGCGATTACGCTAGGGATTCGTCGAACGAATCCGAAGGATGTCTTAGCGAATGATACGAAGGGATTGAGGACTAGATCGGATAGCTCGAATCCGAGTGGTGTATGGTTTGTCTTGGAAATAATTCGAGCAAATATTGAGGATTACGAGTATGTCGACGAGGCGATGCGATCGCGCAATGCGATCGCGCAATGCCTTAGAACGCGTCACGCTTAATTGGTCGTGACTCCGAATGTCCCGAATGAGATGTCGTTTGGACAACTTGCGAATAGGCAACGCGAGTTAGAAAACGATATCGAAATGATTCGAAATGATGAATGAAAATGAATGGTCTTGATCGAGGAAACTCAAAGGATCGCGCGTACGACATTGGATTGATTCAAATGAAATGTGACTTGAGTTTTGAACAACGATCTTGGAACGAGCTTGTGGAATAGCGATCGAACTTGATCTTGAATATCGAGGAAATTATGGAATATCCAGATCGGACAATAGCATCAGTCGCACGACTCGAAATTGGTTGCAAAGGAAGATCGTCAGGTTACGTATATCGTCGATGGTATTGAGGCATATCAAAGATCGATATGCGATAACTCGGGGGTACTCTGACTCGGCGAATGACGATCGTACAAAATGTCATTGTTCCGCTGGATGCTATACTCGGGATATTGAAATGTGTCGAGGAAAAGATAAACTTGGCTCGAGGATTTTCTGGTTGAACGAATGACGGTCGGACTATCGAACTGGGATTGGATGAGAACGATATGTTTGGATTTGCTTCGTCGATAACCACAACTTCGACATTCTTGTCTTATGCGAGCGCAACTCCAGCCTCGCACATACGTTGTGCCGATTAGGCGATCACTCCGCGTGAGCGCTGGTATGGTGATTCATACAGCGGGGGTGATCATACTTGTATGGCGTGGCAGTTTGTATGCTTCGACTTGTGGTTTGACGCGAAGGTGACTTGAGAATGACCCGGTATACTTGATGTTTGAATTTGAGGATTGCGTAGGTCCAATCCACGTATCGAGAATGAATTAGTCTGGACTCAAACAAGAGTTACGCCCCGATGAGAATGATTATTCTGCGGGTGCGTTGCATGGTGATTCATGAACCGCCGTGGATAATCGGACTCGCGTGAGATTGGGGCGCAACGTATTATCGAGCTAGATGACCTCGTAATCAAATATACGAATTGGTTAGAATTGGTGATTTGAATGGACTCGAATTCGTTGTGCTGCGCAACGAATGTCTTGATGCGAAATAGGTGATCGTGCTCGATGTTTAGAAATTTGAGTGATGCGAGCTTGGGTAGAAAATCCCGTACTATCGACTTTGGTTTGACCCTAGGATTGGGGTCAGTGTTGGCATTATTATTGGAGAACTATGATTCCAATCATGACATTGACTTAGCCTCGCAAAGATTGGCCTAGCGGTTAGGCGAAACGTCCCTATTGCAAGTGTTAGCAATCGAAATGATTGATCTTGAGGATTGGCATGGATGGATAGCATGAATCACGAATAGGAAACCCTGCTCACGAGACTCGGCTGACATGCATATATTTCAGGGACGCCTAGGTATGTGCACGAGGCAACTCGAGTGAGAATGACAAATTCTCTATCATGCGGCTTGGCTGAATGCATGTATTTTGGGGACGCTTGGAATGCGTGCACGATCCAGCCAAGTGATACGATGAGTTCAAGCACGACTTAGAAAACGAGAGTGTCGAGATCTTGAAAATCATGTTAACGAAAAGATTGATAGTCATGCGAGCGTGGCTCGGAATTGAGGAACGCGTAGGCGAAATGTGTACGATTAAGTCCTGGCCATAGAAATGGTAGGATGGCTTGCCTTTAGGAAAGTCTCGAGGACGAGACTTGTTCTGAGTGGTGTATGTTGTAGTGCCCCGTCCCGCAAAGTCAATCGGAGGAATCGAAACGCCAATGACGTTGAAACTTAGCCTTGCAACGGCTGCTCGAAGGCTCGCTCACCCGAGGCGACTCCTCGCACAGATGGGGTAGTTTCGATGAACTTGCCTCATCGTAGCCTTCACTTAATAATGCACATGTTTTCAACTTGCACAAGTAGGCTAATATAAAAGCTACGCACCAACATAGCTAAGAGAATAATCCCGTCCCGTCGGAATGTCTTAGAACATGAAAAATGGTCCCACGGTATGCATAGAAGTCGGCTCACCATGCTTTCAAATGACACACGATCCTTCGTTCCCGTGGCTTGGGAGAAGGACGTTGGCTTAAGTTGTTAAGTTGTCCCGACACTTGAAATAGCCTAAGTAATAGACGTCGCCTGCGTGAATGCTTGAAAAGCATGCACGATCCCGTCATGTTGCATCGAAACTCAAATCAGCCTAAGTTATAGGCGTCGCCCGCATGAATGCTTAACAAAGCATGCACGGTCCTATCCCGCAAGGCTTGGCATAGCCTTCGCACATCCCGCTAGTTAAGTCGTCTTGCACGGCTCGTTGGCTAAGTCTAGGCACGAACTTGGTTGTTTAAGTCGACCCCGTGCATAGCATGTTCCTTCGACGCGGAGCTCGGCGTAGCCTTGCTTGTTGACTCGTTGTCCGAATAAGTTAGACAAGTATTGTGCTGGGCTATTGAAGCTATTTCTAGCACTGTTCCGCTCTAGCTGCGGTTGTCAAGTTGCTTAGCCCCTTGAAAACAAGGCTCGTCGTGTAAAGTATATGACTTGAGCGTTAGCGTCGCCTAGAGAACCAGGTCTGTCTAAGGCACGAGAAGCGGTCAGTTTAGTGAAAAGCTTGCCATGAACAAAGAAAGTCCATACGACTTGTTATCGCCGAGATCGGTCCCCTGGCTTGGGAGTCTCGCTAAGTCTTGATATGTCCCGCACACGAGATCGGTCCCGCGGCTTGGGAGTCTCGTTAAGTCTTGATAGAAAGAAGAAAAAGCATGTTCATGTTAAGGAAAGACTGGTAGATCGAGTTTAGACTTGCATGGTCATTGGACAACTTGTCGACAAGGTGTAGTCTTCTCGAGTGATCACCGGGGCGCTGGGATCATTCGGTCTGGGGGAAGCGAGTGTGGCTCAAAGTAGGATGCTGGATGACCGCATGGGAGAGTTCCACCCCACCGGGCTAGCTACCCGTGTTGGTACAGGTGGATATCCCACGAGCCAGTCCAAGATACCTTGAAATTGCTAGTGACCCCTCATGTAGATGTGTCGGCAATAGGGCACACCGTGTGTATGCCTTTGGATTTGGGTCTAGTGTTTGAAGGCAGGTCTAGTCGGTAACGCAAGGTCTGGGCCTAAGACTGCACTGCAGCATAAGTACCGTGCTTGGCACGATAGATAGCGTCGAGATGTTCATGAAAGTGATACTATGGTCCACAAGTCTTGTCTAAGTTAGCAAATGGGTCTAATAGGAAGGCCGCAAGGTAGTAGCATGATAAGTCTTGATAACTTGCGAGGTGCGGCCTCATCTGGAAGCACGGACAAGTCTAAGCAAGGTCTAGAGGCACGGCCTGCACGAGTCGTCCCATTCCCGTCCTTGGCACTTGAATCATTGGCACGAGAATTAGTCTAGTGGCGCTAAAGTCTAAGTAAAGGTCTTGGCACGGCCGAGTTCGTGTAAGTTGCTCCTCGGCATAGCATTGTCTCGAATATGTCTAAGTTGAAAATAGAATGTGGCACGACCCTGAACGACCCTGCCGTCCCGAGTTGTTGGTCTAGTGGCGCCGAAGTTTAAGTAAAGGTCTTGGCACTGCCTCGATCGAAACATACGTTGGCATTATAGCATGACCCAGTCGTTGCACGACCTTGTCGTTGCATCGCTAAGTATAGACCGAGACGTCTTGTTTAAAATGTATCCTAAGACAAGACTAGAAAGACAATCGAAAGGATTTTAAGCTGCACAAAGTAAATGAAACGTGTCGGTTATGTATGGGTGGGCGAGAAGCTCGCTCCACCAGTACAGAGGTACTGACACCCACACAGTGTTTCATGTGCAGGCACAGGTAGAAGCTCGTGGCGCGGAGCTCACTTGGATGCGTCGAGGCACGGAGTTCCTTAGCGAGTCGAAGCGTGCGGCCGCGTGATCTGAAAGACTTATACCGGGCATAATGTATGGACATCGCCTTCCGAAGCTTCCGCTGACTCAAGCATTGTAATCAAGAGAGAGAGCAGAGAGTGACTTTGTAAATGAGAGAAAAGTGAGCACGAGAGACTTGTAATTTGGCCTGCGCCCACAAATGTAATCTTCTGTTCAATATCAATAAAAGAGCTTCTTTTGAATGACTTGTGTTCATATGTTCTTCCTTAAATTCCGCTGCAATGTATTCAATGTTTCTGCTTGGGACTTCTGTGCGACGACCCCGTCGCCGTCGATGGAATCGGCCGTTATGGAACTGCCTTGCACGAGCGCAATCTAGGCTCGTGCGGCATCATGCCTTAGCGAGGACGATCGCTCCTACGGGAGCGGGACGTGACATTTATCGAAATAGAAATTTATGCAAAATAATGAATAAGAAAATGCACTGTAGTCTGTGATAATTAAAAGTTCAACAATTAACATATTATTTTTTAAAATAATTTGATAATATTATATATATATATATATATATATATATATTAAAAGTTCTAAATCGACTAATCCGACTAGTCCCCGAGTAGTCCGATTAATCCGTAGTCCCCACGAACCGACTAGCGGCCGACTAGCAATTTTTACAACCTTGGTTGAGAGTGATGTAAAAGTGGCCTGCTTTTGTCACCGAATATGGTATGGGTTCAATACTCGCCACTTTCGCTGTTTGGCTAAAAATCAAACTTGCAACATGAACTCGCCTAAAAAGTAGACTACAGTTCATGTTGACCACTACAAGGCTCTATTTTGGTACATTTGACATCCATGTTGAAGTGCCAATTTTTTTAATATTTGTTTCGTTATAATTCTTAATAAGTGCATCCCACTGCCTCTTGTACATTAATTTATAATAAATACACTAATTAGTAATAATACTAATTTAACTTAATAATAATTTTGGATGGATTACTTAAATATGGAACATTTCGTTAAATAATTAGTTAAGAAGTACGTACGTACGTATGTAATCTCTAGAAATATGGACCATGTAGTTAATAAATATCGGGAACGTAGCGTACACAACAAGGATAATCCCAAATATAATGTACCTTTTCACAATACTAATACTATTTATAGTATATTATCATTACATAATACTTTCTGGTAATATGCATAATTTAAAAAAGTAAAATATTTTTTGTTTAATTAAAGTTATCAATAATTAGTTACTAAAAAAGTATATCAATTAATTAATTTATTTATTGTTATATTAATTATTAATATTTAAATTAAAAAATATAAATAATAGTAGTAGTAAATAATTGATAACTTTGTTAGACAATTAATTATTTTTATTATTGTTATTATATATTTTTTATTTTGTTACATCTATCATAGCTATCAAAACACTGAAAGTGCGAATTTGACCACTTCCATTTAATTATAAAATATCAACTATCGAAACATTGAAAGTCATTTTCAGCAAACAACATGTAGTGCCCCACTCCGGATGATGCACTGTATTAGGCTTGTGACTAGTTTGACTCAGCTGAAGCTGAGTATTGGAAACTTTTCGGTATCTAATCGATCGGGACTAATGCATAATTCATGGATTAAAATTTGTTGGAATAAGTTCTAAATTCAGTGGATTATGTCTTGCGAATCATGAACTCGATATAAGAGACGCTTCACATACCTTTTCATTGTAGTTCACCTTGGACGTTTTTGCTGCTTGGTTTTGATGAATGTGCTTTCATGTTGTTTCTATGATTATTTTTATTTCCTACTTTTCTTCAATTTTTGTATTCATTTTCGAGAATTTTGAAAGAAAAGAAGAAGCGTAATGATTCGATATTGATGCCACTGCAGGAGGATGTGTAGCTGGAGTTTGATCATTGCAAAATGCCTCTCCTTCTTTTGGCAAATTCTCTAATCGATGTATGTTTTGTCCCTTCTTTTCTACTCATTCATACCTTAATAAAATTAAAATATTAATTGTTTTCTTGCAACATCCTTAGATCGATAATTTCAGGTAGCTTATAACAGATGAATGAAAACCACATGCATGTTGTAACACTACAAAATCGAAACATAAGTACTATAACTATTAAGTCAATCTATGCACGAGATTATTTATGTAGAGTTTCATATGAGAAACAGATATGGATGTGATTTGGTGTCATAGTATCAGTCAAAATAGATTGGAACAATGGGTCGTCAATCGAAACAACATTGAATAGAAAGAATGAACTATTGCACAACTAGAGATTTATATTGCTCTAGTTCAGTTTCCGTATCATGAATATTTTTAGAGTTAAATTGTTTAAGCATTTGTATGATCATTGAGAACTTGTACACAATATTCGACTTTTCTCGAAACGATATCCGGGACACTATAATCGAATCGACCTAGGGGAAAAATTTTGTAGAACGTGCTTCATATATGAGGTATTGCAGAACCTTCAGTAGGTACCTGCCTAGACTGCAAGGACGTGTAATAATACCACATAATAGTCTTTTATGGTGTCAGATTTACTAATGACCTCATATAAACAGATTGTATGCTAATGAATGTCTTATGTAGGGACGATAAATATTAGATTATTGTTTTATGTAGGAAAGGACAACTCGACTGTTGGTAAAAAAAATTGCATATATTTATATGATATATGTTTCTTACTTTCACTTTACTTTTTTAATTAGGAACTGTCAATCAATCATAATTATAAATAGCAAGTTCACCTAATAAATTGCATGCTTCACATGATTACAGTGCTGGTTTAGGTTAGTGGACACCTTTTGCTCATTTCCCAATATATTGATCTACTCCCCTCGGGTGTCAGGAATGACGCGGGGGCACAAAGTGTATGAATTTGCATTTTCCAATTTATAGAACGATGTTGTTATTTCATGATAGCTTCTCAGTCATTTTGTTATTTCATAAATGTAAGTCGAGACGACGTGTCAATTGTATTAAGATCTCATGTACTCTGTTTCAAATTATTATTGAAAAGCTTTTTTTTCCCTATATGTGTCTCATGTACTTTGTGTTGCTATATTCTTTTAAACAAATATTTTAAATAAATTATGATTCGTGTGCGTTTATGTCTTGTACAAGTGCAAATTAGAATTGTACGGTATCACGTCTGGTGACAACTTAGCGGTTCGACAAAATCGGAGGATGACACAAGAACTAGCATAAAACTCAAAATCATACACATTTCACTTTCATCAGGCAAAAAATTATTTTCATAGTTTCTTACACTTTCAAGCAACCAAAGGGCGCGGAACTCCTACATTTTTGTTCGTAAATAGTTCAAAAGTATTATCTAATTTTTCTTTGAACCCATAACTTGCAAAAAAAAAATAGATGGCAGTAAGTGGACAAAAACCAGAGTATTACCTTGTCGAATAGTGTAAGTGCAAAAGTTGATAATTAATTTAGCATATTTAAGCCTAAACAATGATCTGGTGAGAATGCAAATTCATATAGGAATTTGTACATGAGTATAGAAAGACATGTACATGACAACAAACTAGCCATATGCTAAACAATGATTTGGTGAGAATACAAATTCATATAAGAATTTGTACATGAGTATAGAAAGACATGTACATGACAACAAACTAGCCATATGATTACTCTTAGATTATGCTTGATACGCAGATCGGAATATATATATATATATATATATATATATATATATATATATATATATAAGAGGTAATTGTGGTGAACGCTTCTATCGGGAATCGATCTTCTGACCACTTGAATCGCATACATCTCTCTTAACCACTAGGCCAAGAATGACAATCTTTGCTTATAATTTTTTTTATCAATTATTAATGGAAGGATAATCCATCCACTTTTCCATGCATTTGAACCATGAATCATCTGGCCATGATGTTATGTCTTTACTTGTTGACCACTAGAGCCAGAAAGCTTTGACATTTTTCATTTATAAAAATATTTAGTCTCTATGTGTATACCTAAACTTATCGGTCTGCAAAATGGTTTGCTAGGATCCAAACTACCTGAGTTTCAAATCCTACAAGCACTATTTATCGGTCTGCAATCTCAGTATCCAAACTACCTGAGTTTCAAATCCTACAAACACTATTTATTTTATGAAATCAATATTTAGTGACCCGACGCGACCCTTTAGGTAAGGGTGAGCAAAGGTTCGTTGCGGTTCAAAGTGAGCCAAATATATAAAACTGAAATCATCGTAAAATGTAATTCTCAAAATCGAACCATTTCGTACAAATCAAACAAAATATAACCGAAGTAATTTGGTTCGATTTTCGGTCGGTTCGATTTAATGGACATATTTAAATAACATATTTTGAAGAATTGCATTTATGAATTATTATAATTATAGATAATAAAAAAGTATTAGTATATATGGATTGAGGGTCGAAAGATGGCTCAAAAAATTGCCGATAGAGAATGGTAGAGAAAGTGCGCTCAATTAGGATTAAAAAAATATAGTAGTGTATATATTGAGGGTAGCTTGCTAAATTACTAAATCTAAATTGGTTTTCGGTTCGATTCCATTCGGTTACTTGGACCAAAAATCGAAAATCGTGTTTTTAAATTTCAAACTGAAAATCGAACAAATAGCTGAAAACTAAATCGATTGTCTATTTCATTTCATTTTCCGATTTTCAACCGTTATATGCTCATCCCTACCTCCCTCTCTCTCTCTCTCTCTCTCTCTCTCTCTCTCTCTGGACCCAAACTACCGAGACAGAGAAACTGACTAACCAGGACCCAACCCCATTGTAAGAAAAACAAGCTACCATTTAAATAGAACTATTTGTGTATATTTGGAATGAGATTAAATTCCACAATTACAAATCTCTATACATAGCAAATTATATACACATGGAATGAGATTGTCTATCCTTTCAGCCTATCTATAACAAAAAACTACATAAAATGAAGGAATGTAATTATATGTATGACCATTGCTATTGCTGGTTTTCCTAGTCCATTTATAGACGTCACTCATTGCTAAGGTTGGCTCTTTAACTTCCATTATAGATATCACCATATGAATCGATTGGCACCTTAGAGCATCTCCAACCCTATTGTGACTTTGAAAAAAAGTTAATGCCACATGACAAAATTTTATTCAAAAGTTCTTCTCCAATGCAATTGTCAAGTCAATTGTGAAACTTATGTGGCAAAAATTAAAGAAGACATTGTGAAGTTGATTGTCTTGTTCTAGACAATGCACTTGACAATGTCTTCTCTTCCATGTCATCAATTATGAGTAAAAAATACTAAAAAAAATGAAAGAAGATGAGTAGTTGTCTTAAAAGTTGTCTTGGAAGTTGGAAAAAATACTTTTTATTGTCTCATCAATACTTTTACATTGGAGAGCGTTTTTCTATCTCATTGTCTTTTGAGATATAATTTTGCCACATAAACAAGACATTGTCTTGTGGCTCATGCCGCATAGGAGCCACCTAAGACTCACGACACTTAACAAGACAATAGGGTTGTAGATGCTCTTATTGTATCCTAATCGAATTTGAACCGACTGACCTAAACCATATCCGACTTGAATTGGTTGACCCGAACTTGATTCAATAATAATTTTATATTTAGAAAATAATAAAAATATTTACATGTTTTAGAGGAAATATGTCGCCTACGAAAAAAAAAAAAAAAACTCTTCCGAAATCATTTGCTACTAAATGAATATTAATTTATGACGTGAAACAAAAATCATAATCACTTCCTATGGGGAAATTTAAACAAAGAAATTCCTTATAAGTATCAAAAGCATCTCGCAGCAACTCCATTTTTTTAAAGTCGTTTTTTTTTTACAGTTCAATTTGTACATTCTAAAAACATCCGACATTCTTCTCTTATAATATATTGGCGAGGTGGTTGAATGGTCAGTGGGTCCCAAGCCTTCTGCGAGGCCTCAAGCTTGTAAATCGTAATCATGGCTGGTTGATTAAAATAAGTTTACTTGTCACGAGTGTAGCCTCAAGCGAAATTATTTATAGCTAAAAATAGTAACAATGATAAAAAATGTCATATCCATGTACGCATTTTTGTACTATAGAAAGCTATTGCGTACCCGAAAGACAGTGACAGCAATTACAAAAAGCATAGACAAAGTTACAGTACCAACTTTGTCTTCATTTACTATATCAATTTTCTGAAAGAAAATTTTCATACAAACCATAATTTTTTATAAAATTGTGGATACCACACAAAGTTTTTAAAAATTTCAAACACAGCATAAAAACTTTCAAAAAATGAGACATTTTTCTTGATAAGCCACTGAATTATAACAAAAACAAAATAAAAACTATCAACAAATACGTCGGTTGGACGTATAATGGACAAAAATATCCAACGGTGGACGTATCCAATGTAAAAAAAAAAAATCCTAATGATTGTTCATTTTTTGTTAACTATACATCCAACCGAAGGATTTTTTTCTTAATGCAGGTTGGTTTATTTTGGGTTTGTAACTAGTGGTACTGGTTGGCCACGATAAAAGGATTAAACTTGGATGCGATAAACATGGAATGAGATTAAATATTGGAGGTTGGTTGTTTGCCGGGGAGTGGATTATAAAAATGGAGAGAAATTAAATGTGGGATGAGATTATATAGTCGTTGACACTCACCATTTCTAGTTGCTGCTTAAATTTCACTCACTACTAAAATATCAAAAAAAATCTAACGTTCACTGACTAAATAAACTTAAAAAACTTTGTCAAATACACATTGTCTGCTTGAGCATTTCCTACGCAAAATACTTCTAACCATTGCATGTTCTCTGTGAATAATGTACCCTTTGGTTGGACGTTTTCTACACACATTACGTCCAACCATTGAAAGTTTTGGTTGATTTTATTTAAAAAAGATCAATCAAGTTTAATACAATTAAATAAAGCAGACAAAGTTGTTTAGTTTTTAACAAGACATGGATGCATTGAAAACGTCCAACCATTGTGCGTTTTCTCAAAAATTTCCTATGGTTGGGCGTTTTTATTCTATTTTCCTTATTTTAAGAAAAAATTTCTTTCACTGAAATTTTATTTCATTCTTATGATATGTGTGAAAATTTCTGTTTTCTAAAGTAATGTTGGTTGTAACGAGAGAGAGAGAGAGAGAGGAGAAATATTGTGAATGGTGTAAGTAATGTCCTTTTAAGTGGTGTCGTAGTTATTTCATGGACAACAAAAGCTACAATAATTACTACAAAAATAAGCAAAATTAGTGCCCACCATAATACGCCACTAATTTTGTTTTTGAGTCGCTAAATCACCTTAGAGATGAAAAACATAATACCCTAGTCAGCAATTAGCTAGTCAATGAAGCAAATGGCGTCGCTACATCGACGAATATTGGCATCGTAAAAGACATCATTGCATTGACATGCTAGCAACATTTGAGTGCTAATCTTTAATCATTTTGGCTGACGTGTCACAAAAGTTGACATGACAAGTAAATATTACGTCCCAGAACCAAAATACCGGAGAGCGGGGGAATAACTCAGCCAGCTACGTATTACGGGTAGATGAATACCGTATAATACGATCAATGCGCTGTCTAAAAGACGAGGGGGTGCATACTACATGAAAGTCTTACTAGGATTACTCAACATCTATTGTCCCAATCATTCAATGAAAAGCAGTAAGTAGAGAATATGTAAGAATGAGCAGTATCTCATGTAAGAATATATGGCGTCTCAAACGTTCAATCAAAATGTTCTTGAGATCTGGCTATACAAAATATAGCCAGATTATATAACAAAGTATAAACAATCGTTATCATCTGCAGTCTGACTTAGTTACAATTATATAAAAGTAAGTGCAAGACAGTCCGACTAACATGTCGGTGCTAAGCGGCAAAATGTAAAGTAAGTAGCAAAATGAACAGGGAAGCAATGAACCTACTCGTGTCCTCCTGCGATCATCCCTCTAGTATTGACCATCTTGGAGGTAGAAGTAAGCTGAGTCCTCGGGAGCTGGCTCTAAATCTGGCCATGCAAAACCAGAGAGCTTAGACCTCTAATAGCAAGTACCACAAAGGAGCACGATATGAAGAATTAGAACCAGTGGTAAGAGTTAAGAATATGCTAAATAAGTCTCCGCTTGCTACTGGGATTCACACAACATCACGACACTTCAAACCAACTTCCCAACCAAACAAGGACAGAAGTTGACCCGTCATGTCCTGACATTCTGATCATCTCAGTAGTTAATAGAGTAGGTACAATACACAAACAAATCAATTTAAACGGCAATACAACTACTACGACTTGCTAACTGTAAGTTCCAAGTTGTCATGGAAATATGCAATAAGAGATTCCTCAGTTCTTACAATGTACAAGCAAGGCTAGTCTATCCAATAATTAATTGTGCCAATCATGAATTAGACGTGTCCAAGCGGGATGCCAGTCAACAATATATAGATAAATATATAAACAGATACCACTCCCTGCCCGTGTGGCAGGTTTGCAGTATCTGTGGGAACCAGTCGGCTGTCGGGGCACTAATTGTCCCGAGATGGCTGCCATATAAGAACTCGAGAATCCATTATCTCCATGCATAAGTTATTTTATTTAACTTAACAGTCCCTATGTTAATTGAAATTCTATGCCGTGGATCATGGTCATTCAGAATGAGTACTTTCGTACATAGTACGATATGCATAACTCTACAATGATGCCCATGCGGTTAGGTTGTAGGTCTTACCCAGCGTAATGCAACAATCAAACCTAGCCACGAAATAATCATGCCTTGACTGTAAGGTACACATGCTGCTTTTGTAGAAAATAAGTTGAAGTCTGTACGTGCCATATGCCAATGTTCGGGATCGGCTAATCGATTGCAATGGTTCATGGTTAATATGAATGTGTCTCATTCAATTTTAATAAGACGACTAGCCAGTCTCTTAGTTCCAACTAGGAACGCATGATCAATCATTAGTCGAGGTACCAATCAATGTCAATTCTTGATAAGACATGAAAGTCAAACTAGTATTTAGTATGGTCGAGTCTATAACTCTCAGGGTTAAGTTCCAGTCATACTGGGTATCCGTAAACCAATCGAGACACAGGACACACTCCACACAACAATATGTATTAAAATATTAACATATTATGATTGTATCGAGTTCATGTCAAAAAGACGTAAGGATATAATAAGGGGTGTCATGCACCCAATAAAGGTGAATCTAGGGCAATGGATGCTAGGGCCATACTGCGCCGGACAAGGGGGTAAGATACGCTAGTGCTAGGAAGCCTCCGGACAGGGGAGTATGCCAAAGAAGTACACCAAGGGGAGTACGCCAAAGGGAGTACGCCAAAGGAGTACGCCAAGCCAGATGAGTACGCCAAAGAAAATATACACCAAAGGAAATACGCTTAAAGGAACGCATAACGCGTAAAGGAAATATGTGTAAAGGAATAACGTTTATGCGTGAAACTTGTCTTACGCCAAGCCAGAGTAGTACGCGTAGAGGAAATACGCGTAAATGAATAATGTTTACGCGTGAAGGAATAAAGTTTACGCGTGAAGGAATAAAGTTTACGCGTGAAACTTATTTTACGCCAAGACAGAGTAGACTTTGTTTTATGCGTAAAACAGTCTTGACTTTCGTAATCCAGATTTCACGCTGACACGAATAAACGTGGGCTTAGAGTTTGATACTACACTGGCATGAATAAACATGGGCGTGGAGTTTGATTCTACGCTGGCACGAATAAACGTGGGCGTAGAGTTTGATACTATGCTGGCACAAATAAACGTGGGCGTAGAGAACCTCCAGAACTCCAAATTCTATGAAACCTTCAATCTAAGACAAAAATGGGACTTCCATAGATCAAAAAGGGGTATAGCACAAATATCAACAACCTGGAACGATCAAAACTTGAAAATAAGGAAGTTTGATAGATCAAAACCACCAAAATCCGAGAACGATAAATTTATAGATCTACAAAAAATAAAACTTCAAAATACAAAATATCAAGTTCTAAACTATTTAGAATCACGAGAGGAAGATAAATGAACCATAAAAGTGGGTTCTCATGTGGAAGCAAGATGCACTTGCCTATGGGTTTTCTTAGGTTAGAGAAGAGGTCAATGGAGAAGAAGAAGAGTAAATGAGAATAAGTGAAGAGAGAGAAAGTAGTTGGACTTTAAATGGAGATGGTGGTAGGTAGGGGGCTGGGTTCATGATGAACCACCCTAAACCAAAACAAACCAACCCAAGCCGAACCCAAGTCAAAATAAACCCGAAATAAACCAAGTACAAAACAAAAGCAGAAAATAAAATACAGAAGAATAACTAGCATAAAATTAAAGAAATTAAATACAGAACAAATACATGATAAATATTAAATAAATACATTCAAGCAGTACACGTATTAAAATATGCATTCTGGGTATGGGGAGTGACATCTCTATCCTCCTTAGAAAAATTCTGTCATCGAAATTTCAAATCCAAACAGGATAGAAACATAAGATATAAACTAATCTAAGTACAAGCAATTTTAGCGAGCAAGCAGTCATCTTATAATATCAATAGCAAGTAATATATCTACATTTATAAATCGACGACATCCAGCAACTTCTACTCATAGGATGATAAGTATGAGGAATCAAGACAATCAAGGTACACGGAGAGAAATATACCTTGTGAGTCAAATAGGTGCGGATACCGTGATCGGATATCGTACTCATGTTCCAACGTTGACTCTCCTAAGGAGTGTTGACCCCAAGCAACACGGACAAGGCTAATTGTTCGGTTCTTGAGTATCTTCTCCCTTCGGTCCAAAATAAACATCGATTGTTCCTCGTAAGACAGGTTGGTACCAACAACCAGCTCAAAATGATCGAGGATATGGCTTGGGTCCGATACATACCTACGGAACTGAGATACATGAAATACATCATGCACCTCTCGTAACGAAGGTGGAAGGGACAAACGATAAGCAACATCGCCTACCCTATCGAGGATAGCAAATGGGCCTAGGTATCGCGGACTCAACTTCTCGCGAACGCCAAATCTAATGACCCCACGAGTAGATGAGATCCGCAAGAACATGTGGTCCCCAACAGAAAATTCTAACGGCCTACGATGCTGGTCTGCCCAATATCGATGCCGATCTTGCGCAACTCGAAGTCGCTCCCTAATTTCCTTAACCACTTCAACCGTCTGAACAATCATCTCTGGGCCTAACATCTTCCTCTCGCTGATATCATCCCATGCCAGTGGCAACCTACACTTCTTACTGTATAGTACTTCGAATGGCGTCATCTGGATACTGGTTTGATAACTGTGTTGTACGAAAATTTGACTAAGTGCAGGTGACTCTCCCAAGACCCTCCAAAATTTAGGGTACAAGCTCGTAACATATCTTCTAAAGTCTGAAATGTTCTTTCTGATTGCACGTTCGTCTGTGGATGGTAAGTCGTACTAAATCTTAACTTGGTACCCAGGCTATGATGTAAACTCTTCTAGAAATGTGATGTAAAACGGGTATCTCTATTTGATACAATACTGACAGGGACCCCATGCTGCCTGACTATCTGCTGCATATACAACTCTGCCAACTTTTTTGTAGATTGCCCTACTCTAAAAGGAAGAAAATGTGTCACCTTCGTAAGCCGATCTACTATCACCCAAATAGCATCCTTACCACTTGGTGATCTTGGTAAACCGGTCACAAAGTCTATTGTGATATGCTTCCACTTCCATTTCGGGATAGGAAGCGGTTGTAATAATCCAGCTGGCCTCTGTTGGTCTACCCTCACTTGCTGACATACTAAGCAACGAGAAACGAATCTAGCTATCTCCCTCTTTATTCCGTTCCACCAGAAGTACTGCTTGATATCTTTGTACATTTTGGTCCCTCCGGGGTCTATAGAATACTGAAAACTGTGGGCTTCTGTCATATCCTCCTGTCTGATATCTCTACTTGGCACACATAGAAGTGATCCAAATCTAAGTGTACCATCTTCGTGAATTTTTATCTCCTTCATGATGTAATGCCCCGCTCCGCACGGTGCATTACGCTGAGACATTGACTCAGCGAGTCGCGTTGACCCAAGGAAATGTATCGATGCAAAACGATACGAGAGTTAAGTTGTCCCGAGCAATACATCAACTAAGTCGATGCGAAGAGTTGCCTTGTCCCGAAAGAATGCATCGAGTTGAATGATGCGAAGCGCCGCGTTGCCCGAAGGATGAGTGCGTTGAATCGGCTCAAAGATTCTAAGAAATCGAATCGACCAAGGCGCAAGTCCGAATCGATACAAGTATTGATTTTAGTTGGTTTCGTGTGCAGGTTATACTTTGATGCGAAAATATTATAGGTCGATCTTTTACAATATTTAGTAAGGGGTCCGCAAAATCATATCGACGCCTTAGCGATGGGCTGAAACTTAGGCACGGTAAGCCAAATCGGACGTATGATTCAATGAAGCACGAAGTGCTCGAATGGCTAAGTCAGGATAGTGGCCGTGCAACAAAGTTATGAAATCGAGCCGCATCGGCTCGACGAAACGACGAAGGCGTATCGACTCAAGGTGGGAGGATTGACTTCTTTTTACTCCTTCATACGATAAGTCAAATATATCATTTTATGCTAAAGTTAACCTATCGACGCCACGGACGTGGTCCGATCGGAGATAAATCATAGTGTGAGTCGAACAGTAAGTTAGAATAATTGAAATGAAACGTGCATCATATGCACGAGTCGCTATGGAACATTAGATATCGCAAGGACGAGCGCCTCAGTGCACAAGCCGCAAGAACATGGGATAACTGTAATCGGCGAGTGCCTTAGTGCACGAACCATACCGTGCCTTCGTGCATGAGTTAGAACGGCTAGAACATTGAAAGACAATAGGCGAGTGCCCTAGCACGCAAGCCCGAACATTGAATGCTAAGTTATAGAACATCGGAATACGGTCGAAACGTGCCTACGTGCATGGGATAATAAAAGGTTCGTTGCAAGAAAATACAATTGTGGCATGAATGTGGCAGAACTGTCGGATATGACATGGTGCTTCGAAAGGTGTTCGAGACCTTCGGGTCATTAGGTTGACGAGCATTGAGTTGAGGTACGATGCCATTGAATCATTGAAACGAAGTATGAAATGTAAGAAAACAAAAAGTTAACGAAAGAGACGCGAGATGATAAAGTCTGAGTCTCGGACTCAAGACTATGTTTGGTTGTTTGAATTTGATTGCTTGAATGATAAGGGCGTTGCATGGTCGAATGGAAATGGACGAGAGATAAAATGTGATATCTCCCGTGCACGGGTGTTTCCCCCAAACGGTTTAAATGTCGGATGCACCCCGGAACCGCTTGGCCTAGGAGGGAATCGAATAATCATTGTAGACACACATCCTTAAATAAGATGGAAAAAGCCGCAAATGATGGTATGCAGCGGGAACATTTCGGTTGTTGGGATGTGACCCAACCCGTGAAACGTCGGGCAGCCGGACCAAATATTGAGAAAAGAATGAGAGAAAAGAAAGGAACTCCTTTAGTCCATTCCGGCGCGGATACGCCAACGGCCCTCATATAGTTAAGGAACGATGGGTTGAAAGTGTAGGCGCGTATGCGTCCCGCATAGAGATCCTGCTTAGAGATGCACATATAACATGACAGGGAAGGAATGCGGCGTATTCACCTTACGTCGGTGCAAGGGCGAGTACGTCGACTTGGTAAGAAGTTGCGCCACGAATCAAACACGAGATTGCTTGTTTGCTTGCCTATTCAATTTGATAACATGCTGCTATGATAACATGCTTTACACTTTCGAATATGACATAAAATTGACCCTAAGGAGAACATAGCAAGATCATAAGCTAAGTTGTATGATAAACATAAATACTACAATGTCGGTTTGGAAAGAAGATCTTTGCTTCAGTACATGCAAGGACGAACGTACTGATCTTCTACCATCTTCATGCAGGGTACAGAGAATGGATAGCTCGCGACGAAGCGTTGCTTGAATGCGTTGAGGCTTGGAATGCCGAAGCGTATTGAAGCGTGCGATCGCTTGACACTCGGACTATGCAACTGGATTGATGCGGCCGAGATATAGAAGGCATAATGTATGGAACGGTAAAATCCTTTGTGGACAAGAGAGAACCTGAGTGTTGTAGCCAATCTGGCATATATTGTTATGCTATCGAAAGCCATTGTAATCTCAGTTTCAGATATCAATAAAGAGAATTGTTTTGTATACTCTGTTTCCTTTCGTTGTTAATATCGAATTAAAAGATAACCATTTGAGAACTTGTCATCTTGCCTTGCACGAGAGTAACTCCAGGCTCGTGCGGCATCACGCCCCCTGCGAGGACGATGATTCGCGTGATTTCGGGTCGGGGCGTGACAAATTGGTATCAGAGCTTTAGGCTCAATTTTCTCTGGACGCTCGCTTCATTACAATTCTAAAAGTTGCCCACCACCACTTGATACCACTCTTGACTCTACTCGATGCCGCACTGGATGTTCCATACAATAAGTCTAATACAAATCGTGTAATTTTGCCGCATGTGTTTTGGAAATTACACGATGTTTGCTAAGAAAGTCGCGAGGGATATATTGCATTGAATGCAAATGAGCCATAAAAATGTTAGTTGCTCAAAGCGCAACAAATTGTGAAATATGATTTGGGATGTTGTTGTTGCAATATAACATGTTGAAAGAGAAATAAAATAATGCACGAAGTGCAACGAGTTAATGGTGAATATGCGTTAAAATGAAAGTGAGAAGTGATAAGCCAATACCGAATGTGTTAAACGGATTGCGCATTGACTTGGAAAGTCAGGAATAAATCGTTGCACGATGTGCAACGCGTGTTGGAAGTAAAATTATTGCACGTGGTGCAACACATATCAAATTAATCGTTGCACGAAGTACAAAGGAAATTGGAGATAAATCGTTGTACAAAGTGAAATAAAATATCGAAATAAATCGTAGCACGATGTGCAATGCGTATCGTAAGTGAAATTTGTTGTACGGGGTACAACGCATATCTAAATAAATTGTTGGACGAGATGCAACGTAAGGAAAGAATTGAAATCGTAAATCGATAGAACGAATCGTTCAGTTGCACACCAAACTTATGTTGGCAAACGAGAACATTGATCAAGTTGTGTCGAATGTGATTTAATCAAAGTTACGGTTGTGATCAAGCACGATCACTGCAAAAATCGTGAGTCAGAAGAGATTGTTGGTTTATACTAAGTATAGTGTGAGGGAAATGACTCGATTCCGAGTGGTATATGGTATACCCCTTGTACGATGAATTGCATCGGAGCGTTGTGAGAATTGCGGAAGGTTTGTCCGCAACGGACGGGAGAGTACCGAGACTCGATTGGAATTATATGACGAAATGTTGATGCAAGTGCCCTTTGAAAATCGGTTGGGACGATAAGGCGAGACTCGTGTCAATGAATTATACGTCGGACGAAAATGATAAGTCGGTCGGACGACCGAGACTAGCGGAACGATTATGCCTTGACGCAATAATCGGATCGACAGGAAAGGAATACTCGAGCTTACAAATGAGTCGCACGACTTACGATCTCGATAGAAATGTTGGGCGAGGCGAATCGAATCGTACGACTTGCGATCTCGGTAGAAATATTGGACGAGACGAATCGAATCGTACGACTTGCGATTTCGATTGAAATGTTAGGCGATGCGAATTGTAATCGAATTGCAGGATGTGCGACTTCGATGAAGAGTTGGTTGATGTGAGTATCATGCCTAAAAAATAGTTGGTTACGTTACGGCGAAACTCATTTGAGTACGACTGAAAAACACGCGAAACTTAGAGGGCAAGATCGTATGACTTGAGGGTTCGAAGTTGGATAATCGGTAACTCAGTTACGCGATCAAAGTATAGCAGGATGCGGTGAATCAGAAAACAAGTTGATGTGTATAGAAAAGTTTGTTGCGAACTTGGACATATGCAATGCAAGTTGTCGACGTTGAAACGGATTCAAAGTTGACCCTTACGCTATCGGAATTGATACGATGTATCGAGATCGCTACGTAAGGAAACGTAAGCACGATGTGGGAATACAAAATGGAGTGCGGCTTGCGCTATCAAAGTTTTGTAAATAACGATACGAGAATGAAACGAACTGGTTGATCATGAACTTTGTGATTAATCAAGACGTGACTATAAGTCATCGACGATTGCTCGATGCGTATAGCATCTCGTGTGTCGACCGCGAATAAGATAGACTCAAACTCGATACGAGTAGATATTTCATAAATTGCAAAATCATCGACGGTAGTGCATGACTTGACTCGGAGGATAGTTGCGCATCAGTTGCGCCGATAGAAACAGTTTTGTCCGAAATTGGGTAGTCGCATAGAATCGTCGAAACGTGATTTGGCTCCGAAATAAGATATAGCATGGTTCGTAGTAAACTGTCCTTCGGTGATGATCTACAGTTATCGAGCGTAGCTTCGGGGCAGCTGACCCTAGAAGACTTGACCGCCAAATCAAATTGAATGCTGCAGACCGTAAGATGACCCATGCGATATCGCATATGGGATTGCACCGATAACAAATATAACACGGTGCATGTTGACGATAAGTCTAGGCGATCAAAAATTATTGGAACAACTTTCGATTGAGAATGATGTAGCTAGATTTGGGTATTCGTCGGATGAATGCCCGAATGGTTATGTTGGTCGACGATCGAACTTGAAATTCACCAACGAACTTGGTGATTCGGATAGGCGAGTGCGAGAATCGTACTATGTACGAGAGAGAACGATAAGGAAATGACTTATGAGTCATGTCGTTAGATTCGGATTCACCTTGCAATTTAGCTTGCATGAATCAAACTCATGTTCGATGTTGCGAGACGGATAAGTTAGAAATTTGGCTAGTGAATTCCTACTCGTTAGAAAATCGGATGTAAGATGCATCGTAGAGATTTCGTGTCAAGGCGATCATTGTCTTGAGCACCGTCGCCTTGATGTAAACTTTTGTCTCGGATAGATTGTAGCCTTTGAGCAATGTCAATTTAAAGTTGCGTCGGGAGAATTTAAGCACGGTGCTAGGTAAGTCACCTAGCGAGCGTAGTCCTAAATGTTGATAAAGAAATTGTATCGAGATAAGTGCATAGCCAGACTTCGGAAATAGTGGGGTGGCGACTTCGAATGCAAGGCATTGCGGAGACTCGTTGTGATCGGATGCGCGACGGCTTGACGCGACGCATAGAGTTGGTAGTCCATATGAAACATACGAAATAAGAAAGGCGATTTTGAATAACGTAGTGTACAGTGACTTTATTGAATGAATCATGTATGTATCGAATATACGTATGCGATAAAATTTCGAGAATAGTTGCTAAGGATAAGTCCGATCGAGAGTACGAGATGGCAAGCATAGGATTGAAATTTACCTGTCAACTTTGTTCTAATTTGCTACCACTGGAATCGATCAAAATACATATATCTTCGTGACGCCTTGAATATAGGTACAGATCCAAATCGAGTTGTATACAAATTCAAATCGAGCTGCCGGGATGACTTTGAAATGTTAGTGAAAAGCTTGCGAGATAGTGTGAACTGAACAACATTGGTGGGACGAGATCGTGAAATGATCTATAAAACATTTAGTCGGAGTGTTGGTTTTGGTTCGAGGATGAACCTTGTTTTGAGTGGTATATTCTGTAATGCCCCGCTCCGCACGGTGCATTACGCTGAGAAATTGACTCAGCGAGTCGTGTTGACCCAAGGAAATGTATCGATTCAAAACGATACGAGAGTTAAGTTGTCCCGAGCAACACATCAACTAAGTCGATGCGAAGAGTTGCCTTGTCCCGAAAGAATGCATCGAGTTGAATCGATACGAAGCACCGTGTTTCCCGAAGGATGAGTGCGTTGAATCGGCTCGAAGATTCTAAGAAATCGAATCGACCAAGGCGCAAGTCTGAATCGATGCATGTATTGATTTTAGTTGGTTTCATGTGCAGGTTATAGTTTGATACGAAAATATTAGAGGTCGATCTTTTACAATATTTAGTAAGGGGTCCGCGAAATCAAATCGACGCCTTAGCGATGGGCTGAGACTTGGGCACGGTAAGCCAAATCGGACGTATGATTCAATGAAGCAGGAAGTGCTCGAATGGCTAAGTCAGGAGAGTGGTCGTACAACAAAGTTATGAAATTGAGCCGCATCGGCTCGACAAAACGACGAAGGCGTATCAACTCAAGGTGGGAGGATTGACTTCTTTTTACTCCTTCATACGATAAGTCAAATATATCGTTGTATGCTAAAGTTAACCTATCGACGCCACAGACGTGGTCCGATCGAAGATAAATTATAGTATGAGTCGAACATTAAGTTAGAACAATTAAAATGAAATATACATCATATGCACGAGTCGCTATGGAACATTAAATACCGCAAAGGCGAGCGCCTCGGTGCACAAGCCGCAAGAACATGGGATAACTGTAATCGACGAGTGCCTTAGTGCATGAACCATACCGTACCTTCGCGCATGAGTTAGAACGGCTAGAACAATGAAAGACAATAGGCGAGCGCCCTAGCGCGCAAGCTCGAGCATTGAATGCTAAGTTATAGAACATCAGAATACGGTCGAAACGTACCTATGTGCACGGGATAATAAAAGGTGGCTTCGTTGCGAGAGAATACAGTTGTGGCATGAATGTGGCGGAACTGTCGGATATGACATGGTGCCTCGAAAGGTGTTCGAGACCTTCGGGCCGTTCGGTTGACGAGCATTGAGTTGAGGCATGATGCCATTGAAATATTGAAACGAAGTATGAAATATAAGAACACAGAAAGTTAACGAAAGAGACGCGAGATGATAAAGTCCGAGTCTCGGACTCAAGACTATGTTTGGTTGTTTGAATTTGATTGCTTGAATGATAAGGGCGTTGCATGGTCGAATGGAATGGACGAGAGATAAAATGTGATATCTCCCGTACACGGGTGTTTATCCTAAACGGTTAAATGCCGGATGCGCCCCGGAACCGCTTGGACTAGGAGGGAATCAAATAATCTTTGTAGGCGCACATCCTTAAATAAGATGAAAAAAGCCGCAAATGATGGTATGCAGTGGAAATGTTTTGGTTGTTGGGATGTGACCCAACCGGTGAAACGCCGGGCAGCCCGACCAAATATTGAGAAAAGAAGGAGAGAAAAGAAAGGAACTCCTTTAGTCCATTCCGGCACTGATATGCCAACGGCCCTCATATAGTTAAGGAACGATGGGTTGAAAGTGTAGGCGCGTATGCGTCCCGCATAGAGATCCTGCTTAGAGATGCACGTATAACATGATAGGGAAGGAATGCGGCGTATTCACCTTGCGTTGGTACAAGGGCGAGTGTGTCGACTTGGTAAGAAGTCGTGTCACGAATCAAACACGAGATTGCTTGTTTGCTTGCCTATTCAATTTGATAACATGTTGCTATGATAACATGCTTTACGATTTTGAATATGACATGAAATTGAACCTAAGGAGAACATAACAAGATAATAAGCTAAGTTGCATGATAAACATAAATACTACAATGTCGGTTTGGAAAGAAGATCTTTGCTTCAGTACATGCGAGGACGAACATACTGATCCTCCACCAGCTTCATGCAGGGTACAGGGAATGGATGGCTCACGGTGAAGCGTTGCTTGAATGCGTTGAGGCTTGGAATGCCGAAGCGTATTGAAGCGTGCGATCGCTTGACGCTCGGACTATGCAACTGGATTGATGCGGCCGAGATATAGAAGGCATGATGTATGGAACGGTAAAATCCTTTGTGGGCAAGAGAGAACCTGAGTGTTGTAGCCAATCTGGCATATATTGTTAGGCTATCGAAAGCCATTGTAATCTCAGTTTCAGATATCAATAAAAAGAATTATTTCGTATACTCTGTTTCCTTTCATTGTTAATATCGAATCAAAAGATAACCATTTGAGAACTTGTCATTTTTTTTTGCACGAGAGCAACTCCAGGCTCGTACGGTATCACATCCCCTGCAAGGACGATGATTCGGGTGATTCCAGGTCGGGACGTGACACATGAGTCCTGACTCATATTCTGTCCTAAGCTTCTGAATCCTTGGGTCCTGTGCCTGAGCTGCCTTGATCATGTCTACCAAGTCGGATTGAACTCGTAGACTTGCCAAAATTCCTATATCACTAGGAAGTATAACCTCGATGCCCATCTCTTGAAGATCTTCAAAAATGTGTTTTTGTGATGTCAACATAAATGCGCCGTCTCTTTTGCTAAGAGCGTCTGCTACCACTTTAGCCCTGCCTGGATGATACTGAAGCTCTACGTCGTAATCCTTGATCAACTCTAACCATCTTCTCTGTCTCATGTTCAGTTCATTCTGAGTAAAGATGTACTTCAGACTCTTGTGGTCCGTGTACATGTCCAATCGATCACCGTACAAGTAATGCCTCCATAGCTTCAAAAAAAATACTACTGCTGCCAACTCCAAGTCATGATTCAGATAATTCTTCTTGCGGTCTCGAAGTTGCCTAGATGCATACGCTATCACCTTTCTATGTTGCATTAGGACACACCCAAGTACCTTTCCTGACGCATCACAATATACAGTAAAACCTCCGGGTCCAACCGGTAATGTAAGAATATGTGACATGATCAACTTCTGCTTCAAATTCTCAAATGATGTCTGGCACTCTGCCGACCAAATGAATGGTACATCCTTCCGTGTCAAGCGGGTCATGGGTGCTGAGAGTCTTGCAAAGTCTGATACGAACCTTCTGTAATATCCTGCCAATCCCAAGAAACTTCGCACATCTGCTACGGTCTTAGGCATTGGCCAACTTTCTACTTGCTTCTACTTTCTTGGGATCCACTGCTACTCCAGCCCCTGATATGATGTGCCCCAAGAATGAAATACGATCCGTCCAAAACTCACACTTGTTGAGCTTGACGTACAACTAGTTCTCTCTCTCAGAACCTGTAACACTTTCTTGAGGTGATCTTTATGCTCTTCATCACTAGCTGAGTATACGAGAATGTCGTCGATGAACACAACGATAAATTGATCTAAGTACGACATAAAGATGCAGTTCATCAAATCCATAAATATTGCTGGAGCATTGATCAAATCAAACGACATTACTAAGAATTCGTAATGCCCGTACTTTGTCCTGAATGTCGTCTTGGGAATATCCTCTTTCCGAACTCTCACTTGATGATACCTTGATCGGAGAAAGTCCTTGCTCTGCTCAACTGATCAAACAAGTCGTCGATCTTTGGTAGTGGGTACTTGTTCTTTACTGTTATCGCGTTGAGCTTTCTGTAGTCAATGCACAATCTTGATGACCCATCCTTCTTCTCTACAAGTACTACTGGTGCTGCCTATGGTGATTTGCTAACTCGAATGAACTTTTTCTCCTTCAGTTCCTCTATGTGCTGATACACCTTGGCCTGCTCTGAATTCGCTACTCTGTAAACTCGATCTGATATCAGTTTAGTCCCAGGTGCCAGCTCTATACTGAACTCAATATCCCTAACCGGTGGTAGGCCTAGAAGTTCTTCGGAAAATATATCAAGAAACTCATCAACTACCTTTGGGAGTTGAACTTCTTCCATTGCCGTCACTACTCTTTGTTTATACTGGTATGACTCTGATCTGACTAAGATAAACCGTTTCATGCCTAAAATATTAAAAGATACACTCCCTCTACGACAATCTATTGTCGTATGACTGTCTTTCAGCCAGTCCATGCCTAAGATAACGTCAAAATTACCAACAAAAAATTCTATCAACCTGGTGGGTAAGGAACACCCGCAAACTACAACTCTACACGCTAGAATAACTCTACTAACTCCTACGACCCCATTAGCAGTGAGTATATTCAACCTCCCTGGCAATGCCTCAAATTCCATTCCTAATCGTGTCGCAAATTGTACAGATATAAATGAGTGTGATGCACCCGAATCAAACAATGCTACTGCGGGATATGAGTCGACGAGAATGTTACCTGCCACAACATCTTCTGATGCCAATTCCTCTTCCAAGGACAGATTGAATGTCTGCCCTCGGCCACCTTGTTGGTTCCCATGCTATGGTCTAGCCTGGTGTTGCTGCTGGCCCCTGCCTTGGTGATGCTGGGGAAGTCTTTGTTGTTGCTGCTACATTGGCGGTCCCTGCAGTCGAAACATCTGGACCTGTGACATCAACGGACGTTGTGCCAGCGGTCTCACTGCTACCACTGGTCCTAGATACTGGCCTGCCCCTGGTGCTGGCAGCACAGAAAATTGTCGCACTGGTCCTCCTGACCTCGAATTCATAGGATAGGTGGAAACCCGATGATCTGGACTTCCACATATCAAACACTGTCGTTCAATGCTCGACACACACCTCTAGTGTGCCCTGACTTCCCACAATAGGTGCAGCCCACTGGGTTTGCTGGTTATTCCTCTGCTACTGCTGCTGTCTTGTTGTTGGTACTGGCCCTCGTATCGTCACATCGTTAATTCGAACGCCAGAAGATGGTGTTGTTATCCGGGGCGTTACTCCTCCTCCTCCTTCAATCTGTTTGTGAGATCTCTTCTGACCTCCAGTCCTTGATGTGATCCTCTGGATTGTGATCTCATGCCTCCGGGTTGCCGTCAATATATCATCAAAAGTCTGGTAGTTGTGCCCCTCTATCAGTTGCAAGAGTTCAAGATGGAATCTTTGCTTAAATCTCATAGCCCTCTGGCTCTCCGTTGATACCATCTCCGGGACAAACCTACTCAGTCTACAGAACTCTGCTGCATAAGTATCCACTGTCATGCCGGCCTGCTTGAGGTTGATAAACTTCTGCTGCAGCTCGAACTGTGCCACAACTCCATAGTACTTCGTCTTGAACCTCGAAGTAAAATCATCCCAAGCTATAGGACGTCTGATGCCCACTTCTTCTGATTCCCACCAATAACGTGCGAGGTCCTGAAGTAACAGCTTTACTTGATCCACACGATCTTCCGTTGGTACCTTAGCTGCTGTCAGAATAGCCTCAATGTCCTTAAGCCATGCATATGCTGAAATGGCATCTTCCGTGTCCTCGAAACGACGGGGGTTGTACTTGCAGAACCTGGTTGACGCCCCTGAGTCAATCCTCACTCCCTTTCAAAAGCCGTTTGTAATCCTTGGTTGAGCAATCTATTCTGCTCTTGCAGCTGAGTGTACATGTGTTGCTGGGCCAACATCTGATGTTGCTGAGTAGCCATCATCCCTCTTATAATTTCTAGAAGGGCTAGTTTGCCTACTGCCATAGGGGTAGGCGAAACTGTTGGTGGTGTTGGAACCTCCAGAGACTGCGGTCCAGCTGTTGGTTCCACTATCACCTCTTCTTGGATGTTCTCTTGAGGTAGTACTGGCCTTTGTTGCTAACCAACATGGTCATGTTGTTCATGTTACCTTTGTTGTTGTTGTACAGCTCTGACAGATGCAGACGAGGTGCCCCTAAGTAAAGGGACAAGAGAGCAATCAAACGATCGGACAGAAAAGATCAATAAAGTCAAAGGATACCGGAATGTCAAACAAGGGTCGAGAGTAACGAATCATGAGATCAAGGAAAAACATGTATGACTGAGACATCCTATAAATTAAAATACCCCACAAGTCTGAAATCAGACCTGCATGGGCCACCACTAAAACCTTGTCACACCCTAGAACCAAAATACCGGAGAACGAAAGAATGACACAGCCAACTACATATTACGGGTAGATGAATACCGTATAATACGATCTATGGTGTCTAAAAGTCGAGGGGTACATACTACATGAAAGTCTCACTAGGGTTACTCAACATCTATTATCCCAATCATTCAATGAAAAGCAGTAAGTAGAGAACATGGAAGAATGAGCAGTACGATGTCCCAAATGCTCAGTCAAAATGTTTTTGAGATCTGGCTTTACAAAATATAGCCAGATGATATAACAAGATATACACAATCGTTATCAGCTGCAGTCTGACTTAGTTACAATTATGTAAAAGTAAGTACAAGACAGTCCGACTAATATGTCGGTGTCAAGCGGCAAAATTTAAAGGAAGTAGCAAAATGAGAAGGGAAGCAATGAACCCACTCTTGTCCTCCTGCGATCATTCCTCTAGTATTGACCATCTTGGAGGTAGAAGTAAGCTGAGTCCTCGGGAGCTGGCTCTAAATCTGGCCATGCAAAACTAGAGAGGTTAGACCTCTAATAACAAGTACCACAAAGGAGCACGGCATGAAGAATTAGAACCAGTGGTAAGAGTTAAGAATATGCTAAATAAGTCTCCGCTTGCTACTGGGATTCACACAATATCACGACACTTCAAACTAACTTCCCAACCAAACAAGGACAAAAGTTGACCCGTCATGTCCTAACATTCTGATCATCTCAGTAGTTAACAGAGTAGATACCGTACACAAACAAATCAATTTAAACGGCAATACAACTGCTACGGCTTGCTAACTGTAAGTTCCAAGTTGCCCTGAAAATATACAATAAGGGATTTCTCAGTTCTTACAATGTACAAACAAGGCTAGTCTAACCAATAATTAATTACGCCAATCATGAATTAGACGTGTCCCAACGGGATGCCCGTCAACAATATATAGATAATGATATAAACAGATACCACTTCCTGCCCTTGTGGCAGGTTTGCAGTATTTGTGGGAACCAGCCGGCATGTCGGGGCACTAATTGTCCCGAGATGGCTGCCATGTAAGAACTCGGAAATCCATTCTCTCCATGCAATAGTTATTTTATTTAACTTAATAGTCCCTATGTTAATTGAAATCCCATGCCGTGGATCATGGTCATTCAGAATAAGTACTTTTGTACAGAGTACGATATGCATAACTCTACAACGATACCCATGCGGTTAGGTTGTAGGTCTTACATAGCGTAATGCAACAATCAAACCTAGCCACGGAATAATCATGCCTTGACTGTAAGGTACACATGCTGCTTTTGTAGAAAATAAGTTGAAGTCTGTACGTGTCCATATCCAATGTTCGGGATCGGCTAGTCGATTGCAATGGTTCATGGTTAATATGAACGTGTCTCATTCAATTTCAATAAGACGACTTGCCAGTCTCTTAGTTCCAACTAGGAATGTATGATTAATCATTAGTCGAGGTACCAATCAATGTCAATTCGTGATAAGGCATGAACGTCAAACTAGTATTTAGTATGGTCGAGTCTATAACTCTCGGGATTAAGTTCCAGTCATACTGGGTATCCGTAAACCAATCGAGACACAGGACACACTCCACACAACAATATGTATTAAAATATTAATATATCATGATAATATCGAGTTCATGTCAAAAAGACGTAAGGATATAATAAGGGGTGCCATGCGCCCAATAAAAGTGAATCTGGGGCAATAAATGCCAGGGCCATACTGCGCCGGGCAAGGGGGTAAGATACGCTAGTGCTAGAAAGCCTCCGGGTAGGGGAGTATGCCAAAGAAGTACGCCAAGGGGACCAAAGGGAGTATGCCAAGCCAGAGAAGTACGCCAAAGAAAATATGCCAAATGAAATACGCGTAAAGGAATAACGTTTATGCGTGAAACTTGTCTTACGCCAGTACGCGTAGAGGAAATACGCGTAAAGGAATAACGTTTACGCATGAAGGAATAAAGTTTACGCATGAAGGAATAAAGTTTACGCGTGAAACTTGTTTTACGCCAAGGCAGAGTAGACTTTATTTTACGCGTAAAACATTCTTGACTTGCGTAATCCAGATTTCATGCTGACACGAATAAATGTGGGCGTAGAGTTTGATACTACGCTAGCACGAATAAATGTGGACGTAGAGTTTGATACTACGCTGGCACGAATAAACATGGGCGTAGAGTTTGATACTACGCTGGCACGATTAAACGTGGACATAGAGAACCTCCAAAACTCTAAATTCCATGAAACCTTCAATCTAAGCCAAAAATAGGACTTCCATATATCAAAATGGGGTATGACACAAATATCAACAACCTGGAATGATCAAAACTTAAAAATAAGAAAGTTTGATAGATCAAAACCACCAAAATCCGAGAATGACAAATTTCTAGATTTACAAAAAATAAAACTTCAAAATGTAAAATATCAAGTTCTAAACTATCTTAGAATCACGAGAGAAAGATAAATGAACCATAAAAATGGGTTCTCATGTGGAAGCAAGATGCACTTGCCTATGGATTTTCTTAGGTTAGAGGAGAGGTCGATGGAGAAGAAGAAGAGTAAATGAGAATAAATGAGGAGAGAGAAAGCAGTTGGGCTTTAAATGTAGATGGTGGTAGGTAGGGGGTTAGGTTCATGATGAACCACCCTAAACAAAAACAAACCAACCCAAGCCACACCCAAGTCAAAATAAACCCAAAATAAACCAAGAGCAAAACAAAAGCAGAAAATAAAATACAGAAAAATAAATAGCATAAAATTAAAGGAATTAAATACAGAACAAATGCTTGATAAATATTAAATAAATACATTCAAGCAGTACATGTATTAAAATACGCATTCTGGGAACGGAGAGTGACAATAAACGAAGCTATATGTCGACATGTGAATTTGACATGGCAAGCGAATCAGCAATGTTTAACGACAAGGGATGATGCACTTACTAGAAATTAAACTTTCAGGTAACACTGCATCATTGATGTATGGATATTGCTTAGCTACAACTAGTTACGTTTTGGTACCAATTAGCGATGCATGTTCTGCATCATGGGTCATCGCTAAGACGTCACTAATGTGTCGTCAAGCATCACTAGTACATCGCTAAAACACAAAAACATGGGGAAAAAAATTATTGTAAACAATAGTGAACCTTCTTTTCAAATATATATAATAAAGTTTTAGATCAAAACAAATATATCGATAAATATCGATAAAAAATAATTAAAATAAAATAAAAACATACACCATACAAACATATCATGGTAAATGAACTAGAACTAATGAATATCGTAAAACCAAGTTTCAACATAATCAATAAAGTCCACACAAACATATTAAAAGACGGTCTTATAATGGCCCATTTTGGGTCAGATATAACTGAAAGTTAGGGTGATATAGTACAATGAAAGAATATATAGATAATCTATGGTTGCGGAGCAGTATGAGATCTATTTGTGTCACTTTGTGCACACATGACAATCTGATTAAAAATTTGGGATACCTGTCACGACTCGTGCCCGCAAGATCGGGTACGAGTACATGGATACGTCCAGCCTACATTGTGGTATCGACGGTAGTCAGTTGTCAAAACCTTAATAGTCATCAAATGTGTAGAAGCATAAAAAAGTGCAACAGTTATAAAAGTGCATGGACCCAAAAGTTGTTGCGCACATCCCACTGAAAAGAAAAGTGCAGTGCAGTGCATAAAAAGATACTTTATTAAATCGTGATTACAAAGGTCTATTACAGAGTCTTCATGATTACATATAAAAGCTATCTACTCAACCTATAAGTGCGTAGCCTACAAATGTGCAGCCTACAAGTGCGCAGCCAGAGCGAATCACTTCCTAGTTAGGAGCGCAGCACTTTTTCGTTCCAATATGGCTAATAAAGCAGTTATTGAGCAAATGGGTATGCAGCTCCTACACAAAACTCACAGTACAACCTGTAGCTCTTCCAGCATAACGAAGGGCCAGTCGTCGACCCAAATCTAGTATCTTGGGCCTCGAAGACCTCCAAAATGTTGTTCAGGTTTGAACTTTCTATTCCATATGCTCAAGTACATCTCGAAAATCTTAAATTGTTCTTCTATAAGACTACAGCTTCTTTGAACGAAGAGATCTACAACCAACAGTCAACTTATGCAAGGCCTGCGGCCGTTCGAAGCTAAGTCAGGATCGAGCATGACAGAGGAATGTCGAGAAGTAATGAACAAATGACTTCCTCAAAAGCTCCCCTTTATATAGGCTGTGTGTGGTCTAACACACACGCCACGTGGCAGCGAGTCAAATGCTCCGAGTTAATGGGTTGAACCTGGAATTCATCACAATGAACTTCATTTAATAAAATCATTTGACTAAGTCTTTTAGCCACCACTCCTCAAGCCACCCAAAATGGTAGAAATAAAGAAGCATTGATTCAGCTACTCAACTAGGCGACTCAAAAGCGAAGACAGAGCTTCTCAGAAGCATAGCTCCTTTAGAGCTTCCCAGAAGTGTAGCTTCTTCACACTCCTTCCCAGCTCTCTCAAGGCTCCTTGAAAGCACAATCTCTTCGACATCCTTCAGAAGTACAGCTCATATGGCGCGCAGCTCCTTCACAAGCATGGCACCATGCCCTTAGCCAGTTTGGCAGTTGTATTGATTCAGATATAATCAGATCTGGTTTGTTCAAATAGTTGTATCTCTTTATATACAATCAGATCTAGCTCATTCAAACTGTCGCTCCTTAGATAAAATTGAAATCCAGTTTGTTTAAACTAAATGAGATCTTCGAATGGTGTGTGCGTGCCACGTGTTACTGATGATGACTAGCGCTAACTGCCCAAGATCCTAGCAACAATCGAACTCCAACAACTGCCACGTGTCAGCTCAGTAGCAGCTTCCACAGTGCAGTTGCAACAGATTCTCCTGATATCTCGTGCGTGCAGCACTCCTGCGCGCCAAAACTCCTGCACACATCGTATATCTATATGCCTATAAACAGCAGCAGTTTCCTTCATTCAGGGTCTCTTCGAAAATTTTTTTGGCTGCTTCTTGATTGGCAACCCAGATCACCATTCACAAGCATTCAGAAAGTCATAGCAAGTTTATCTCGTCGTCAAATCGTCAACGGAAGTAAAAAAGCCGCTGCAGTGCTTGATCTCCATCGTCACACTTTTCCAAATAAACTGTACTTAGATTTTTTGTTTAGGATTTCTTTTGTACTCTTTTAACGTTTGAAATACAAAAAGTTCTTAAACTTTTGTTCATGGCAAACAAAATGATCATGACATCAATCTATGCTCAATCACAAAACTAGTAAACAAAAATATATCCAGCATACACTCACACGATCACCAGTCCACTATCATCTTTGATACAACATGCATGTCCAATCTTCGGAGACAAATCCGATAATCATCATCATCGACCATATACATCTGCAATATCAAAACATCTGATAGATCCAAATTATTTATTCTAATCTTTTAGAGTCTTTCAGAAGTCTTTCGATCCACGCACTATCTCCATGACCTAATATGTCAATAGTCATGTCAGGACGGGAGCAAAGTACATCCAAACGACATGTCTCACTATACAAAATAATGCAAAAAATAAAATTTAACAATGCAACACAGAATACTGTCATGATCATAAAATCTGTAGCATGAAAAACTGTGAGAATCATAATAAAACATGATAATACGACTAATCACGAGAACTGACACTGAACTAGACACGGCTAACAATCTACGTGTTTTGAAATACCATTTTCGATATGTGGGCGGCTAGACTTTTACTAAGATTGGTATGACTTGAGCATACGTGCGGTGTATGTCGAACTATAGTCAAAAATAGAGGATTTACCGACATATCTACGTGAAATTTCTCCTTCCCCGAGATTCAGAAACAATATTACTAAATAGTCAGATCTGATGTGAAGAGTACGGATATATAATATCAAGCACTAGTCAGATCTGATTCTCAGAGTACGGATATTAATATCAGGTAATAGTCAGATATGATAACAGAGCACGTCGTGTCAAAATTGTATCCAAACATCATTCAAAAATATATATCAAGCAAGATTCAGAACTTGATGTCATGTGATGCAAAATCACGAGTCATGATACTAAGTCATGTGTCAGAAATCGTGACACAACATTAGACATGACAAATTAAGAAATAAAATATAGTATTTATAATGTATAGAGAAATATCTTGTAAGGTTACTTGCCTCGGGTCCAGAGCTTGTTGGAGGTTGCATTCTAATCCAAACATATACATGATACCATACTTTAAGTATTAGGTTCCATACTATACATGAATTCTTTTCTTAAAAAAACTTCCTATAAAGTCTTGGCCAAAGTTCCATATATGTCCTATTATCCTATACTAGGCTCTAACTCATGGTTACTGAAAGGTCCAACACTGGTCTAGTTGTATACACTTTCTTCTAAAAACTTATTAAGTTAGTTCCCAAATTTACTTACTAACCAAAAGCCTCAAGCCCAACTTACACTCTTCCAAATCAACATATATTAAACCCAAACTATTTAAAAGCCCCAAAACTCTTTATTATTATTTTTTTTACCAAAATCCAACCGTATTTACTGTTAGCCCAGACCCAACTAGTGCAGCCTAGCCCAACCCAGGTATTAAACCCATGATACTCCTTTTTTTTCCTATCCTGGCCCAAAGCCCAACCCGCTGCTTATTAATTCTCAGTAGGGCCAGCTACTCAAACTTGGCCCATTGGCCTACTACCTAAATTGCATCCCATCACCCATAACAAAAACCTATAACTGTTGTCCCACTGAAGAGAACCATCACCAGAAGTGAAGCAGAGAGAGAGAGAATAGGGAGTGAGAGGAGATCGAAAGAGGGAGAGAGATTAGGATAGGGGGTTTCACATAAGGTTATGACGTCGGTGGCGACGTTGTCGATAGTGCTTGGTGCTGGGTACAGCGAGGTGTGATGGTGGTTCGGGATCGGCCAGAGCTCAGGCGGCGTTCGAGTAGTGAGTTCAGCTGGACTGGGTGTAACCCCTCTTCCCAAAATTTAATAAAAATCCCTATTATTTTCTTCCCTTAATTTTTCTATCAAGCATTATTAGGGGCAATTTGGTAAGTTGGTATGGAGTGGCATGGTTAGGAATTTAGAATGGATTTAGAGTGGGAATATTCTAGACTAATCAGATTGGTCGTGTCTGTAAGAGAAAAGAGTACATGGTTAATTAATAGTCTAATTAATTCCTGAACTAATCCCTAACTAAATAACCATCCTCTAACCAACTTCTAACCGATTCCTAACTAATCCCTAACTAACTTGTAACTACCCCCAACTAACCAGGGAATATTCCTGAAATATTCTCCCATCTAGTCTTCTATACAAACTCTATAAATACTATTCATTTTTTCATTCCAAATTCATTTTCCATTCCGACCCATTACTGTGCAGTCCACCAAACTTGGCCTCTTGCAATGGGTTCTTAATCCACACTTTGTGGATTCAAAGAACAACGCAGAGATATCCTTTCTGCGCGAGAGCTCGTGGCCATGGCGGTGGAGTTTCTGCTTCGCAAAGCTTCTCTGGTTGCGACGTTCATAGCCGATCTCCACTGCAAAGGCGTTAATAATCTCCTCAAGTAGGCGGTTTCCTCCACCTTTGGTATACGCGCTCCTCAAAGCATACCTTAAACACTATCTTGTCAAAACTCGGGATAGGCATGGGCCTGAGCCTATGATAATGCCTAGGGATACACCAAATCCATCAAGAAGAGAAGCAATTTGTCGCTCAAGAGCCTCAACTCGTGCTAAATCATGAGACTATCGAGTGCACCTAGATTGCGTACTAGTGGAGGAAGCTCTGGATGCCTATAATATTGCTACATATGCGTCGTATGACCATGTCCCATTGTAAGTACCCCATACGAAGACCACCAACCATGGTCTTCTAAAATTCAACATCTAACTTAGTTGGGGCCTGAATGGAAGTACCCTCTCCCTGAGCTAGTAAATTAGGAACCCGATGTGCCTCGACATGGAGTCTCAATACTCTTCCTATATTATTGTATCAATCCCTATGGCTAGGTATTCTTTGTGTGTGTTTGTGTTTGTGTTTGTGTGTGTGTGTGTGTGTGTGTGAGATACTCTTATAATATTATTGTATCGATCTCTATGGCTAGGTATTCTTGTGTGTGTGTGTGTAATATTATTGTATCGATCTCTATGGCTAGGTATTCTTTATGTGTGTGTCGTATCGATCCCTATGGCTAGGTATTTTGTGTGTGTGTGTGTGTGTGTGTGTGTGTGTGTGTGGCCAGGTATTCTTTGTGTGTGTGTGTGTGTGTGTGTGTGTGTGTAAGAGATACTCTTATAATATTATTGTATTGATCTCTATGGCTAGGTATTCTTTGTGTGTGTGTGTGTGTGCGTGCGCGCGCGCGTGCATGTGTGTGTGTCCTAAGGAATATGGAAAAAATATTATCAAGGTTATGTAATGCTTACATAACTCTTCAATTTGTCATATTTCTGTCCTTACTCCAGGAACACATTCACCACCACTCCCTTATGAACTAAAAAAAACATTAATAATATAGTTTAAAAATATTATATAGTTAATTTATTAAATTAAATATAAATTAATAGATATCTATCAACAACGGTAGATACCATGCGACAAAAATGCTCTGTCATCAGAATCGAGCAAACACAACATTTTCCATCCTTTGCCCTACTTGTTTACTATTTGGAATCATTATCAGAGCACATTAATCAAGTACGATCCGACCTTTGTTCGGTTCTTTCATCAGCTCATCATTATGATTTCGTATCACATGATTGGTCAACTTTGCAATGAATAAATTGAACTAGCGTATGATCTTATTATCATAGAATGGTGCCTGAAAAACATAAGAGTATACTAAGTTATATTACATTAGAATTAATCAAAATTAGATTGAAAAGTAATTGATATACAAAATTTGTTTACCCTAATGGTATACCTGCTATGTCTTCTTATTGTTAGGAGGATCATAATAGTTGATCCAAGGACCACCATAGGTTCTCCTGACAAACTTACCAGCGTCCTACTGGCTTTAGACGGTCGTTACCTAAAAATATGATTACTGTTTAACATAATATAAAATATGTATAGGAATCAAAGCAAATTAAGATCATCCAACTTCTTAATATATTTTTAACTTATGATGCCTGTCAAGTCGGATCTCGATCTTGGGATCATCATGAAGCTTGCAGGAAGGATCATCCAACTTGCACTAGTAGTGGAATGACCTCATCAATAGCTTCATGGGAATCCAGATCCTCCAACCTCTACAGTAGTTGGACTCAAGTCTCGACGTAGTTCAACGAATCACCTATTGGTTCTTGGACTAAGAGAAATTCAATGTCTTGAACTATTGGAACAAAGAGTAAAACAAGGTCGGTATGATGGAGTGGTAAGAGATGAATGTCCCGACCCTCCATCTAGACGAAGCACTGTACTTTCATGACTCGTGAGTGAACTGCATCGTCCTCCAGACATACATGACAACAACTTAATAAGAAAAGATGCATATATATAGCGTATATTATTAGACGGTGAACAAAAAAAAAGAACGATCAAAGCCACTCACTACTATTGAAGAATTACTGAGAGAACAAGAATCTAACGATCTAATCAAACTTCGCCTACGCGATCAACTACATTTGTACCAATTGAGGATCAATATTCTTCTTCTCTCTGTCTTCCATAATTTGATATGAATGCAAAAATTTATGAAGGCAAGCAATGAAATCCATTGAAAATATCCACGAAAATGCATACATAAAACCAACAACGAAAGCATCAACAAAAATGAACAGTAAAAATATTTAAGGAAGAGACTCTTATATAGAGTTCTTCTCCAAGACATAATCCACTACATTTAGGACTAAATTCTAAATATGCCAATTCATAGATTGGAAGGTCTCAATTCGATTTGTCCCAATCAATTGATATCAATAGGATTAATCCACACATAGAACCTACGATTGAGAGCGGGGTTGTAAACCCCCTGATTATCGACTATGGACAATTGGATAATTTGATTTGATTTGATTTTATAATTCATAAATAGGATGGTGAATATATTTCTACATTTTTTATAGTTAAAATTATTTAATAATAATGTGCATTTAATGTTGTGACCCAAATGTTGAGAAAGAAAAGCGAAAACCTTTCCCCAAACTAGAAAGTACCTGCGAGAGAACCAAGCAATACAACGCACGAACCAAAACACCAAAACAAACCACGCAGACACAGAGAATTTTTTGACGTGGAAAACCCTTGCGAAAAAAACCATGGGACGATCGGAGTCCAACCCTGAGAAGCCTTCACTAATGAAATAAAGGAGTACACCCTCTACAAACTTCTCCCAATCCAAATTGGATTCCCACAACACTTAGAAGCAAGAATAATGATTACAAGGCTACGAAGAACAAAGACGACGAGTAGAGATTACCCGAACACGATCCTCCTTCGAAAATGACCTTCAATCCTCCTTCTTCTCTCCCAAAGTTGCAAAGGTACTCTTGCCTCTTTTCTCTCTTTTTGTTCTTTAATGTTGTGTTGTAATTAGGGTTAGGAATAACCATGTATAAATTCCCTAATTCGCAGCAAAACCTGGACCGTAGGATACGTTCCAATGGTGATCAATAACCCTGAAAAATGCTTCACCCCGACGACACAGAGTTCGGCCAGAACTCTGTGTTTGGCAACCAGAGCCATTCTGGAACCAAAAGGCAGAGTTTGGTCATAACACTGTGTGGGGGCAGAGTTCGGCCCGAATCTGCCCCCCTGTTCCAGTATGTAATCTGGTGGCTCCCGAGCTTCTGCTTCGTCTCCGAATGGCCTCGTCACCTCCCCGAGCTTCTCTGACACACAGACGACGCTCGTCGCACTCCGGGGTCTTCTCCACATAGGTTGGGAACCCAACCCACTCCAAAAAATCTCTCCCTTCACAACTAGGTGGAGGAGGTCGTCATCCCGACGATCTGCCTGCAGTACTCAAACTTTTTCCTCGGTAGAACCTTTATGAGCATGTTCGCTCCATTATCATCAGTATGAACCTTCTCAAGCGTCGCGTCCTTCTTCTCAACCACATCCCGTATCCAATGATACCGAGTCTCGATGTGCTTGGACCGACTATAAAATGTCTGGTTCTTTACAAGGTGAATAACACTCTGACTGTCGCAAAGCAAAGTATACTGCTCTTGTTTCAACCCTATTTTCTGTAACAACTTCTTCATCCACAGCAGCACCTTGCAAGCCTCCGTCGTCGCAATGTATTCCGCCTCCGTCGTTGACAAGGCAACACACTTCTGCAACCGCGACTGCCACGATACCGCTCCTCCGGCAAACATCATCACATAGCCCGAAGTTGATCATCTCGTGTCTACATCTCCAGCCATATCAGCTTCGATATACCCAACCAGCTTCGGCTCGTCACCACCAAAAGAAAGTCTCCAATCGGCAGTGTCCTGAAGGTATCGTAGAATTCACTTGACCGCACTCCAATGTACCTTTCCAGGATTTAAAAGATACCTGCTAACAGTGCCAACTGCATGAGCGATGTCTGGCCTCATACACACCATAGCATACATAAGGCTCCCCACAGCTGAGACATATGGAACACGCTCCATATCTTCTTTTTTGTCCTCGGTAGATGGACACTGCTCCTCAGTGAACTTAAAGTGGACCGCAAGGTGGCAACTTACTTTCTTCAACCCGTCCATCCTGAAATGCTGAAGTTGTCACGCCCCAGAACCAGAATACCGGAGAGCGGGGGCAGACATAGCCAGCTACGCAATCCCAAAGTACGTTAATACTCTAAAATTACGTATAAGCTGTCAAGACATGGGGGTTACTCTACAAGCCATCAGTCAATCCTATGGTTTAACAATCCTAGGTATCTCAATCACAGGTAATTATACAAGAGCAAAGAACACGATCATCATACATACAATAGTAAGACGTCCCGAACCATATATACATGACTGATCATGAAGCCAGTACCACAGATCTGAGGACTAGCTAGAGTATTAGTCGTACATGATAATGACTAGCTATAGTCTAGAATACACATATCAGTGGGAGAATGAAAAAGAAACCCACTGAGGCACTTTGGTGCTCCGGCTGGTCACCGTCGAGTAGATGGTACGGTAGATCATTCGGGCTCTTCTATTAGAACCTGGCCATGCAAAACCAGTGGGGTCAGACCCCAAATAGCAAGTACCACAAAGGAGGCCGAACTATGAACTTAAAACCAGCAATCATTAGCAAACAAAGCAGGCAATAAGTAAGGGAGGATCGAGAATTCGTGCGGTACCAATGCACTCATCTCGACCATAGAGAGACTGTAAGTAAATCATCATTTGACATAAAGTAAACTGGAGAACATGTTAAATAAATAGAGCCATGCAATATACGAAGAGAGGACGAAGGCACTGTTCCGGAAGTCAGGTTACAACCCTTAAACCAAACAAGGACCGGGATTGTAACCCTTCGCCTGAATAGGACTTGGTCTCTGATCATTTATTGCTAGAGGTGACAATCATTAAGTGACAGTGAGAGAGTGACAATGTAGAGTATAATACATTAGAGTGACAATCATTGCAATCATTATCCTGGAACAATTAGGAACTGGATCTAGACAAGACTTAGACTGGAAAGGTGATATACGATAGGATAACCATGGGACTATTCAGATAACCAGGTTACAACCCGTAAACCAAACAAGGACCGGGGTTATAACCCTTCGTCTGAACAGAACTTAGTTTCTCCCACCATTTATCGGCAAGATAAAATAAAAAATTAGGGCATGTAACAATCACGTACAAGATCAAGACAAGACTTGACAGACTGAACTCCATCCAACATTCACGGCCAAGCAATAAGTACGGCTTGACACTTTAACTAGCTAGGGTTATCACAAGCTTAGTTACTAACAAGATGCAATGAGAATTCCAAGTCCGGTTACCTGTTTGTTACTACCTGAGTGATCCCAGCAAGAAAAGGAAAAGATAGCATGATATAGCAGACACACTGTAGTAAGATACATGTGTCCTAAGGTACCACACTCGACGGCGGGCTGGAAGTGCGCTCATCTCGACGGATAGCAACAAATCCCATGTATATATATATATATATATATATATATATATATATAAGGTCGGGACCAAAGGGGCAACAGGTAACTGGAAAATTCTCCATGAACTATTTGATCAATCTAGTCATTAACCTAGCCAGATTCAGTATGAATCCCTGATCGTGGTACTCAGGGATCATGCCTTAGACATGATGCAAGACACAACCGGACTAGTAGTTTATACAAGCACAATCATCCACGGTGTCCAGGCCAATGAATTGATTTGTCAAGAGTGCGCCACGACGGGCCACTATCATTATCATTATTACTTATCAAGAGTGCGCCACGACGGGCCACTATCAAGCATGTCAGGGTACTTGTCAAGAGTGCACCACTACGGGTCACTGCCGTGTCATGTGTAGCAGGTCAAGTTATCAAGTCAAGTTATCATGTCAGGAGTGCACCACGGCGGGCCACTATCAAGTATTTCAGTTCTTGGTCACACCATGCCAGGTACAATTGTCATTTCAATCATGTCAATCAAATCGGGATTTATCAAGTTCAGGACAAAAGGCGTAAGGATATAAAATGGACATAAAAATATACAATAAGGATAAATGTGTACTCCGTAGGAACTCAAGTTACAAAAAAGAGCCACAAGACTTGGATATACTAAAATAAACAAAATATAAAATACAGGACATGACAGAGCCATGTGGCTCGGGCAAGGCTGGCTCATGCGGCAGGATTAATCAGATGCATACGGCTGAATTTATGGGGTTCATGCGGCTCAGGAAATCCGAGTCCATGTGGCTCAGGACGGGTCGGGGTACATGCGGCCCGAGATGATACGGGTTCATGCGGCTCAGGAATCACTACCAAAATAAATCATATCAGCGACGTAATTAGCGACGCCAACTTAAAACGTCGCCAATATTTTTGGTTTTAGCGACGCCAAATTTAAGCGTCACAATACATCGCTGGTAGCGACATACAGCGACATATTGCGACTACCTATAGTCTAATAAAAATCAACGTCGTTGATTTGTCGGAAAACGTCGCTAGTTTTATCAGTTCAGCGACGTTTAACGTCGCAAAGTCTATAACGTTGCCGAATATTAAACTAATACCGACGCTTTGCGACGTATTTTTGGCGTCGCTAATTTCTGCTAAATAGGGTTTCCTCGGTTCCAATTTTTATTTCTCCCTCTCTCCAAATTCTTTGTTCCCGTCCCTCTTCCCCCGACCTCGACAACAGCCCGACCACCTTCCCTCCGATGCCGCTCATCCTCCTCCTCTACCGCGAGCTCCTTCTCCTCCCTCCGGCGAGCCCCTTCTCCTCCTCCTCCTCCACCGCGAGCCCCTTCTCTTCCTCCATCGCGAGATCCTCCTCCTCCACCACCGCGAGGAGACTGAAGGTAAACCCTAACCCTAATTGAGGTGTTTTTCGTGTCCAAAATGGACACGGAGACACATTACGACCATGTGTTCACTGACACAGTGTGTTCGTGAGGTTTTGGACACTTTGTGTCCATTTGTTGGACACGTGGACACCCCCAAGCTTGCATATATATGTATTTCACCTCTGTACACTTAATTCCCTCCTCCACCACCGAACTTGTCCTCCTCCTCCTCTTCCACCACCGTGAGGAGACTGAAGGTAAATCCTAACCCTAATTGAGGTATTTTTCGTGTCCAAAATGGACACGGAGATACGTTACGACCATGTGTTCACTGATACAGTGTGTTCGTGAGGTTTTGGACACTTTATGTCCATTTGTTGGACACGTGGACACCCCCAAGCATGCATACATATGTATTTCACCTCTGTACACTTAATCTCCTACATACACTTGTGTATTTTCGTATTAATTTGGATTTACATATTGGGTTTGGGTTTCGATATAGTGTTTGATACATTGTTTCACCTTGCAACATTCCTACACTTATTTTAGACAACAAGTATATGAACCAATTAGTCAACATCTATTTGTTGAAGTATGGTACTCCATTCTTCGTAAGTTCTAGCTATATATGTCTCAAGATCCAATACTCGAAAATCCCAAAAAGAAGAAGAAGAAAAGAATAAAATGACATCGCTCAACACCCTATGACAACTCTTTGTAGAATTGTGTTAAAGTGTGAGTTCTACAGTATGAGTTCTACAGTATGGTTCTCTTTGTAGGATAAAATGACATTGCTCAACCCTATCGATCCTCCATACAAGTCTTCCTTCATCTATTGTCTTAAAGTGTGAGTTCTACAGTATGGTTCTCATTGTACAATTGTGTCTTATTTTAGACAACAAGGGTTTCCTATTTTTATAGGTAACATGGCAACATGTGTAAGGGAACATATAGGTGTGTGTTTGTGTTTGAAAGGGAGTGTCACAAGAGTAAGACGTGAGCATGTGTTAGTATTTTGAGCTGTGAGAGTGTTTGTTCTATTGAGGTTAGTACCAACTGGTAAGTTAGGTTAAAAGAACCTGGGAACTATGGTGTGGTTGTATACATCATGTATATGTATGTGTGTGTCTAGTGGGAGAAAGGGGGAGGGTTAACTAGTACCAGGTATTTGGAGAGGAGGGAGAGTTTATACTAGTATATATAGACTAATATCCTAAAACTTGACTTATACAACTTAGAAATGGCTAGTTTGACCAAGTTGGACTAGTTTAGCTTAGAGTTGGCTCGGTTGGACTATACATAATATATAGACTAATATCCTAAAACTTTACTTCTACAACTCAGCCTATATGAAATATTGTAGATACGGGTGATATACCGTCGCGATAATCTCTGACCACCGCACGCACAAACACGCGAAAGAAAAGTTAGCAATGCGAAAAGAAGATGACAGATAATCTCTGACCATTTAACGTAAAATGTCATGTGTACATATACTGCGGAAAGTGTAGACCGCATGAACTGACAATTGCATATCATTCACTACCTTGATGTATCTATCTTACAGAATTATGGAGCTGAATTACTATCTGCGGAATCGTACTTGGATGTACAACCATCATCCTGATGACATGTGCGGTGTGCGGGATGAATTCATAGAGGGCGTACACCAGTTCCTGCAGTTTGCCAAGGCGTTCCCTCAGTACATGGACGGTACCAAAATTAAGTGTCCATGTGTGAGATGTCGTAACTTGAAATATCATCCAGAAGTGGATGTCACGTATCATTTATACTCGAAGGGTTTCATGCCGAATTACTATCAGTGGAGAGAGCACGGAGAACTTGTGTCTTTAGCATCGGAGTACGAGCCTTATATGGATGTCCACAACAACGCTCCTTACGACGATGGGTTGGTGAACATGGTTTTCGACACGGCCGGGCCTAGTTTCGATCCGGATGATCATGATGCACCTGAGGAGGCACCGAACTCCGATGCTGCACAGTTCATGGAGTTGCTGGAGAATGCAAGGACTCCATTATATCCTGGTTGTGAGGATCATTCACCGTTGGAGGTAGTTACAAGATTGTTGAGCATCAAGTTCGATTTTAACATGTCGCAAGATTGCTACAACCGTCTTATGGAGTTGCTTATAGAAATATTGTCTGAGGGTGCGAAGTTGCCTAAAGACTTCTACCGGTCTAAGAGGATGGTTAGATCACTCTGGATGGGATACGAAAAAATTGATGCCTGTCACAACGGGTGCATGTTGTACTACAAAGACGACAAGGATGAAGACGCCTGCAGATTTTGTGGTGTCGATCGCTACAAGGCATGTGGTAGAGGAAAGTCTGTCGGTGCCAGGAAGCCTACCTCTTCGATGCACTACTTGCCGTTGATGCCGCGGTTGCAGCGGTTGTTTATGGTGAAGGAAACTGCAGAAAATATGAGTTGGCATAAGCGGGAACATACCGAAGGAGTGTTGGATCACCCATCTGATGGAGAAGCATGGAAGCACTTTGATCGAGAGTATCCAGATTTTGCTTCTGATCCGCGTAATGTCAGATTGGGTCTCTGCTCCGACGGTTTTACCCCATTCGGACTTTCGGGATCCCAGTATTCGTGTTGGCCTGTGATCGTAACCCCGTACAATCTACCGCCTTGGATGTGCATGAAGACTCCGTATATGTTTCTCACCGTTATTATCCCAGGTCCGAACAATCCGAAAAGGAACATCGATGTGTATTTACAGCCGTTGATTGATGAGTTGAATCAGCTGTGGAAAGTAGGTTCCAACACGTACGATGTATCTAGAAAACAAAATTTTCGGATGCGGGAAGCACTTATGTGGACCATCAATGACTTTTCGGCCTATGGAATGTTATCTGGATGGAGCACGCATGGTCGTCTTTCATGTCCGTATTGCATGGACAGCACTAAGGCTTTCCGTTTGAAATACGGAGGCAAACCGTGCTTCTTCGATTGTCATCGACAATTCCTGCCGAAGGATCATCCGTACCGGAGGAACATGAATGCTTTTCGTGCTGGCGTTGCAGAGAAGGCTAATCTCCCGTCAAGGTGGACCGGATACACGATATGGAAAGAGGTAAAAGATTTACTAAAAGCTATTGAGCAGCCTGCTACGGGCTACAAGTGTGATGGATTTGGTCGCACTCATAACTGGACGAAGAGGAGTATATTCTGGGATCTTCCATATTGGAGCACCAATCTGATTAGACATAACCTTGATGTCATGCATATCGAGAAGAATGTGTTTGACAACATAATTAATACTGTAATGGACGTAAAGGGGAAGACGAAAGACAATCCAAAGGCTAGATTGGACTTGGAAGAAATATGTAGACGTCCTGCATTGCATTTGATAGAGGACGGGAATGGGAAGTTGAAGCAGCCTAAGGCAATTTTCTCACTGGAGAAGGAGGATAAAGTGAGGCTTTGTAGGTGGATTCAAGGTCTGAAATTTCTAGATGGGTATGTTTCGAACTTGAGAAGATGCGTCGACCTCAAGGAGAACAAACTGACAGGTATGAAGAGCCATGATTGTCACGTATTCATGGAGCGGTTAATTCCGATTGTATTTCGGGAATTCTTACCGCAGGCAGTTTGGGATCCATTGACGGAGCTTAGCATATTCTTCAGGGACCTTTGTTCTAAGAAATTGCTCGTTGAACGTCTAGAAAAGCAAGAGAAGGACATTACGGTAACACTGTGCAAGCTAGAGAGGGTATTCCCTCCTGGATTCTTTGACTCTATGGAGCATTTGCCGATTCATCTTTCCTACGAGGCACGTGATGGTGGACCCGTCGAATATCGATGGATGTACCCGTTCGAGCGACATTTGAATCACCTAAAAAGAAAGGTGAAAAATAAGGCTCGGGTCGAGGGTTCTATTTGTGAAGCCTATATTCTCGAGGAGATTACAAATTTCTGCTCCTCCTATTTCAAACCTCATGTTGCTACGAATAGAACGAGGGCTCCGAGAAACGACGATGAATATCAAGAATTTAATGATGGAATACTGAAAGTATTCAATGCATCCGGAAAGCCTTCGAGAAAAATAAAGAAGAGATATTTGAATGACGAAGAGCTAAGGGCTGCTCAGTTGTATGTATTACTCAATTGCGATGAGAATGAAGTGGAGAAGCTAGAGGGGTAAGTAACTCAGGATGATGAGTTTACGTCACCTCAATGTAATAGTATAAGCTAATATTATTGTACTAATCGGCGGTTGCTTCGTTGTTTTCCAGCACATATAATGATGAGTTGAGGCTGGTTAGACCGTACCTAACAGACGAAGCATTAGAACAAGAAATGAGACGTCATTTTCCTTCTTGGTTGAGCGAATATGTAAGTAGCTCGGTAATTACTGGCCTCTTCTAATGCAACTACGCAATAAATAACTTATTATCGCTTCTTTGATATTCAGGTCGATCGTCTAATTTCACCCAAGATTGAATTAATTAGAACTCTTGCCAAGGGACCAATTACTCTTGTTAAAATATGGCCAAGTTACTGTGTCAATGGCTTTCGGTTCAAGTCGATAAATGCTCCGATCAGAGACAGCTTCCTGGATCTTGATTCCACAAAAAATAGTTGTTTGTGTATCAAGTCTTCGAACTACAAAGACGTCGATCCAAGAAATGATTTCTTTGGCATCTTGCGAGAGATTGTGGAGTTGTCATATAATAATAGCAGAGAACCTGCAAAGATCGTGTTGTTCAAGTGTGAATGGTTCGATCCGATTGAAAATCAAGGTTGGAAAATTGACAAGCATGGTCTTCTGGATATAAACTACAAGCGTAGATATCAAGGCTACGAACCGTTTGTCCTAGCAACTCAGGCTCAGCTCGTGTACTTTACAGCTTATCCGAGACGGGGAGCAACGAAGTCTGACTGGTGGACAGTATGCAAGACTAAAGCCAGAGATACTTTTGATGTTGACGAAAAAGCTTACCAGGAGGACGAGCTACCTCTTGTAACCAATATTGTCGATGTGGACTCCACGGAAGTTATGCATTACACGACACATAATGTAGAAGATGTAGAATTATCCGAAGAGGAAGACGAAGCCGACGAAGACGAAGATGAAAGTGAAGATGAGGAGGAAGAGGAAGATGAGGTCGAGGAAGACGAACAAGATGATTATTCTGAAGATGATTGAGAGAGATATACTTATCTGAACTTAGATGTTTCTTCTAGAATATATTATCTGGACTTAGATGTTTATTGTAGAATGTATCATCATATGTTGTCTTGGTTATTATCTTGTCTTTGTTGTACTTTCATATTTCTAGTCTCTATTATTTGTTGTACTTTCATATTTCTAGTCTCTATTATTTGTTGTACTTTCATATTTCTAGTCTCTATTATTTGTTGTATTATCATATGATGTTATCAGGTATGGCAGGTCATCGCGGAGCGTACCGAAGGGGACAACAAGGTCACTCTCCTCCGGTACTTCCTACAGGTACTGCTAGAGGACGGAGTTTTCCAACGGTACCTCATTCTGGTACCGGCTCTGGATCCTCGTCGCCAATTACTCCTCCATATCGGACAGTAGGTGGGCCTGGTGGGGCAACGTCACGTGGCATATCTCCTGGGACGAGTAGTTCCAGGCCTGTTGAGAGTGATCGCCCGTCTAGCGTTCCTACTGCTGATACGATGATGGAGACGGATGAGCAGATGGCGGAGGCTGCGGCAACGGCCGAGGCGGCGGCGCCGACGGCTGACCAGCATCATGCAGATGATGTGTGCGCACCTCCGGAGGAGAGAAGGACGGAGATCTGGGCCGACGGTACAATGTAGGTATTTTGGTTTATAATTTTTTTCTTTCTATTTTATCATAATTTAACTTTTTTCATGAATATAATATGTTTGTGTAGATATCGTCCCCCAGAGGTACAGAGACGTCTAGGCCACATGCTGAGGCATAATTATGGTGGTGCTTGGATTAACTACTCTGAGGCTCCAGACGAAAGGAAGGCCTTCTGGTTTGCGCGCTTCAAGGTTAAAATATATTTGATTTTAACATGAATCATATAATTTTTGTATATTATATATAACTGATAAATATTTGGTTTGCGCTCTTCTAGGATATGTTTTTCTATCCACCGCACCGGGCCGAGCTTATCGAGGGGATGTTTCCTGCCGTCGCTGCCAAGCTGATATGCGACTCTATCAATGATCAGAAGGATCGTGATCGTGCCGGAAAGCCGATCCAAGGTTGGATCACCCCTGATCAATTGAATGCAATGAAGGCTCGATTCGAGGAGCCAAAGTACAAGGAAAAGTCGAAGAAGGCCAAGGCGGTTAGGCAACATGCCTCGAAGTGGTGCGGTGGGTCGATTTCGATGACAGAACATTTCCGTCATCTGGTATTTCTTCCTCTTTTAGAAATATTATTTTAATGCAAAATCGATAAATTATTACTAAGATAATAAATTTAATTACAGGTAAGGAAGGTCGGTAACGCCGACATGGTGACCGTCTTCTTGGCCACCCATCGTCGCGGCGCTGACCTTATTGACGAGAGGGCCGAGCAGACTTATGTAAGTATTACAATACGTTATCTTAATTTAATACTTCGTATCAAGTTTAATATAACTTAGTAAATATGAAGCAAATAAATATTCATGTAGTTAGTAATAATAAGTACATTAATTAGAAATTAGAAATAATAAGTACATTAATTAGAAATTAGTAATAATAAGTACATTAATTAGAAATTAGAAGTTAGTAATAATAAGTACTTTCTAGGCCGAGTATCAGAGGCTGCGGGAACGGGCGGCTGCTAGTGCACCTGATGCAGGCGAGGCCGGTACTTCCTCGCAGCCCACTCAGGCTCCGTCGGAGGACGAGCTGTGGATTGCCGCCGCTGGTGGACTCCGTAGGGGTTCGTACTACGGTACGGGATCCTATGGCGCCCTAGTTACGACCCAGTCCTCTAGGATATCTCCTGCTAGTGTGCATGGTCCACAGCCGTCCCAGGAGTCTGCCCGAGTCCACCAGATGATGGAGTCTCTCCGTGACGACCTGCTACGACGGATCGAGGAGCAGTCTCAGCACGACGATCCTGCGCTGCTAGCACGATTGGATGTGCTCGACCGCGGCATTATGGACCTCAGGGAGACGACTGAGAGGACAGAGCGCACCGTTGGAGGGTTAGAGCGTACGGTCACGGAGCTGCAGACAGGACAGGTGACCATGGCCGAGAGGATGAGATTGGCACAGGAGTCGATGGTCGAGAGCAGTGATAGAATGTTATCTATCATGGATTCATACCACCAGCGACTTGCAGCGTTGGAGCGTGCTGGTATTCCGGGTGTGCCTTCATCGTCGTCGACTCCGCCGCCTCCACCGCCATCTTCTTCGACACCGACTCCACCGACATCACTGCCTCCATCGGTATCGATTTTACGTGAGGAGTATCAGTTGTTCTTATTCCTTCGTCGCGGCGGTGCCCCTTTCTGTACCAGATTCCTAGTAGTCCTAGTTAGGACTGTTTCTGTGTTTGTTTCATTCTTTGTTTGTGACTTTTTTCATTCGTTGGTTATGTAGATTTGGATACTTGGTTGTTTGGATACTTGGTTATTTGGATATTTGGATACTTGGTTATTTGGTTATTTGGATATTTGGATATTTGGTTATTTGGTTAGTTGTTGTGTGATTGTTGTAAACTTGGTTATTTGGATATTTGGTTATTCGCAATTATCGACGTCAAGTATACAAACTTGGTTAGTTGTGTACAGCGAGAAATGGACATTCTGTGATTGTTTGGATCCTATTCTACAGTGAGAAATGGTTATCTTTTTAAACTGCAGGGAGAAATGGACATTCTGTATTTTATTTTTTTATTTTTTTTGCAGATTTAGCGACGTTTACCGACATTTACCGACGGACACCGACGTAAGTTTGCATCGGTAAACGTCGGTAAATATGCCATATTTTCCAGTTTACCGACGTTTTAGCGACGTTATAAATGTCGGCGAACGTCGGTAAACGTCGGTGTTCGTCGCTAATATTCCCAGGAATTCCCAAGAATTACCGACGTTTAGCGACTTTGATCATGTCACTAAACCACCGACTATTCGTCGGTAATACGTCGGTAATTTACCGATGCGTAGCGATACACAGTAATACGTCGGTAATCCACCGACGTCACGGCGGTAGGCGTCGGCAATATACCGACGTATATATACGTCGGTAAACGTCGATAATGGCGACGTTTTGCGACGTTTCGAAGATTAGCGACTTACATTTCAGCGACTATCACGAAACGTCGGTAATTTCGTCGCTAACTTTATTTAGCGACGAAATTTGTCATTTTAGCGACGTCTTTATGCGTCGCTAAAACGACTTATTCTGGTAGTGAATGTGGCGCATATGCGGCCAGCGGGAGATGGGTCATATGCGGCTGGGAGAGACTAGTCCTCATGCGGTTGGGAACGAGTCTGCCTTATGCGGCTCGGGGAGAACCAGTCTATGCGGGTGAGTTCAATTAAAGCCCTATGCGGCTGAACAAGGGCGGTTCATATGCGGCTGGGGACGTTCAAGTCCATGCGGCTGGAAGGATAAAGAATCTTATGCGGTTGGAAGAACTTCCCATGCGGCTGAGCTCAAGCGAGTCTCATGCGGCTGGGAAGGCCATGCGGCCAGAGGCTTGCCGCATGAGGATTCATGCGGTCAAGTACTGCCTATGCGGCTGAACTGTGCTTCTTCTCCAAATTTCCGAGAAGAAGTACACTAAGAAGCCATGGCTGCCAGAATGCATAAAACCTCCATCCGGAGTCCAAATCTGGACTTCCATAGGTCAAAATGGGGTAGAACGAGCTACTCTACAACATGAAACAATCAAAACTTGAAAATAACAAAGTTTAATAGATCAAAATCCATGAAAACCGAAATTGCTTCAAGTTAGATCTACAACAATCTGGCCATCAAAATAGAAAACTCCAAGTTCTAAACATGCTTAGAATGTAACAATAAAGGGAATGGAACAAACGGAATTAAAATCGTCCAACATTCGGTAAGGTGTACTTGCCTCTCTCTAATGGCTAGGGTTTGGTGGAAAAAAGAAAATGAATGATGGTGAATGAGGAGGGAGAGAGAAAAATTGGCTTATATAACAAGCTCAAGTGATCTCCACCATTCATTCCTTTCCACTCAATCTAAACCATACACCTCATCTCATGAGAAACCAAACCAAATCAAGTCAAAGTGGAACCGAACCAAATAAAACCAAATCCAAGTTAAACCAAGTCATGAAATCCTATACTTAGGAAATTTTAAAATATCACACAAATCGATAAATACAAAATACGGCTCAAATAAACACGTATCCGTATAAAATATCGATACAGTGAGACGGGTCTCACAGAAGTACCCGGTAAATGTACTTCTTTTGGGACAAATGTAGCAGCTTAGACTCTCTCTCTCTCTCTCTCTGCTGATCTCCATCCCATGAATAGTCTTCGCTGCGCCCAAATCCTTTATAGAGAAGGTCGCGTCCAGTTGGCGCTTCAACTCCGCTATCCTAGTGGCATTCCGACCCACTAATAGCATATCATCAACATAGAGCAATAAAATAATAAAATCATCCTCGGTAAAATACGTCACAAATATACAGTGATCCGACATCGTCCGTGCATAACCATGCTCTCCCATAAACGACTTGAACTTCCTGTACCACTGCCTCGGAGCCTGCTTCAGACCATACAAGCTCTTCCTCAACCGGCAGACCAAATGTGACTTGCTCTTCTCATAGAATCTCTCTGGCTGCTCCATGTATAACTCCTCCTCAGGATCACCGTAGAGGAATACCGTCTTTACGTCCATCTGTTCGACCTCCAAGTCGAGACTGCCTGCCAATGCTAGCACCACCCGAATAGACGAATGCTTGACGACATACGAAAAGATCTTATCCTAATCTATGCCTTTCCGCTGACCGTAGCCTTTAACTACCAGCCTCGTTTTGTATCGAGGGCGAGTAGCATCATCCGTCTACTTTACTCTAAACATCCATCGATTCTTCAAAGCCTTCTTGCCCTTTGGCAACTGCACCAACTCGTAAGTAGAATTGGCATGTAAGGAACTCATCTCCTCTTGCAAGCCTGCGTCCAATCATGCCTTTGTTCGTCTTCCATAGCCTCTGTAAATCTTTCGGGCTCTCCTCCTTCAGTCAATAGCACATACTCACCCGGTGAGTATCTCGTAGATGGTCGACGATCTCTGTCGCTCCTTCTCAATGGACCACTGGTGTTGGCCGTATACCGACAGCCTCCTCTGTTTGCTATTAAAATTGTTTGATTGAAAACTTTAATACAAACAGAACAGTGTTGCAATATAGGACTTAGACGTAGTTCTAGGAGTACACTTTTGTTTAAGTTGGGTCCTTAGTGCCAATGGAGCGAGTGGTAATGCGTTGACTCCGTTGACCGACTGACGACGGTTATCGGTTCTCTGAAGGTGTGGATTGCTCTGGGTGCTGGAGCTTGCTGAGAGGAGGAAGACGTTGAGTGTCTGTGTCTGCCTCTCTGGTGATTCCTTGTATGTTCGTTGTGGATTCTGTGTGTGTGTGAAGGAGAAGATCCCTCTATTTATAGTTTTACAGGCTGGCTGCTCATGCGCGCATGTAGGATGCGCCGGTGTATGGAGATGCCACGTAGAAGTTGCTGACGGGGGCGCACGGATGATGTGCCCTGATTGAGAGGTTGAAATCTTCATACTGCTGTTGTGAGCCGGCACGTAGCAGAAGAGAAGATCTTTCTGTTGCTAAAATCTTGGACGAGTTGAGTCAAAGGACACATGTCGTCGACTCATGGCTTGAAGATCTCGAATTTGGGGGGGGGTAGTGATCTGGTGAGCTGCGCCTTGGATCTGGGCGCAGGAGGAGGCTGCGGCTCATAACCTTTAGGAGTTACAAACCATTTAGGGCGCATGGCTTTTGAGGCGCATGCAGGTGACCTTCCTTCTGTCTTTCGGGATCAGAGATCAGTCTGGGCGCATGGCTTTTGAGGCGCATGCAAAGCTTCAACTGGAGACTCTTCTTCTGTCTTTAGGGATCAGTGAAGGGTCTGAGGCGCACGGCTTTTGAGGTGCACGCTGGTTTGGACGCATGGCTGTAGAGGCGCATGGCGATTTGGACGCATGGCCGTAGAGGTGCATGCGGATGGCCACGTGGCAGTAGCCGTCGGAATAGAGTCATGATGATGCTGACGTTGCCGACGCTTCGTTTTCTGAAAAAGCTGTCAACTGTTCAGACTTTGGGAAGCGTGCTGCCAACTCTGGTGTCAGTTCAACATTTAATGTTTGTGACGTTCGATGGACAGCTGAGTGGGCACATTGGTTGGTGTTCCACTCGGCATGGAGATGTGAGGGGAGGCGCATCCTCTGTGATGCGCCGGGTACTGTAGGGCGCGTCTGTGTGATGCGCCTGATGCTGGAGGGCGCGTCCGTGGGATGTGCTGTTTGGCTGGCGCATCCGACATGTCCTTTAATGACGCGGCTGTCTCGCTCCTCAAGTACTATAAATAGCCGTTTGGCTGAATTCGAGGCGTCTGGTTCATCCATTTAATACAAATTCATTACACAGAATTCGGAGAGTCATCCACTTGGCGCGTGGATTTGATTTGCCCGGCCTATAAATAGTGGCATGGAGAGAAGGTTTGCTCCTCATTCCCTCACGTACTTCCAACATGAACTTGGATATGTGGGTGCATTCTGTTGACGAAGTGCTCCCGAGGGTAAAGATGAGACGTCGTGTTGTCTTCGATGCACTTGAAGGTGACTGTTACATCCAAAAGACGGAGTCGAGGGCTTCTGAGGCAGGCGGAAGGTGCCTGTTGCATCCAAAGATAGGGATGTTCGGGCCTCGTCTCCGTTGTTCCTGAAGGGCCGTAGATCGGAATGGTGGTGCTAGGCTCTCTCTTCCTTCAAAGTGGGTACCGCCCACTTTGATTGTGTTGAAAGCCCCTTGTGCCATGATTTCGATCACGGTCTTCCTTGGTCTTTGGAGGCTCTTTCGAAGCCTCCCCTGGCCACAGCATTTGCGGTGCTCTTCTCTTCCTTGGTTCCAGCCAGAGGGTTAAATGCTTTGCTTGGCGAAGCACTTATCAGGTGAGCCTGGCTAGAAGAGCGGCACATAACTGGGCTCTGCTCGGCCAGGTGAGCCTGGTTGGAAGAGTTGTACATAACTGAGCTGCTGAAGGGATGCACATAACTGAGCTGGATGCACATAACTGAGCTGCTGAAGAGATGGTAGGATACGCCTGGCTAGAGGCGCATGACATCTGCTGCGCCTGGCTGACAGCGTATGGTGACTGCTGCGCCTATCGGAAGGCGCATGGTAGTTGCTGCGCCTATCTGGAAGGCGCATGGTGGTTGCTGCGCCTATCTGGAAGGTGCATGGTGGCTGTTGGCTGTAGATCTAGGATCCTTCCTTTGTAGAAATTCTCCTTTGTACAACCTTTTCTAGACATGTAATAGACTTTTATATATATAAATAAAAAGTCCTTCTTCGAATGTCTATGGCTTATTTGCTTAGCTGTCTGAGTTCTGGCGCATATAATGCCTGGCGCATGGGCTTTCTGGTTGTGAAATTCCATGCTTCTACAAGACCCCCTTCAAAGTTTTCAAAACTTTTGAATAAGTTTTGGAATACTTTGAATAAGAAGCATGGAGGTCAGGGCGCATGATTTTTGGGCGCATGCTTGTTCGTGCGCATGCTCTTTTCAGTTGATGATGATGACGCCTTAGTAACCCAAAAGATTAATGATGATCTTTTGGTTGTATTTGTTGTTATCTCCTCACGGAATCCGAAGCGACGGCTGAGATTAAACGTCATCGGTTCACGCGTGCGACCAAGCCCTATAAATAGGTAAGGGTTGGAGAGAGAGAGAGAGAGTTCATCTGCTCTGTGCCTTTGCTTTCTTTAGAGTTTTTTCTTCAAAATCCTAACTTTTTCTTCTCTGAGAGAATGGCTCCCAAGACTCCTTGCGGTGGTGCCGGCAAGGGAAAGGAGAAAGCAAAGGAGTTCGTCGACGAGGATGCACCTTTCACCCCTGCGACTCCGGCCGACGTTCGTCCCGAGGTGACAGGTGGGTTTCATCTCTTTCACATAAGCTTTTGGGCCAGACTGTGCCCTAACTCAAATTTGCTGACGCGTATGGACTTCTGTCCTGATGATACGCCGAGGTTCTATCCTGCCGACGTGCATAGGTTTACACCTTTATCATGCACCGAGGTTTAATGGCTGACGCGCATGGGTTTCGTACCCTGATGATGTGTCGAAGCCTCCGCTGACGCGCATGGGCTTACGCCTTGATGATGCGCCGAAGCAAGCTGACGCGCATGGGCTTACGCCTTGATGATGTGCCAAAGCAAGTTGACGCGCATGGGCTTACGCCCTGATGATGCGCCGAGGCTCTGATGCTGGCGCGCATGGGCTTACGCCCTGATGATGCGCCGAAGCTATTTGACATTTTTGCCTGACTTCTACCTTTGTTGTATCAGTGTCGATGACGATCCCTTTGTTGAATGAGGTCCTTCTGGACGCTTCTCTTTGTCAGATGGGAGTTGATTTTGACGAGGCGGTGATCAATCCTGCGAAGGATGCTATCTTACAGGACCAACCTCGTGAGAGAATACTACAAATCCAGACCCAGTTGCCTCTTTTCCTCCAGAGTATGATGGAGAGTGGTAAAGTGAAGTCTGCTGAATCCGAAGGTATAACTTTCTTAAAACCTGCCTTTCTATTTGGCGACCGACTAGTCTCTTCCGAAGCGAAGATACTGAGGATCAGAGAAGACTGGTTCTTTTCTGGCAAAGGCATGGTTTTGTACATGCGGCAGGTTGACCGCCAGTTGCCGCTGACGGCTTTTTATCGTCTAGCTTCGAAGAGAAGGATGGGTTGGGAACTTACTCCCTCTCAAGGAGGGGCCTTGGGAGGTACCCTCTCAATTGACGCCTCCTCGAACCAGCGAGATACTTTGACTGCTTCACGAGCCGGTTCTTCTTTCAGTTACCGAGCCTTGCGTCCTGGGAGCATCTACAGTGAGGTCCCAAACGACACGTTTCCCTTCAGTGCCCCGATCTTTGCAAATCGGATGCTGACATCAAAGGTGATGTATCCGACAGGTAGCTTCAGAGTCGAAGGCTGGTGTCACTACATCCCGAAGTGGGACGAGTTGACCACTTGGGTGCTTTCAAGGTTCGAGGTTGAGCTTAAAGAGATCGGGCTGACAGCCGCCATTCGGGCCACGCAGGCAGGCGTGGCCCTCAATAAGCCTATGTTCCTTGCGCTCTTGGAGCTTTTCAATGCCCAGACTGGCAGCTTCTTTACTCCGGTGGGGGAGTTGGGATTGGCCCTTCATGAGATGTACGAAGTGTCCAAGCTTCCTTGGGGCTCGGAACCGTACGAGGAATATTTTCCATCAAATGAAGAGATCCAAGTTCTGGAGGATAAGGATCCGGAGATGATGGCTGTTTTCAAAGAGGTGACAAGCCATCATTATCTGATGTACCGGAGGGACAAGGGCAAGACCCAGCCTCATGTGACTGCTTGGAGGGACTACGTCTTCAGGCAGGATTTGACGGATCCTTCGAGGATTCGGTTTGCGACTCCGCAGGGATTGAAGCCCGCGGAAGTGAGTTCTGAAATAAGCCGGCTGGACGAAAGAACCCCACACTCTAATGAGGGTGGCAAGGCTACGTACAGCTATTTCTGGCACTACGGGCACCGGATGTCATCCAAGGCAGTGTTGACGTCCTACTTGATGATATGGCTCCGGGATTGCGTATTTGTAGGTGGATCCGGTGCCGTCGAGAGGGTACATCGGAATCTCATTTTGCCTGCGGTGAAGTTGGCCTGTGGACGACCTTTGGCTCTCCTCCCCGCGATGGTGTGCAACCTGTTGCGCGGTTTGAGGTCCTTTGCCGATGATGTGATCCACGAGAGAGGTAATAATGATAACTTTCCCCGGGCCGAGCTGCCTTTCCATTATCTTATGGGGTGGCTGATCTTGTATCATCCGAACGTGATGAGTCCCGGTCCGGAGGAGGACCATGTCGAAGGAGATGCCTTCATTCGCCGCTTCTATAAGAGGAAGTGGTCTTACACTGGCGTCCCCGTTTGCAGGAGAGTCTTGTCCTACCTTCAGGGGTGGGAGATTGTCAAGGTTGGCCCGATCTTCAAAGATTTCGAGGCCGACCAAGATTTAGTTGACTCTGGCGAAGATGCGGTCACTCTGTCGAAATGGAGTTTTCGTTGGTTGCAGAGTATCCGGCCTTCTCACCTGGTCTACCGCAACCAGAATAGGTGTTATCTGGAGCCTTATCTGCCAAGCCGATTTGCTCGTCAGTTTGGCTATACCCAGTTAATGTTGCGGAATCCCAGTAGTAGTTTAGGCTTCATCGGGAGTTTGCTGGATGGAGCCCGGGGCTGGCAATATTATAACGCTGGATGCACTAGCGTTAAGTTCACCACGCCAGTTCGCAATCCTCGGCCGCCGATCCTATATCCGGCCGCCAAGCTGTATTGCACTATGACTGCTATGTCTCATGGTTATGACAGGGAGACTAGTTTCATTATTGGAACCCAGCTGGAGGCGACAGCGAATATGTTGATGGCAGCCCGATCATATCGTCCACCAGAGTTGGCGGGGTATCGGGCTGCTGCTGCAGTACCAGTGGGAGACCCGTCTGTCGGGAAAAGGCGTGCTGACACAGAAGCTGGTTCTTCTGTACCGAAAAGGTCGAGAAAGGCGCCGACCCCGAAGGTTACGGAAGTGCCACTTATAATGCCAGCAGGATCAATCCCTGCTGAGGTAAGGAATATTTCGTAATTCCAATTCTTTTCGTCATTGTGGCGACTTATGCTCTTCTTCTTGTAGGGATTGAAGAAGAAGTCCCGTGTTTCAAAATCGGGCGCTAGTAAACCGAAGGAGGTGGCAGGCTCTTCTGATGAGCGCATTCCACCGATGCTAATGTCTTCCGTGGAGGAAGGTCCCGAAGATGTTCCTACGAAGGTTTTAATATCTCCTGACTTCGAGGTTGCAACAACTTCTGGGAGAGCACCATCTGCCGTGGAGGCCTTGGATGCTGAGGGTCCTGCGGACTCGGGGCATCCTGATGATGAAGTGGACTGGAGTTCGTCGCCTTCCGATGACGTTCCTCCGGTCTTACAAGAATCTGCTGCGGGGACAACAGATATGGTTGAGACAGAGGAGAGGGTTGAATCCCCTCTTTATCATGATGAGGGGAGGTCGGCTGCATTATTGCCGAGTCCTACCCCGGCTTCAACCGTGGAAGTTGAGGCGGCTACCACTCAGGAGGTAGCGACAGATTCTGTCCCTGTTGAGGGACTCGATGATAAGACCCGTCTGCCAGTCAAGACCGCTGCGACGGGTCAAGAGACAAGTGATAATCTCCCTATTCTGCCAAGGGAGGTACCAACTGTTGATAGGACGTTGGGGGTAGAAGAGGTGGCTGTTGACGTCGGAGGTTCCTCCGGACTTGAGAAGGGTAAGGGTGTAGAACCCTCTGTAGCTCCTTCTACTTGGGGGACCATCTCGACGACTGTGCCGGCTCCTTCTGTTGCTTTGGCTCCTCGGGCTAGAAGTCCAGCCCCTGTTGATGAAGAGCCTATTGTTGCCGAGGTTCAAGCCTCGCTGGTTGAGGTTGGCGGATCTTCTTTCGGTCCGCAAACTGTAGTAGCTCCTCCAACTCCTGCCATGACACCGCAGGTCCTGGCGGATGCAGACGAGTAAGTGAAATTCCTCGTCGAGGGAGTATACAAAATGCTGCAGAAGGGTGTATCTGCTGTGATGGATGCCAACAGGAGTTTTACGACGGCAAAAGCTTTGGCAATGCCCTGCATCGAGCTGATTCATATTCACCAAGGCCACGACCACATGACCGAAATTCTGGAGGCTTCAGTGATTGAGCTGGATGAGCAGCTCGCGGAACTTCAACGCATCCAGCGAAACGACCTCTCTGTCCTGATAGATGCGGAGAAGGGGAAGCTGATTGCCGAGATCGAGTCTTCATACCAGGCCACCGTGGGCGTTTGGGAGCGCGAGGTGGCTGAGACTGAGGCTGCGGTAGAGCAGTTGTCTCAGTACATGAAGACGACGGTGGAAACTCGAGCTGCATTGGAAGCTAATATCGCGGATATCGACACCCAGATGCGCCGCCTTGAAGACCAACGGGCCCGACTCCAGTTAGAGGTCGAGCGTGTCCGGGCTGAACATACAGCATTCAAGAAGGATGAAGCGACTTTTACTCAGCGAACTCTTGCCTTGGCGCAGCAACGACAACAGCTTGATGAGAAGCATGCAAGTGATACTTCTGCTGGGGCCGTTGAATTGATGCGCCAAGAAGCAGAGCGACGAGTCCTGGCGACGGTGGAGGCCCGCGCAGTCGACTTAAAGCTTTGAGTCAGGGAGCTCTCAGCCCATCCTGGGGAGATTCAGGGACCATAGCTTTTTTTCTTTTTTCTTTTGTGTTCTTTTGCAACCCTTACTGGAGGATGATGTAGCTTCTTGTACTCCTTTTTTCAGAAGAATAAAGAAGTCTACAACTTTTTTTGTGATGTGTTCATCTTTTGTTGTCATGAACTTGATGATTTGTGTGGGCCTATTATCTTTTGCGCACCTTGATTTTCAGGTACAGATAATAAGTTTGAAGGAACCATTATGTTTGCTCAGAGGTAATGTGGACATGGCAATCATTGGGTTCGAAATGATAGAATCTCCCTACTCAGAGGTATTATGGACGTGGTAGGAATGATCTTGGGGGATACGCTGAACAACTCAGAGGTTATATGGACGTGGAAGTTCTGCGATAAATGTACGATAACGCAGGGGTTGTTTGTACAAGATGTTTACTCAGAGGTAATGTGGACGTGGTAAACATGAAGGGTAGCGTAGGCTTACGAAGTGTAAGATTCTGCTTTGTAGGGTGTAGAGAGACAGCTCAGAGGTAATATGGATGTGGTTATCTTTCTACTGGAAGATGCCACGGAACAGCTGGGTTCCGGAAGCGTATGAGTTTGTGGAAAGAGATTGTTTAGGGAAGTACATGTCTGGAGGATGTCAAGAATAGTACTTCTTTAGGAACTTGTCGTTGATGGGCATCATGAACAAGTCCCCATTGCGTTTGGCGAGGCGGTAAGCACCGTTTGAGTATACCGTCTCTATGATGAAAGGTCCTTCCCACTTGGGCTCGAACTTTCCTGGTGTCTTGTGGGTCAACACCATTGGTCTTCTGACTGCTAAAACCAGGTCGCCAACTTGGAAGTCCTCTGTTTGACCTTCTTGTTGAAAGCCTGTGATATACGGGCTTGGTAGAGCTCGATGCGTTGTTGAGCTAGGAGACGCTTTTCGTCAAGTGCCTCCAGTTTCCGCAGACGACGACGTTGATTGTCCTCTTCTGTGAGTTTGTTTGTGATTGCTACGCGGAGCGAAGGTATCTGTATCTCGAGAGGCAGTACTACTTCGCTCCCGTAGACCAGGGAGAATGGAGTGTTGCCTGTTGGGGTCCGTACCGTTGTGCGGTAGGCCCAAAGGCATTCGCCAAGCTTTTCGTCCCAGTCGCATTTGTTGGATGACACGACCTTTTTGAGCAGCCTAACGATAGTTTTGTTGAATGCCTCAGCCAATCCGTTTGCTGTCGGATTGTAGGCGGTTGAGGCCACGTTCTGAATGCGATTCTTGTCATAGAACCTGCTGAAAATGTGGCTGATAAACTGAGGACCATTGTCATGGATGATCCGTCGGGGTACTCCGAAACGGTAAATGATATGGTATTTGATAAAGCTGACCACCCTGGAGCTTTTTACTTCTGCCAGTGGGACTGCTTCCTCCCATTTGGAGAAGTAGTCGGTGATGGCCAGGATGAAACGGTGTCCTCTCGATGAAGGAGGCTTGATTGGTCCTACAATATCCATGCCCCAGGCTTCGAAGGGCCAGGAGGCGACTGTAGGATGTAGCGGTTCCGATGGTGTATGTATGAAGTCTGCATGAAGTTAGCACGCGTGGCACTTCTTAGCATATTCAACAGCGTCGGCGGCCATGGTTGGCCAGTAGTAGCCCATACGTCGCAGTCGATCTTGCAACTTAGGACCGGGTTGATGAGCTCCACAAGTTCCGTCATGAGCTTCTTGAAGAGCTTCGGCTGCTTCTTCGTTGGACAGGCATCGAAGGAGGAGCCCATCGAAGGAGCGTCGGTACAGCGTTTTGGTAGCTGTATCGTAGTAGAATCGAAGAGAGCGTCTCCTGACTGAGACGGCTTCCTTCGGGTCCTCTGGAAGGATTCCGTAGACAGCGAAGTCGATGAACGGGAACCTCCAGTCTCGGACATTAACCCCAGTGTTCGTCGGCATGGCGTGGGCCACTTGCAAGCACAGGTTGTTTTTGGAACAAATCAGGTCTCAGCCAGTCACCGTGACATAGTGTTGAGTCCCAAGGGGCGCTGCCTATGAGGCTGCGAGGCCTGCCAGAGCATCGGCCTCCAAGTTTTATAAACGGGGGACATGTTCAATGAAGAACCCGGTGAAGGTTGAAATGATGTTCAATGCGACTTCATGATAAGGGATTAAATCTTCATGGCGAACCTCGTATTGTCCCCGAACCTGGTTTACGACGAGTTTTGAGTCACCGTAGGCTTCCAGATGGTCGACCCCCAGCTGTTGTGCGAGATGGAGTCCCATGACGAGTGCGTTGTACTCGGCAACGTTGTTGGAGCACGGCTTCGAAAGAGAGTACGCACGCTGGATGACCAGCTGATCGGGGGAGACTAAGACTACCCCCACTTCTGCGATGATTTGGCCTTTGGGGCCTGTTCTCGAAGCGCCATCGAAGAACATCCGCCAAACGGAGCTTCCTTCGGTGACGTTGGATTCTTGGACCTCATCCGGGATATCTTCATAGAGTTTTGAGGATTCTGGGATGGGGTGTGCAGCTAAAAAGTCAGCCAGAGCTTGACCCTTGACAGCCTTTTGCGGAACAAACACCATGTTGTACGGTGTTAGCAGGATTGCCCATGTAGCCAGCCGGGAGTTCAATGATCCTGGCTTTGTCATGAGGACTCTAAGCGGATTGACTCGGGAAATGACATGAATTGTCTGACCCGAGACATAATGACGAGTCTTCTGGATGGCAAACACCAAAGCCAAGCACTCCTTTTCGACGGGATTGTACCGGTGTTCGGCCCCGATGAGTGTTCGACTGAGGTAGTAGATTGCTTGCTCGAAGCCTGTATCGCTGTTTTGAGCCAGCAGAGCGCCAAGAGAATGATCCATGGCACGGATGTAGAGGAGAAATGGTTTGCCGGCGACTGGCGCTACCAGGACTGGTGGGCTTGTTAAGTAAGCCTTGATGTCGTCGAAAGCCTTTTGGCACTCCTCTGTCCAGACGTAAGAGACTCCCTTCTTCATGAGCTGAGTAAAGGGTTGACATCTACCGGAGAGGTTTGCTATGAACCTCCGGATATATGCCAGACGTCCCTGTAGGCCCCGAAGTTCTCGAAGGTTCTTCGGAGGGTCCATGTTGAGGATGGCTTTGGTCTTCTCAGGATCAACATGAATGCCTTTCGCTGTGATGACAAAGCCCAAGAATTTGCCGCTAGAAACCCCCAGAAAGGATTTAGCGGGGTTCATTTTGAGTTGATGTGCCCGCATGAGATCGAAGACCGTCTTCAGGTCCTGTCGGTGATCTCCTTTGAGGCGGCTCTTGACTGCGATGTCGTCAACATAGCATTCGACTGTCTTGCGAAGATGTTGACGGAAGATGGTGCTCATAGCTCGCTGGTATGTCGCACCGGCGTTCTTCAAGCCGAAGGGCATTACTGTGTAGCAGAAAACACCCTTTGGAGTCCTGAATGATGTGTGTTTCGCGTCATCGGGGAACATCTTGATTTGATTGTTGCCTGAATATCCGTCCATGAAGGACATGCGCTCAAAGCCACATGTGTTGTCGATCATCACATCAGTGATTGGAAGCGGGAATTCGTCCTTCGGGCAAGCAGAGTTGAGATCCCTGAAGTCGATACAGACTCGTATCTTCCCGTTCTTCTTGGTGACAGGAACGACGTTGGCTACCCAATCCGGGTGTTGTTCCTCACGGATGAAGCCGCTGGTCAAGAGTTTGTCTACCTCCTGATCGATGGCATTCATGATGTCTGGACGGAAGCGTCGCTGTTGTTGTTTGATAGGTTTGGCATCAGGTAAGATATTCAACCTATGCATTGCGATCTGTGGATCGAGTCCCGGCATGTCTTCATAGCTCCAAGCGAAGACGTCGATATACTCTTTAGCCAGTTGGATTAAAGATTCTCGATCTTCTCCTTCCAGGCTTTTACTGATGAAGATGGGTTTGGAAGAAGACCCCTCCCCGAGGTCGATCTGTTCGACTTCGTCTTCCGTGGGAGGTTCACGAAGCTCAAAACGAGATTCCCATTGTTCCCCTAGGCGTTGGGCCCAGGGTTCTTCTTCGAAGGGTTCTGGCGCTTGGTCTTCGCCTTCACCTTTTTGAGGTTGTGCTGACGTCATGTTAGCTGACAGCACTTTCCTGAAGACTGATCCGATACTGGTATCGGAATCCCAAGTCGATGCTTCGGACGAGTGGGAATGTTCTATGTCTTCTGCATCTGAACTCTCTGGGGTTGATGGAGGCGTGACATAGCCTAACCCTCGTCCAGTCCGATTATAATAGTCCTGTGGCTTTCCATTGGGCATCGAAAGCCGGACAGGGAGATGCCGACCCTTGCCGTAGTTTAAGCCTTTGTTGCTTTTCAGGTCGTAGCCCATCTTTTGGATGATGTGCTTTGCCGTATCCATGTACCGATAGACTTGTACTCTGTCGGTATCAGGTTTGGGCTCGATTGACGGGAGGTCCCGATGACGCTCGACTTTGCCCAAGATGATGGTACCTTGGTCTCGGCTCCGTGGAGGGACTATGAAGACTCCTTGAGACGGGACTACTCGATTATGGTAGACGGTCGTTATTTGTGTTTGCAACGACCGTAGAGCGTTGTCTAATGTATACATGGCATTCCAGTGTGGAAGACAAGAATAATTAAAAGACACTCTATTATTGATAAAATACGAGATCTTATCCCGTGGGATTACATTGTCAAAGGAGGGTGCCTCTACGTCAGCCGAGATATAATCACCAAGCTCCTCGTCTGTAAGAACTGGAGGCGGACTAGGAGAGTCCAACACAGCTTTAGGGTCTGAGAGGGTTATATGAGCCTTCTCTGACACCTTAGATGACTGCGGCGGCTTGCTCTTGAGACGCACCTTGAGAGGCGCCTCGGCTGCGCCTCCGGTGAGTGGTGCCTTCCCTTGTAATTTTGCCACCAGGGGAGCCGATGTTTGAGGTGGCTTTCCCTTGAGGCGTATCTTCAGGGGTGCTTCGCGAGCTGGCGCTTTCCCTGATAGCTTGATGCTCATTGGAGGCGCCTTCTGGGGTGGTTTCCCCTTCAGTCGGATTTTCAAGGGGGCGTCGGGAGTCGTCTCAGGCTCCATGTCCGGCTCTGTTGCCGTCTCTGCCTCATCATCAGCGTCGTTGGCTTCCTCATCGTCAATGGGCTTGTACAAGTCGGAATCGGTGAAGTAGGCTTCAATCCCTTTGAAAGGATCGATATCTGCAAACTCCGTCCGGATGACGCCATTGGTGGATACATACTTCATGCACTGGTGGAGCGTGGAGGGCACCACCATGTACTCATGCAGCCATGGTCGACCGAGCAGGATGTTGTAGTTGACCTCGGCATCTACCACATAACAAGTCACCTCAGTTTTGAGGCTGCCAATGTGACACTTCAGTCGGATCTTGCCCAATGGCTCGCTCTTGCTAGCATTGAAGCCACTGATGGTTGTATTGGAGGGCGCCAGTCGGTACATCGGGATCCCCAGCTTAGATAGCAGCGCCTTCGGGATGATGCTTAGGGAAGACCCAGGATCGATCTGAATCCGGCTCACCTTGACCGAGCCAATGTACCCTGTATAATACAGCGGTCGGTTATGTCGGTGATGCTTGAGCAGCATGTCTTATTGGGTGAAAGTTATGTTTGGGATAACTTCATCCGCACAATGACAGTGCGCACAAGTAGTTGGGAGGTCTTCAGGCTGCTTGACCTGACTGAGAAAGGATTCAGCGTCCTTCAGAGCTTCGCAAAGAGCTTCTCGGGAATCTTTAGAAAGACGCAGGAGCTCGAACAAAGATAGGCGCGCAGGTGTACTAGCTAATTGTGCCAGAATGTCGAAGTTGTGAGGCTTGGACAGCCCTGAAGCATTCTTCTTCCGTAGAGATCTGTCAAAATGGGCCTCCACCTGCTTCTGCTTATTGGCTGCTGAGGGCTTAGATGGACCCTCCTCAGGGATGGTGCTAGGAGGCACCACCTCGGCGGCGGCTTCGTCAGATTGGGAGTTCTGTTGTGCACGTGTTTGCACTGGAAGTGCCTCTTCTGTTGAAGAAGAGACTGTGCGGCAAGACTTGATCTTCCTGCCTTTTGATTTGGAGGTAGGGCGTACCTCCGATTGAGTCACCTCGGAGACGAGGTCGGGGTGAACCCAGAGGACCTCTCCTCGAGATGTGGTGAGCGGGGTGAGTCCACTCACATTGTCACGAGTAGGTGGTAAGTTTACCACCTCCATTGTCGCCTTAGGGATGGGGACGACGCCATCTTGTGTGGTAGTTGGCGGCAAGGTGCCGAACTGAAGCGAAACTACATTGGCCGACACCGTCTTCTCTTCATAGTCGACGGAGATTACATCCGCATTGATCATGCGCTGGATGTAATTCTTGAGGACGTAGCAGTCCTTGGTCGGGTGTCCGACAAACCGATGGTAGTGACAGTACCTTGGGTTGTCCACTTTCCCAACTTTATCGGGCCGCTTTGGGTCCGGTAGCTTGATCTTGTCACCCTGCTTCAGTATCTCGAAAAGTTGCAGGGTGTCGTCATCATTGAATGAATAAACCTCCTTGGGTCTCGGTGCCAGTGGAGGCTTCTGAGTAGACGCAGATGCGCCTTTTGAGGCATTAACAGTCAATGCCTATTTTCCCTTTGCTTCTCGTCCGGAGCTGTTAGCTGCGGACTTTTTCCTCTTATCGTCAAAGGCGGGGAAGCTGACACCCAAAAGACGTGCATTGGCCGCCTTCTTTTCTGCAGCTTCGGCTTCGATAATCAGGGAGCTCCAGTCAGGAGGGGGAGTAGAGTTGAGCCAGAGCTTTACTGCAGGCAACATGTTCATGCTGTAAGCGGAGAGGAGCGCATGTTCTGGCATACCTGGAGGTAACCTGAAGCAAGCCTGTCGGAAGCGTTCGATGAACGCCCGAACCGTTTCCTTCTCCTTCTGACGTATCTCTATGAGAGACGCCATCGTCATGTCCTTCCCGCCATCGTAGAAGCGGTCGAGGAAGAGGCACGTCAGGTCGTCGAAGGACGATATGGAATTGTCGGAGAGGCTGCAGTACAAGTTATACGCCACTCCTTTCAGGGCCCCGACAAAGATACTGGTGAGGAGCGCATCCTCCTTCGGAAGATGCCCTATCTGTGACTGGAAGTACGTCAGGTACCGTCGTGGAGAGTCCTTCCCGTCGTATGGGGTGAGTGTTTGTGGTTTATACTTTGGGGAATAAACCACCTTGTTCCACTCGAGGGGATAAGTCTGGGGAATGCCCATTTTCTGGCGTTCCTCTTGCCTGTTCTTGGACTCGAAGCGCTTCCGCAGGTCTTTGATCATTTCGACCACATCCTCCGTAGAGCTAGGAGTCGGGGAAGGAGGTACCATCTGGATTGGAGCGTTTGAGGGCTCCGAGGTCCGAGGTGCTTCTGCATCTGAGGGCGCCCGTTGGAGGGGCACACTCGACTCCCCATTAGCTCCTGGGTCAGGACCAGTTGAAGGTGTCCTGATCAAGGCTGACCGCATCTCAAATACTGCTTGGGTCAGTGCTTGCATAGAGGCAGAGAGGGTTTTGAGTCCTCCCTCCAATGAGTCTATGCGCTGGACTATGTCCTGTGACGGCGCATCAGACTCGACATCATCCCCAGCCATGTATACTGTCCTGACACGGCCAGGAGTGGATGGATTGGTTGAGGCTTCGCTTTCGGCCTCACTCTCATGCGGGGGAGTCACTTCTCCTGGTGTTGGGCAACCCCCAGCCACATTCTGGAGTTCATCTCCAATAGGCGCATCTGCAAGGGTCTGTTTGCCCTCAGCTCCGTCTTGAAGGATCTCTTCGTTTCTAGAACTACCTCCGACAGTGTCCTGGAGGACATCCTCATTTTGAGGGGCTTCAGGGAGAGTAATCTCGCCTTGATGATGAAGATCCGTCGCAACTGTGCTTTGGACATCTTCATCTTCGGAAGGAGGCTCAACAAGGGTCTGGCTACCCCCAGCTTCCTCCAAGGACTTCTTCCTCGACCGAGTGCCTTCAAACACTCCAGAGGTCGAGACAGCTGCCTTGGTTTTCCTCGGCTGGCTTTTGGATGAAGACGAGGAATTGGCAGTCGTCTTCCGGATTGATGAGGAGTTGGAGACCACGTTGCATGAAGCAACCTTTGGCTCCTCTTCAGCTGACACCTTCGTCCCAAGGCGACGTCGGAGAGGTGTCGATGATTGCAGTCGTTGGAAGACCGACTGTCTTGGTGGAGCTGTGCCTTGCAACAGCAGTTGATGGTGACCACCGCACAAGTATGCCTCGTAAGAGGTGCATCGTGCTTGTTGGTCGACTCTCCTGACCGGCGCTTGTGAGTGATCACGTTGCGCAGGTCGTTGGAGGAGAGTGGTGCCTTCACACCCCCTTCAGACATATAGCAAGGCCAAACGCCGAGGTGGTCAGGTGAGTGCTGCGCCCCCTGATCTAATACCAAGCAGGCATCACGATCAGTAGTGGGGGAACCACAACATTTGAAGTGACTTGAACAGACCTCAAACGCACAACCAGATGAGGCGCGGGAGTTCAAGACCACTGAGTTTGCCTCTCTCGACTTGGTTGTGCACGCAGTAGATGCGCCCAAGCGAGATGAGGACTTTGAAGATCGACTCGTTGTTGGTGCAGAAGCACTTGAGTCAACCTTGTACAGCTTGCCATCGGCAGCGCGCGTGATGACGAGCGCGTGCCTCTGGCCGGCTGCTGGCATAGTACGTTTGTGGCGAATGGCCCGTGCCGTCTTGGATTTCTTCGTACCAGCCCGCTGGGGCGCATAGTACTCAGCATCCAAATTCTCCTCGCCATTACAGAGAGTGAGTCTGTCAAAGACAGAGGCTTTTTGTGACGCATCAGAGGTGATGCGCGGGGCATTGGCTGCGCCCCTGCTCCGTCGACGTATCTTCCTCGCCTGAGAGGGAGATAGCTGGGGAACGTGGTCGGCCGCACGCTTCCCCAAGAGATGCGCTGTATCGGCGGGCGCACCTTGGTTGCTGAGAACGTCAGCAGGAAGGAAAGGCTGGATTGCTGCATCCCCTTCAGTGGTGGTGCCCGAGGCGTCGACCTTGCGCACCCAGGCCGTGCGGATCTTCTTCGACTTTGGTAGCCGCTTCGAAGGACTCGCACTTCCTTAAGAAATGAACTCCTCGTACGCTTGTTGATTGAGGCGCACGACCAGCGTCTTGTGGGAGGAGCCCACCTTCATGTCGTCGGCCTGTGATACGACTTTCTCGGAAGAGGAGAAAGAAGTCCCCAGCAGAGTCGCCAGCTTGTTTGCCACTAAAATTGTTTGATTGAAAACTTTAATACAAACAGAACAGTGTTACAATATAGGACTTAGATGTAGTCCTAGGAGTACACTTTTGTTTAAGCTGGGTCCTTAGTGCCAATGGAGCGAGTGGTAATGCGTTGACTCCGTTGACCGGCTGACGACGGTTATCGGTTCTCTGAAGGTGTGGATTGCTCTGGGTGCTGGAGCTTGCTGAGAGGAGGAAGACGTTGAGGGTCTGTGTCTGCCTCTCTGGTGATTCCTTGTATATTCGTTGTGGATTCTGTGTGTGTGTGAAGGAGAAGATCCCTCTATTTATAGTTTTGCAGGCTGGCTGCTCATGCACGCATGTAGGATGCGCCGATGTGTGGGGACGCCACGTGGAAGTTGCTGATGGGGGCACACGGATGATGCGCCCTGATTGAGAGGTTGAACTCTTCATACTGCTGTTGTGAGCCGGCACGTAGCAAAAGAGAAGATCTTTCTGTTGCTGAAATCTTGGACGAGTTGAGTCAAAGGATACATGTCGTCGACTCATGGCTTGAAGATCTCAGATTTGGGGGGGGTAGTGATCTGGTGAGCTGCGCCTTGGATCTGGGCGCAGGAGGAGGCTGCGGCTCATAACCTTTAGGAGTTACAAATCATTTAGGGCGCATGGCTTTTGAGGCGCATACAGGTGACCTTCCTTCTGTCTTTCGGGATCAGAGATCAGTCTGGGGCGCATGGCTTTTGAGGCGCATGCAAAGCTTCAACTGGAGACTCTTCTTCTGTCTTTAGGGATCAGTGAAGGGTCTGAGGCACACGGCTTTTGAGGCGCACGCTGGTTTGGACGCATGGCCGTAGAAGCGCATGACGATTTGGACGCATGGCCGTAGAGGCGCATGCGGATGGCCACGTGGCAGTAGCCGTCGGAATAGAGTCATGATGATGCTGACGTTGCCGACGCTTCGTTCTCTGAAAAAGCTGTCAACTGTTCAGACTTTGGGAAGCGTGCTGCCAACTCTGGTGTCAGTTCAGCATTTAATGTTTGTGACGTTCGATGGACAGCTGAGTGGGCACATTGGTTGGTGTTCCACTCGGCATGGAGATGTGAGGGGGGGCGTATACTCTGTGATGCGCCGGGTACTGTAGGGCGCGTCTGTGTGATGCGCCTGATGCTGGAGGGCGCGTCCGTGTGATGAGCTGTTTGGCTGGCGCATCCGACATGTCCTTTAATGACGCGGCTGTCTCGCTCCTCGAGTGCTATAAATAGCCGTTTGGCTGAATTCGAGGCGTCCAGTTCATCCATTTAATGCAAATTCATTGCACAGAATTCGGAGAGTCATCTACTTGGTGCGTGGGTTTGATTTGCCCGGCCTATAAATAGTGGCATGGAGAGATGGTTTGTTCCTCATTCCCTCACGTACTTCCAACATGAACTTGGATATGTGGGTGCATTCTGTTGACGAAGTGCTCCCGAGGGTAAAGATGAGACGTCGTGTTGTCTTCGATACACTTGAAGGTGACTGTTACATCCAAAAGATGGAGTCGAGGGCTTCTGAGGCAGGCGGAAGGTACCTGTTGCATCCAAAGATAGGGATGTTCGGGCCTCGTCTCCGTTGTTCCGGAAGAGCCGTAGATCGAAATGGTGGTGCTAGGCTCTCTTCCTTCAAAGTGGGTGCCGCCCACTTTGATTGTGTTGAAAGCTCCTTGTGCCATGATTTCGATCACGGTCTTCCTTGGTCTTTGGAGGCTCTTTCGAAGCCTCCCCTGGCCACAGCATTTACGGTGCTCTTATCTTCCTTGGTTCCAGCCAGAGGGTTAAATGCTTTGCTTGGCGAAGCACTTATCAGGTGAGCCTGGCTGGAAGAGCGGCACATAACTGGGCTCTGCTCGGCCAGGTGAGCCTGGTTGGAAGAGTTGCACATAACTGAGCTGCTGAAGGGATGCACATAACTGAGCTAGATGCACATAACTGAGCTGCTGAAGAGATGGTAGGATGCGCCTGGCTGGAGGTGCATGACATCTGCTGCGCCTGGCTGACAGCGCATGGTGACTGTTGCGCCTATCGGAAGGCGCATGGTGGTTGCTGCGCCTATCTGGAAGGCACATGGTAGTTGCTGCGCCTATCTGGAAGGCGCATGGTGGCTGTTGGCTGTAGATCTTGGATCCTTCCTTTGTAGAAATTCTCCTTTGTACAACCTTTTCTAGACATGTAATAGACTTTTATATATATAAATAAAAAGTCCTTCTTCGAATGTCTATGGCTTATTTGCTTAGTTGTCTGAGTTCTGGCGCATATAATGCCTGGCGTATGGGCTTTCTGGTTGTGAAATTCCATGCTTCTACATCCTCCTCTTCAGGAACTACCTCCCCGGCATGCTCATCCTCCTGAGGGACACCCTGACCACCATCAGCAGGCAGATGATCAAGGTTGGAAGCAACTCCATGTACTGGCTTTTCCATAATTGGATCATCTGCGATGTCCTCTGGAAACTGCTCGAAGCGAAATGACTCTAACTCAGGCAATTCCTCAGCCTCAGAAGACGTCTCAGAATCCTGAGTGTTGGTCATGGTCTGATCCTCGACGAATACCACGTCCCTGCTTCTGTAGAGCTTTCTTCCCACCTGGTCGTAGAGTCTATAGCCAAACTCATCCCGACCGTAGCCGACAAAGATGCATCGCCTCGTCTTCGGCTTAAGTTTGGACCTCTCGTCCTTCGGTACATGCACGAAGGCCTTACAGCCAAACACTCGCAGGTGATTGTATGACGGCACTTTGCCATACCATACTTTTTCAGGCACATCACCCTGCAAATGAGCACTAGGAGATAAATTAATAACATAAGTAGCTGTGAGAAGAGCCTCACCCCAATAACTGCTGGCAAGTTTACTTCTGACAGCAAACATCGTACCCTCTCCATCAGTGTCATGTTCATGCGCTCCGCTACACCATTGAGCTGAGGTGTCTTGGGCGAAGTCTTCTGGTGTTGTATCCCCTGCTCTCTGCAATAAGCATCAAAGGGACCGATGTATTCGCCGCTGTTGTCGGACCGAACACACAATAACTTTTTGTCCGTCTCCCTTTCAATAGAGGCCTGAAACTCTTTGAAAGTAGACATCACCTGATCCTTGGTCTTTAAGGTATAGACCCAAATCTTCCTTGAACAGTCATCAATAAAAGTTACAACGTAAGAAGCACCACTGTCAGGCCCCAGAACCAGAATACTGGAGAGCGGAGGACAGACACAGCCAGCTACGTACATTAAAGTGAATCCTACCTCGTAATACGGTCATAGTTGTCTAAATGCATGAGGGTTTACTACAAGCCATTAGTCTCTTAGGGTCAAGAACAAGCCTAGTATCTCAATCTCAAACAAGCAAGTACATGTAACAACATGATAGATCATCAGACATACAAAGTAAGGCGTCCCAAACATTACATATTCAGATGATTATAAAACTAGTCATATAAAATACGAAGACTAGCAAGAGTTTAAGTCATACATGATCAATCCTAGGATATGTCAATCATGTTACAGCCATTAGGCAGACATAAATGTAAATTCAACACGAGCTAACACTTGCTCGGCGACTAAATGTCTCAAAAGAATAATTTTATAATAAAGTAGGAGAGCAAAATAAAATCCACTCGTTGTCAAGGTTTCTTCTAGTGGTCACCTTCTGGCAGGAAGGCTGGGAGATCCTCGGGAGCTACTCCAAAATCTGGCCATACAAAACCAGCTGGGTCAGACCCCAGAAAGAGCAAGTGCCACAAAGGAAGCTTCACTTAAGAACTAAAACCAGCACATTAGCACATGAGAACATAAATGATAATAAAAGACACGAGTTAGAGAAAATAGGGTGATAAACGATAAGATAACTAAGGGACTATTCTGGTAGCCAAGTTACAATCCTTAAACCAAACAAGGACCGGAGTTGTAACCCTTCACCTGAACAGAGCTTAGTTTTTAACCAATTATCGAAAAGAGTAAAGCATAACAGTAATGTGTTGTAGTAATCATAGACTGGCATTGCTTAGACAAGACTAGACCCCATTCATCAATCTCGGCCAAGCAATGAGTACGACTTGATACTTTAACTAACTAGGGTTATCACAAGCCTAGTTACTAGCGAGATGCAATGAGATATCCCTACGGCCACAAGCCCTGCAGACTATCCAGGTTATCCAGACGCAAGGTTCATGCTAAGAGTTATCATGACTTTTTAGGTGACTTGAGTACAACACATAACAGTATGCATAGTAATTGTTTCATGAAGTGCCCCACATGACAGTGAGCTGGAAATGTGCCCTATTTGTCGGTAGGCTACAAGTCCATCAGAGAAGGTACCCAGATAACGGGATTGCTTGTAGCCGGAATACCTCTCTATATGAACTACTTGATCAATCTAGTCATTAATCTAGTCCAATTCAGTATGAATTCCTGACCGTAGTAATCAAAAATTCATATCCTAGACATGATGTAAGATGAGACATGTAGCTTACACAAGCACAAACACCCACGGTCTCAAGACAAGAGTTACTTAGCAAGTCAAGATAGCCGTCACAACAGCATATCAAGATTTTCATGTTAGGTTTACTTATCAAGAGTGTGCCACGACAGGCCACTATTTTCATGCCAATCTTGTTTGTCAAGAGTGTGCCACGGCAGACCACTATCATGTCATGTTACTTGTTACTTGGTAAGAGTGCGCCTTAACTGGCCACTATCGTGTTCTATCCTTATATTATCATGAGTGAGAGAAATTCTGGCCACAATTCAGCCAAATAGGACATAAAACAACCAAAAATAGCCAAAATAGGCACTATACGGCACTATGCAAGCCATACGGTACTATTCATTCCTGCGACACTACGCATCCATGCGGCACTGTGCAAGCCATACGGCACTATTCATTCCTACGGCACTATTCATTCATGCGGTACTATGCATCCATACAGCACTATGCAAGCCATGAGACACTATTCATTCCTGCGACACTATGCATCCATGCGGCACTATTCATTTCTGTGGTACTATACATCCATGTGGCACTATGCAAGCTATGCGGCGCTATTCATTCCTGCGGTACTATTCATTCCTGCGGTACTATGCATCCATGCGGCACTATGCAAGCCATACGGCACTATTCATTCCTACGACACTATTCATTCCAGCGGTACTATGCATCCATGCGGCACTATTCGTTTCTGTAGCACTATGCAAGCCATGCGGCACTATGCAAGCCCTGCGGCACTATTCATTCCTGTGGCACTATTCATTCCTGCGACACTATGCATCCATGCGGCACTATGCAAGCCATGCAGCACTATTTATTCCTGCGACACTATGCATCCATGTGGCACTATTCATTCCTGCGGTATTATTTATCGTTCCTGGCATATTCAGGACAGATGAACTAGAAAATGTCCAAATTTTATTTTGGCCATAACTTCCTCAAAATAAGTCGAAATAACTTTTCAAAGGTCCATTTTGGGTAAAATTAAATTCTCTACAACATAGAACAATCAAAATTTGAAAATAATAAAGTTTGGTAGATCAAAACCCAAGAAAACCAAAAGTACTATAAATGTAGATCTACAAAAATCTATCCATCAAATCCAAAAATGTCAAGTTCTAAAGAGGCTTAAAATCAAGTAAGAAAGAGAATGGAACAATAAAACTTGAGATCCATCATGAAGCAAGTTGTACTTACCTAGGACTTGGTAGGTGGGAGGAGTAAATGAAGAATATGAAGAAGTAAATAAAGAAGTGAATGAGGAGAGAGAGAGAAGGTGTTGGGTTATATATCAACCCTCTCCATCTCAAGCCAAGCCAAACCATGTCAAATTGAACCAAACCAATCAAATAAAACAAGTCAAGATTAAACCAAGACTAGGCTAAGCAAAATAAGTCTAACTACGGTCCACCTGATAAATGCTAGAAATCTCGTATACGCATACGAAAATACGTATAACGGGAAACGGAAGTGACAACCACCAACAGATTTTACCTTCATAGGACCGCAGACATCTGAGTGAATCAACTCGAGCAACGCCGGCTTCCTTGAACTTGGGTGACTTTGGAAAGACACCATATTTTGCTTCCCAGCTAAGCAATACGTGTACTTCTCCAACTTTGTAGACTTGGGCCCTAGAATCACCTTCCTGTTCACCAAGTAGCTCATCCCTTTCTCACTGATATGGTCGAGCTGCTTGTGCCACAACTCGGTAGACGCATCACTGACGGCGTTCACCTCCTGTGCCCCCTGTGCGCTTCCCACCATATAGTAGAGACCGGACTTCTTGCTTCCTCTGGCAATCACCATCGAACCTCTAGAAATCTTCCACTGACTATTCCCGAAGAGACTGAAGAATCCCTCGTCATCCAACCTTCCAACCGATACCAGGTTGAAACGGATATCAGGGACATGACGAACATCTTTGAGAACAAGAACTGCACCCATCTTCGTCCTCAAATGCACATCTCCAATGACAACCTCCTTCGATACATCTCTATTGCCCATCTTCAACACTCCATAGTCACCTGTCGTGTATGTGGTAAATTGTCACGTCCCGCTCCCGTAGGAGCGATCGTCCTCGCTAAGGCGTGATGCCGCACGAGCCTAGATTGCGCTTGTGCAAGACAGTTTCATAACGGCCGATTACATCGGCTGCGACGGGGTCGTCGCACAGAAGTCCCAAGCAGAAACATTAAAACATGCAGCGGAAATTTAGAACAAGCACACACGAACACAAGTCATTCAAAAGAAGCTCTTTATTGATATTGAATACAAGATTATATTTGTGGGCGCAAGGCCAAATTATAAGTCTCTCGTGCTCACTTTTCTCTCATTTTATAATTCACTCTGCTCTCTCTCATCTCTCGATACAATACATGAATCCAGCGGAAGCTTCGGAAGGCGATGTCCATACATTATGTCCTGTATAAGTCTTCGATTCACGCGGCCGCACGCTTCGACTCGCCAAGGAACTCCGTACCTCGACGCATCCAAGCGAGCTCCGCGCCACGAGCTTCTACCTGTGCCTGCACATGAAAATACTGTATGGGTGTCAGTACTCAACTGTACTGCTGGAGTGAGCTTCTCGCCCACCCATACATAACCGACACATTCATTTACTTTGTGCAGCTTAAGTCCCTTTCGATTGCCTTTCTAGTCTTGCCTTAGGATCTATTTTAGAACAAGACGTCTCGGCCTATACTTAACAATGCAACGACAGGGTCGTACAACGACGGGATCGTGCAACAACGGGGTCGTGCCATGCCAACGTGTAATTCGATCGAGGCAGTGCCTCATCATTTTGTACTCGATTAAACTTCAATTCGGGACGGCAGGGTCGTGCCGTGACTTTAACTTGATCTCGTGCCAATGACATCTAGGGGTCGACTCGTGCAGGTCATGCCCTTAGACTTTGCCTAGACTTGTCCGTGCTTCAAGATGAGGTCGTGCCTAACGACTCCCTGACTTAGCCAACTTTTATATTACGGTCCTTTCGACTTAAAGCGATGGCACTCGACTTAACTTATGCAAACTTAGGCCAACAATGTCGATACGCAAAAGCCAATACGCGAATGCCAATATTGATACGCGAAAGCCAATACTTAATACGCGAAAGCCAATACGCGAATGCCAATATTGATACGCGAAAGCCAATACGCGAATGCCAATATTGATACGCGAAAGCCAATACTTGATACGCGAAAGCCTTGCTTTGTGCCGAAGCACGTGTCTTGCTGAACATAAGCTATAACTCATTCCTCCTGTGCTGATACAAGGCTGGCATTAACGGGATTACATCTTACTGACTTGATACATGTCGTGCTAGACTGTCTCATGATTTGACCAACACCGTGCTAGTACTGGACGCTATCCAAAGGCAAACACGCTGATTGCCGCTCTTGCCGACACATCTACATGAGGTGGTCACTAGCAATGTCAAGCTATCTTGGATCTCGGCTCGTGGGATATCAGCTCGTCCCTACACGGGTAGCTAGCCCGGAGGTGCCGAAGTCTCCCATGCGGTTATCCAGCATCCTACCTTGAGCCTCACTCGTTCCTCCCGGGCCGAATCGGTCCCTTGGCCTAGGCAATCGTTCGAGGAAACTTCACCTTGTCAAAAAGTTGTCCAATGACCATGCAAGTCTCAACTCGATCTGCCAATCCTTCCTTAACATGACCATGCTTTCCTTCTTTCTATCGAGACTCCCAAGTAGCGGGACTAATCTCGGCGACAACAAGTCGCATGGACTTTTTTTGATCGTGGCATACTCTTTACTAGATCTACCGTAGCTCGTGCCTTAGACAGACCTGGTTCTATAGGCGACACTATCGCTCAAGTCATATACAACGAGCCTTGTTCTCAAGGGACTACTCGACTTGACAACCGCAGATAGAGCGGGACAGTGCTAGAAATGGCTTTGATAGCCCAACACAACTCTTGTCTAACTTATTCGGGCAACGACTCGACGAGCAAAGGCTACGCCGAGCTTCGCATCGAGGGAACGTGCCGTGCACGCGTTCGACTTGAACAACCAAGTTCTCGGGTGCCTAGACTTAAGCCAACAGCCGTGCAAGATGACTTAACTTGCGGGACATGCGAAGGCTATGCCAAGCCTTGCGGGACAGGAACGTGCATGCATTTTCAAGCATTCACGCAGGCGACGCCTATGACTTAGGCTATTTCAAGTGTTGGGACAACTTTGCAAACACCTCACCCTCCTTACACAAACACCTCACCATCTTCTCTCCCCACGTGAGCTCACCCCCACTCCCCATCACGAGCAGCACCCCCCTCTCTTTTTATAATATCTAAAATCCTCTCCCTCTCCATCTCATTAATCTCTCTCTCTCTCTCTCTCTCTCTCTCTCTCTCTCTCTCTCTTTATATTAAGACACACACACATATAATATCTCACCCCCCTCACATCACTCTCTCTCTCCACCTATACGTACAGCAGCTAGCCCCCCATTCCTTCTTCTATTCTTTACACTCCTACTCCTCCTTCTTCATTCATTCATTTTTTTCCTTCTTTCTTCCTTGCTCTTCAAGAGAGCAACACCACCACCACCACCATGATCACCACACCATGTCGACAGCCTCCATGGCTTGGCCGAGCTCCTTCCGAACTCCACCTCACAACCACCACGCGCCGCCACCCTCGCCGCCCCACCGCGCGCCACCGCAGCAGCCAGCGCGGCAGCAGCAGCAGCGCAGCAGCTGTACGCAGCCAGACGCGTGCGGCAGCAGCCTTGTCGGTGCCGTGCCGCCGCCGCGGGCCACCGTGGCCGGCCGCCGTACGGTCCTCCGTTGCCCCCTTGGCCGGGCGCACCACCCTGTGGCAGCCACCGTCCTCCTGGATGCACCGTCTAGGCGATTTCAGCGTTTTGCACGGAATCCCGTCGACGCGCGCGCGGACGGAATTCAGAATGTGCGTCTCGTCGCAGTAACTTCGCACACAGTTTCCAGGAAATCCGACCGTTGGATCGGCGATTTCTTTGCTCCGTGTCAATCTCGGTATATATCTCTTCACTCCCCAAAAATTTCACTCGTTAATTTCGTCGTTTGATACATCAAAACCGGCCACCAAGTCGACACTTTAAATTATGTTATTTTTGGACAGTTTTATGGAGCCGACTTCGTCGACTCGTATCTCCTCCGTCGCAGCTCCGGTTTGTGCGCTACCAGTTCCTGTGCGAAGATGGTATAACCCTCTTCCTGCGCCCTTTAGATTTCATTTCAGTTTGAGTTTGTTAGGTCGGTCGAATTCGACGCCAAAGTTGGCCGTTCGAATTCTTAGTGTTGCACTTGTAAAATTCTATTTTTGAACCCGGGACTCCGGATTCAATTTCTGACACCACCAGTATACTCGTAGCGTCGTTCTGGCATGTTTTCATATAAAGTTTGTTAGATTTGGAGGACGTGGGCCCTGGCACGCATTTCGGTGCAACGCGGGTCCCACAGTCCGGATCAACGGGACTTTTTGACGCCGACTCATCGGAATCCGATTCCGGATATACCGTTGAGTTTGTATCGTCATTCTGGACTAGTTGACATATAATTTTCTAGATTTTAGTGGACATTGATTTCGGCACGCATTTCGGTGCAAGTCGGATACCGATATCCGGGTCAACGGGTCATTTTGAGATCGGCTCATCGGAATCCAATTCTGGATATACCGTTGGATTCGTATCATCATTCTTCACTCGTTGACATATAATTTGCTGAGTTTTGAGGACATTGGCTCTGACACGCTTTTTCGTGCAAATCGATTTCCAATGTCCGGGTCAACGGACCAATTTGAGATCGGGTCATCGAAATCCAATTCCGGAGATACCGTTGAGTTCGTATCGTCATTTTAGATTCATGGACATATAATTTGTTAGGTTTTGTGCACTTTTATTCTGCCATATTTTTCGGTACAAAGCGGGTCCGACACGGACACCGTTTTGACCCGAAATTACTTTTTTGCCCCTGTGTCCAAATTGGACTTATGGACAGGCTATCCTAGCTGATTTGACCATTCTGGACACGTTGGTGATTGTTGTTTCACCATCCGACAACATCTGTAGGTTTTTACCATATTATTATAATCTTTCTCCTTTTGTGGTATTTTGAGATCCATCGATTCCAGTGATTTCGCAACCACTAAAATTGAATGTGTTGACCCTGTACATGTTTATAGAGACTACCTTTGACCCAATTTGACCATGGTTGACTAATTTGACTGAACGTTGAAGTAGAGTCAACATTTGACCTAGATTAGACTAGTTTTGACCTTGGTTGACCACAGTTGACTATTTTGACCAAAAGTCAACCGAAAGTCAACCGTAGCCTAAAATTGACCAGAACTTGACCAAAGTTGACCAGTCGACCCAAAGTCAACTGTTAGTCAACGTTAGTCAAGTTTGACCTAGAGTTGACATAGGGTTGACCAGAGTTGACCAGTTGACCAAAAGTCAACTGTAAGTGAACCTTTGACTTAGATTAACCTAGTTTGACTTGGTTTGACTTCTTGTGACCTAGTTGACTTAGTATGACTTGATTTTACTTTCAAACCCTTATATTGACACAGTATTCCACCTATAGGTCCTCGAGGCACTGTTCTTGGACCAGTTGACATATTCTACCAGATCTCAGGCGAGTACATTCTCTGATAATATTTCTGTTTTATGATATCGTCTATGTTTCTTGTATTTAGTGTAGATATCCTTGTTCTCTTGACACATTGTTCACACGGATTGGTATTTCTCTAGATTCCGTCATGAGATGTTATTCCTCGCTTTCCTTGGTATATCTTGTGCAAGTCTTCTTGTTCCTTGTGCATTGTATAGACACGATTCCTGCGAAGGCTAGCTACCCTCTCAGAGAGTCGCGTGTCATGATGTGTCATGGTTGGATCCACTATACTAGTCGGAGGACGGGGAGTATTAGTGTAGATGTGTGGTCAAAGCCTATTGTGCACCCATTGTGCACCTATTGATTGTGAGTGTTGATCATACACCCCACGTATGGTTAGCCAGGCCTGTTACTATTGTACAAGTTTCCAAGCCGGCCATATATTGTAGCTAGTACTCACACACCTAGATAGATGATTCTTGATTCTTGTACATACCATGATCAGTTTTACTTGCCTTGTTCTAGCTCTAGATTTACAACTTACCTTGCCATGATACTCACATGTAGATTTCATGATTTCTTGTATATTCTCTCTATTTACTGCTACATTTTCAATATCGTATAATTAGAACTGTTATTTGAGATTTGTGCTCGTTCCATCCTGACTGGATATGTTGACAAAATTTTAGAAATAGTTGTGCCCTCAGTATTGGACTTCATGATGTTGCTAGCTGAGGTGGATCTCACTATTCTTCTATGTGAGTTGCCTGGTAGTTATCCTTAGTTAGTCTTGTTGTTCCTTCTTTATTTTTCTGTCTTATGATCATTATAGATTCTAGTTGTTCTAGTGATATTGTTATTAATTCTTGTCTTATCTTCCTTAGTTTTCATGATGTGACATGAGTACATTTCATAGTTATGGATCTTAGATGTTGTAGTTAGTATAGTATACTTGACAGCGTTCTACCGCCGATACCGCAGCGTAGGCTGGGCGTGGCCCACGTATTCGTACCCGTATATCCGGGTGCGGGTTGTGACACATTTTTAGTAGTGGCCCATGCAGGCCAGTCTTTGCAGTTAATGCGAAGTCGTGGTAGTGCTTGAGCTTATCTGTACTACTACGAGCCTGCCATAGGATTAAGGTTGAGTCATGGAATATTTTAGGATTTTGGTACTCAGTCACATATTAGGAACTCTTGGTAGATTCCAGGGATGACCCCTGGGAATCTTATTTCGAAATTTTCGAAACTTTTCCCATTCATTCATGTCCGTCCTGATTTCTGAAATATTTGTCCGTATCAAACTTTATTCTTTCTTGGAATGAGTTTGTGGACCCCAGAGGGAGGTATAAGTTGAAATTATATATCTTCTAGGTTAAGACGGGAATATGATTTGCCAGTCTCATATCAGGTTGAGATTGTTTTAGATTATATTCCAATGATTTCCTTTTATCTTGATCTAGATAGTACCTTTGGACATCTCTTGAGAATTTTCTTCTAAACTCTACCTCGGGATCTGTTTTTGGTAGTTCCCATTTACTTATCCTTGATTCGTCGTGGAATTTTGAATCTTGATGTTCGTTCGTTGTTGACTTTGACTTTGTATCTAAGATCAATTTTTATGAATTGAGTTAAGATATTCTGATAAACATATTCGATGAGAACGATAAATGTCTACTTTATTTATGGAGTTTAGAATTTATTGCAGTCATACTAGCTAGCACGACAGGGACGTGAAGCCTGATGTTGGTTATACTATCCTAGTTATGGAATTTGGATTTTCTTGCAGCCATACCGGTTGGCGTGGTAAGAATTCCAGATGACATGATTTAGGGTGTATAACTTAGTTATGGTCTCCATCGTTATTGCAGCTATGCTTACTGGCGTGGCGAAAATTTTGGCAACATAATTCCAGGAAGACGTGTAAGGTTATCAGACTGTATCTTAAATCGGATCACTTCGTCATGACCGGATGAGCAAGAACAAATTCTTATCATTATTCTTCCCCGTCTTGGTTAACTCTGTCTATCTACAGCCACAATTAGGATTTTCTCAACATGATTGTTGTGTTCCATCTTCTTATGATTTGACTAAACTCTTCTTCGCTAACCACTTGGGTACTTCTTCTTGTCCTTCCCGATAATTGTTGAAAGTGCCTCATGGGTTGATTCAGGAAAGGTTTGAAAGGTAATTTATCCTTGTATTACGGAATCGGGAGTTTGCATCCAGAGAAATACTGGCGAGGCATGACTTCGGATAATGGCATCATGGTTAAATACGTTCTCGAATTCTACTTGGACCACTTCCTAAGCATTTTGACTAACATCTTCTCCTTTATTTTGCAAAAATTGTTTGGAAATATTTTACGGATATTAGCCAAGTTAAGTTCAGGAACCTATATTATCTGGCGTGGCAGCTGTGCATTGCAGCCATCCGTCATATTATGGAACAAGGAAGTTAATCGCAGCCAGATGCACACTAGCGCGATAGTAACTTCATGTGACATAATTACGGAGGTATATGGTTCTTGAGTTCTACTTTGACTACGTATTATGCATCTCGTTTGGCCTTGTACTATTCTTAAAAATATTTCGACAATCTTTTATGTCTTGCTTGACCCTTACCTTGGTTGAATGCTGATATGGATTGCTAGACCCAGTCTTAGGCCCTGTTACCTTCTATGTAGATGATTGGATAGCCAGACCTAGTTAACAGATTCTGTAGTGTAACTATAATATGTTATTATGTGTGATTGTGATGAGTATATTTTCTTGGGGATTCATTGGGTTAAGCTTATAGGACAGATATGACTGACTGACTATAGTGGACTTAGAAACCATTAAGAATGATTAGTTTGATAGTATAGATTGGTTTTAAGGTATCTAAGAAGGAGTAATGAAATCTTATATTTAGTGACTACGAATTTAGGACTAGAATCTTGTGCTTAGATTTGAGGATTTATATTCAGGAGTTCTTGAGTAAAAGAGAGAAGGCTCAATGCCCAGAATAGGTTTTGAATGTATAATTTCATGGAGCTTGTGATTAGTAGGATAAGGATACTTAGGACGGGATAAGGAAACAAACAAATTGCTATTGAGATTGGAATTTTGGTTGATGGCCAATCATTGTTGATATATACGTATCTCGAGGATGACCTATATTTTAGAGTATATGTTAAGGTTCTTATTGATATGAAGATTCTAAGGGGTAAAATGACATAGTTTTTATGGAAGAAGCTTGATGAACCTGAACCAAAATACCTGTAGAGAGAAACAACATAGATGATCACAAGGGTAGCAGATTTAGTACTGTAGCCATAGCAGTTGCATGTTTTAGCTTGACCTATTGGATGATTTTAATTTCGAGGACAAAATTTTTATAAGGTGGGTAGGATTGTAAGCCCCTGAATTTAGGGCTTATTTTTTTTCAATTTTATAAATCAATTATTGCAATAGATATTATTATTTGTTTATTATTGATTTAATGCTCTCTACCGTGACTTGGATTTCTAGAGCATCAGGGATGCCAGTCTCTGGAAACTTTCTTCTTGAAGTTTGTAGTAGACGAGATTATCTTCATTTTGATATATCGTGTCCCACTCGAACTTGCTCCCTTGTACTCTTTTTGCTTCGCGCAAGTTTGGGTCAATTTAGACCATTTAATTATTAATTGATTTCCTACTCTTTTCCTTGATCCTCATAAGCACGTTACTATGACTTTTAATTTAGGAGCACCAGACTAGTCTTTTTCTTGAAACCAACTTGTCATCCCTGATCTACTCGAGACGCTCTTCATCCATGACCTTCGTGTCCCACTCAGATACTCCATTTTGTGCTCCATTTCCTTCGCACAACTTTCGGTTGACTTTAGGACAATTAATTATCTACCGTAAAACCTGATTTAATTTCCTATTTAATTTTCGGGCCCGACATCGATCCAACCTAGTCGACCCCAAATATGGACATGGCCCACATTGAGCCTACTACCCGTCTGACACTTGTGTCCCATTTATTTGAGCCCCCACATGCTACTTATTTTCCCATGATTATAAATACCTAAAAATAATTTATTTATTGCACCTAGTCCATTTTGGCCCAACCCGGCTCCACTGAACCCAACCCCAGCTCTATGTTACCCTCCATCATGGCTGCCCATAACCCCACTGATATTTCTTCATTTTTTTCTCTACTCAAAAATATTTCTTTACATAGAAATATCTAATTCTCTCTCTTGTATATATATACACATATATATAACATATTAAAATATCTAACTTTCTCTCTCTCTTTACACAAACACCTCACCCTCTCCTCTCCCCACGTGAGCACACCCCCACCCCCCTCTTTCTATAATATCTAAAATCCTCTCCCTCTCCATCTCATTAATCTCTCTCTCTCTCTTTTTATATTAAGACACACACACATATAATATCTCACCCCCCTCACATCACTCTCTCTCTCCACCTACACGTACAGCAGCTAGCCTCCCCATTCCTTCTTCTATTCTTCACACTCCTACTCCTCCTTCTTCATTCATTCATTTTTTTTTCCTTCTTTCTTCCTTGCTCTTCAAGATAGCAACACAACCACCACCACCATGATCACCACACCATGCCGACCGCCCCCATGGCTTGGCCGAACTCCTTTCGAACTCCACCTCACAACCACCATGAGCCGCCACCCTCGCCGCCCCGCCGCGTGCCACCGCAGCAGCCAGCGCGGCAGCAGCAGCAGCGCAGCAGCTGTGCGCAGCCAGGCGCGCGCGGCAGCAGCCTTGCCAGCGCCGTGTCGCCTCCGCGGGCCACCGTGGCCGGCCGCCGCACGGTCCCCCGTTGCCCCCTTGGCCGGGCGCACCACCCTGTGGCAGCCACCGTCCTCCGGGATGCGCCGTCTAGGCGATTTCAGCGTTTTGCACGGAATCCCGTCGACACGCGCGCGGACGGAATTCAGAATGTGCGTCTCGTCGCAGTAACTTCGCACACAGTTTCCAGGAAATCCGACCGTTGGATCGGCGATTTCTTTGCTCCGTGTCAATCTCGGTATATATCTCTTCACTCCCCAAAAATTTCACTCGTTAATTTCGTCGTTTGATACATCAAAACCGGCCACCAAGTCGACACTTTAAATTGTGTTATTTTTGGACAGTTTTGTGGAGCCGACTTCGTCGACTCGTATCTCCTCCGTCGCAGCTCCGGTTTGTGCGCTACCAGTTCCTGTGCGAAGATGGTATAACCCTCTTCCTGCCCCCTTTAGATTTCATTTCAGTTTCAGTTTGTTAGGTCGGTCGAATTCGACGCCAAAGTTGGCCGTTCGAATTCTTAGTGTTGCACTTGTAAAATTCTATTTTTGAACCCGGGACTCCGGATTCAATTTCTGACACCACCAGTATACTCGTAGCGTCGTTCTGGCTTGTTTTCATATAAAGTTTGTTAGATTTGGAGGACGTGGGCCCTGGCACGCATTTCGGTGCAACGCGGGTCCCATAGTCCGGGTCAACGGGACTTTTTGACGCCGACTCATCGGAATCCGATTCCGGATATACCGTTGAGTTTGTATCATCATTCTGGACTAGTTGACATATAATTTTCTAGATTTTAGTGGACATTGATTCCGGCACGCATTTCGGTGCAAGTCGGATACCGATATCCGGGTCAACGGGTCATTTTGAGATCGGCTCATCGGAATCTAATTCTGGATATACCGTTGGATTCGTATCATCATTCTTCACTCGTTGACATATAATTTGCTGAGTTTTGAGGACATTGGCTCCAACACGCTTTTTCGTGCAAATCGGTTTCCAATGTCCGGGTCAACGGACCAATTTGAGATCGGGTCATCGGAATCCAATTTCGGAGATACCGTTGAGTTTGTATCGTCATTTTGGATTCGTGGACATATAATTTGTTAGATTTTATGCACTTTTATTCTGGCACATTTTTCGGTGCAAAGTGGGTCCGACACGGATACCGTTTTGACCCGAAATTACCTTTTTTCCATGTGTCCAAATTGGACTTATGGACAGGCTATCCTAGCTGATTTGACCATTCTGGACACGTTGGTGATGGTTGTTTTACCATCCGACAACATCTGTAGGTTTTTACCATATTATTATTATCTTTATCCTTTTGTGGTATTTTGAGATCCATCGATTCCAATGATTTCGCAACCACTGAAATTGAATGTGTTAACCCTGTACATGTTTATAGAGACTACCTTTGACCCAATTTGACCATGGTTGACTAATTTGACTGAACGTCGAAGTAGAGCCAATATTTGACCTAGATTAGGCTAGTTTTGACCTTGGTTGACCACAGTTGACTATTTTGACCAAAAGTCAACCGGAAGTCAACCGTAGCCTAAAATTGACCAGAACTTGACCGAAATTGACCAGTCGACCCAAAGTCAACTGTTAGTCAACGTTAGTCAAGTTTGACCTAGAGTTGACATAGGGTTGACCAGAGTTGACCAGTTGACCAAAAGTCAACTGTAAGTGAACCCTTGACTTAGATTAACCTAGTTTGACTTGGTTTGACTTCTTGTGACCTAGTTGACTTAGTATGACTTGATTTTACTTCCAAACCCTTATATTGACACAGTATTCCACCTATAGGTCCTCGAGGCACTGTTCTTGGACCAGTTGACATATTCTACCAGATCTCAAGCGTGTACATTCTCTGATAATATTTCTGTTTTATGATATCGTCTATGTTTCTTGTATTTAGTGTAGATATCCTTGTTCTCTTGACACATTGTTCACATGGATTGGTATTTCTCTGGATCCCGTCATGAGATGTTATTCCTCGCTTTCCTTGGTATATCTTGTGCAAGTCTTCTTGTTCCTTGTGCATTATATAGACACGATTCCTGCGAAGGCTAGCTACCCTTCCAGAGAGTCGCGTGTCATGATGTGTCATGGTTGGATCCACTATACTAGTCGGGGAACGGGGAGTATTAGTGTAGATGTGTGGTCAAAGCCTATTGTGCACCCATTGTGCACGTATTGATTGTGAGTGTTGATCATACACCCCACGTATGGTTAGCCAGGCCTGTTACTATTGTGCAAGTTCCCAAGCCGACCACATATTGTAGCTAGTACTCACACACCTAGATAGATGATTCTTGAATCTTGTACATGCCATGATCAGTTTTACTTGCCTTGTTCTAGCTCTAGATTTACAGCTTACCTTGCCATGATACTCACATGTATATTTCATGATTTCTTGTATATTCTCTCTATTTACTGCTACATTTTCAATATCGTATAATTAGAACTGTTATTTGAGATTTGTGCTCGTTCCATCCTGACTGAATATATTGACAAAATTTTAGGAATAGTTGTTCCCTCAGTATTGGACTTCATGATGTTGCTAGCTGAGGTGGATCTCACTATTCTTCTATGTGAGTTGCCTGGTAGTTATCCTTAGTTAGTCATGTTGTTCCTTCTTTATTTTTCTGTCTTATGATCATTATAGATTCTAGTTGTTCTAGTGATATTGTTATTAATTCTTGTCTTATCTTCCTTAGTTTTTGTGATATGACATGAGTACATTTCATAGTTATGGATCTTAGATGTTGTAGTTAGTATAGTATACTTGACAGCGTTCTACCGTCGATACCGCGGCGTAGGCTGGGCGTGGCCCACGTATTCGTACCCGTATATCCGGGTGCGGGTCGTGACAGCTCTCTGAAACTAGTACCTCTGAGTGGTGGGATGTGGATGAAGTGTCCTGAGAACGTCTCCGCATCTCTTCATTCAACACCCCGCTCTTGGCAAACTCCAGACTGACCACGCCCTCTGGAGCAGAAGCGATCATAGATACTTGAACGGTCTCCCACGAGTCTAACAATGTACACAGCAGCCATAGTCCTTGAACCTTGTCATCGAACTTGACTTTCATGGAAGATAGCTGGTCAACCACGCCCTGGAAATCACCCAAGTGATCCATAATAGACGCCCCATCTTTGTACCGTAGACCCATCATCGTCCGGATCGGAAACAACTTATATACCCCGGTCTTCTTCGCGTACAAAGATTCAAGCTTATCCCATAACGTCTTCGCGTGCTTAATATTGGCGACGTGGTTGTACACGTTCTCATCAATGAACTGCCTGATATATCATCACACCTGTATATGCTCGAATTTTTAGTCCTCCTCGGATTTATCACTGGGATTCCCGGATGCAAATACGGGCAGATGCAGCTTCTTGACACACAGCAAATCTTTCATCTTGCTCCGCCAATAATGATAGTTGGTGCCGTTCAGGTTCACTATGTGCACCGGCTTCACGTCCATCTCTCCTCTCTAGTTTTCCTGTCAACTTCTGACACCTTTCTGAATTCCAGAACCTGGCTCTGATACCACTTGACGGGAAAGAAACGCGAAAATCTTTTCCCAAACTAGAGAGTACCTGCGAGAGAACCGAGCAATACAACGCACGAACCAAAACACCAAAACAAACCATACAGACACAGAGAATTTTAGACGTGAAAAACCCTTGCAGAAAAAACTACGGGACGATCGGAGTCCAACCCTGAGAAGCCTTCACTAATGAAATCCTCTATAAACTTCTTTCGATTCAAATCGGATCCCCACAACACTTAGAAGCAAGAATAATGATTACAAAGCTACGAAGAACAAAGACGACGAGTAGAGATTACCCGAACACGATCCTCCTTCAAAAACGACCTCCAATCCTCCTTCTTCTCTCCCAAAGTTGCTATGGCACTCTTGCCTCTTTTCTCTCTTTTTGTTCTTCAATATTGTATTGTAATTAGGGTTAGGAATAACCATGTATAAACCCCCTAATCTGCAGCAAAACCTAGACCGTAGGATACGATCCAATGTGATCAATCACCCTGAAAAACTCTTCAGCTCCGACGACACAAAGTTCGGCCAGAACTCTGTGTTTGGCAACCAGAACCATTCTGGAACCAAAAGACAGAGTTCGGCCAGAACTCTGTGTGGGTGCAGAGTTCGGCCCGAACTCTGCCTCCCCAGTTCCAGTATGTAATCTGGTGGCTCCCGAGCTTCTGCTTCGTCTCTGAATGGCCTCGTCACCTCCCCTAGATTCTCTTACACACAGATGGCGCTCGTCGCACTCCGGGGTCTTCTCCACATAGGTTGGGAACCCCACCCACTCCAACACTAAATATTTTTCATAGTTCTTTTTAGCATCCACAAATGTTTGGAATAATATTTAAAATTGTTTGTTTATTGTTCTAAAAAAAATTTAGTTATTAAAACCTATAATAAAAATTTCTATTATTAAACAACTAATTTTTTCCTCAAACCCAAACACACAACACCCAACCCCACAAATCAAAATCCAACTCCATTACTATAACCCCTCCTTTCACCTTCGTAACTCCCATGACCCCTCATTTCATCTTCGTAACTTCTATTTTATAATTATATATATATATATATATATATATATATATATATATATATATATATATATATATATATATATATATATATATATATATATATATATTTTTGTGTGTGTCAAACTTCCTCAAGCCATCAAAGCCCTCAACTCCCACCTCACGGCAGCACCTTGACGTCGTCAACATCTACCCCCTGTTATAGTTAAATCCAAGCGGATCCTTTATACAAACACAAAACCGAGCTTGGACTATTGGTCAGCTGACTGACATAATTTTCCCCTTTGGTCGACCAGAGTTTGAGCCCCCCGTTAAGCTGTTTTTCTTTTTCTGAATATATTTATATAGTACTTGGTGTGTATATATATGTGTGTGTGTGTGTGTGTGTGTGTGTGTGTGTGTGTGTGTGTGTGTGTGTGTGTGTGGTTTCCTTGTGAAAACAGAAAACTTGAACTGACCTCCTGGTCAGTACAACGGCCCAAAAAACCTAGCCTTGTCCCAGAGTTTGAATCCTATGTTAAGCTTATTATTTTTGGGTAATATATATATTTTATTAGTTTGGTATTTGTCACGCCCCAGTACCGAAATACGGAGACGGACTAGGCCAGCTACACCATATGAGGTACGTAACGTCATACGGCGATCGTGGCTGTCGAGAGACTAGGGGGTACATGCTACAATCAAGTCTCCTATGGTCCCACAGAGTTCTATGTCTCAATCAATCGAATCACATCAGCAAATAAATGAACATTAAAGATAAAGCAGTAAGGCGTCCCTGACGCTTTATCAAAATGATCATGAGAGACTAGCTTTATAATTTAGCTATCTCGGAGAGTCAGGAGTACAAAATTATACACAGCTGCAGTCTGTTTAATTACAATTATGTACTGACACAAAATATCAAGTAATCCGACTAACAGGTGCCGGTGGCTAAACGCCGCAAAAGTATAAGCAGAAGTGGTGGAGAAGAAACCCACTCGAGTCCCCGAACTGCCATGCTCCTAGTATGCCCCATGGATGTCAGGAAGGAAGATCGTGTCCTCAGGCTCTGCTACGGGATCTGGCCAAACAAGACCAGCGGGGTCAGCCCCGAATAGCAAGTACCGCCAAAGGGGCACAAGAGTTAAGATTAAAAACCCAGTTAAATAGAATGATTGATAATAGTAATACTTATGCTACTATTATAGGGTAGCGCAACATCCTCGAACCCATATGGCATTCTTACAACCAAACAAGGACAAAAGGTGTCGCATGGAGTCGGGACGTGTCGTACTCTATAACTTTCACATAAGTTAAAAGGCATAAACAATAAAATCTCCTGATCGTGACTTCGGTCGATAGCCTATCGCAGCACAATAACCAACCCAACAATCAAACAAGAACATGGGTTGGATCATGTACCATGATAGTCTGCTTCCCTCAGTTACTCACAGAAGGTAATAGGGTACAAGCAAGTCGTTTTCACGGCCAATCAAGTCTACGAGTTTCTAGTGGGACGAGGTTATCCTCGCATCATGTTATGTAGAAATCCTCAGATCGTATCCTTCCAGCAAGGCTAGCCAACCCAGGGGTTCGCGTAGACAGGTATGATTGAGCACAGGTCCCTCGTAAGGCCACCTTGCTAAAACATATAATATATAGTAGGAATTAATCGGATACAGTCATCCACTCGTTACAGATGACACAGTATCCGTGGAGACCAGCCGGCGCGTCAAGACAGTATCTCAAGGCGGCTGGTGTAACACGATCTCGGGATTTTGTCCTCCCCATGCATCTAGTATATTTAGTTGCCTAATTTAACCCTAGGTGAAATCTTGGACTTCCATGCTGTGGCCTGCATGATTATCCTCCTAAAGTCGTACTTTAGTACGAGTACCCCAAAGAGGATCCATGTCAATCAGTATGTCAACATGTTCTACCCTCCTTAGTGTAATGCATCATTGCAAATGTGCCACATGGAGTTACGAGTCATTTGTCGAGCATGAACAAGAACTGGGACATTCAGGTACATGTATCAGGGAGGAACACTTTGTTCTTCGGGGTCACATTAGTGCTTATATCATGCTCGGGACAAAAGGCGTAAGGATATAAAATGGACATATAATATATATATAATAAATAATAATAATAAGGTAATAAGATAGGGCACAAAAGTCCATGCGGCTCAAGGGGAGTGAGTCCATGCGGCCGGATCAATACTGGTTCATGCGGCTGGGACTACACGCTCATGCGGCTCAGGGAGCCCCAAGGCGCATGCGGCTGGAAAGACGGGTTCATGCAGCTGGATGGTGGATGGGCCTTATGCGGCCCGAAACAGTAGCGCATATGCGGCTCAGTGCAAAAGAACTCATGCGGCTGAAAGCTAGCCGCATGAAGTTCATGCGACTCAAGATAACAGGGGCTCATGCGGCTAAGTCTGAACAAGGCTATGCGGCTCAATTACTTGTCGCATGAAGATTCATGCGGTCAAGTACTTGAGCAAATCTTATGCGGCTAGGAAGGACTTTTCATGCTGCTGAGCTCGAACGAGTCTCATGCGGCTGGAAAGGCCATGCGGCCAGAGACTTGCCGCATGAAGATTCATGCGGTCAAGTACTGTTCTTCTTCTCCACTTGTCCGAGAAGAGGAGCCGAGCAACCATGGCTTCCAAGCTACACAAAACCTTCATCCGGAGCCCAAATCGGAACTTTCTTAGGTCAAAATAGGGTAGAACGAGATCCTCTACAACATGGAACCATCAAAACTAGGAAATAACATGATTAAGTAGATCAAAACCCAAGAAATCCGAAAATAAAGTAAACCTAGATCTACAAAAATCAAAGCTTCAAAATGGAAACTTCCAAGTTCTAAACTAGTATAGGTTGAGGAGAAGAACATGTTTTGGCAAATAGTTTTGTAAGAAATCATTAACAAAATTATGGATCCATCTCTTGAGCAAGTTGGTACTTGCCTTGGTTGATGGAGGAAATATTTGGTTGGTGGAGGAAATAAATGAGAGGAAGTAAATGAGAGGAGAGAGAATGAGATGAGTTATATATATAGATCTTGGACCCATGGGTTCATGATGAACCATTGGTGAACCAAGAAGAGGTTACCCAAATGAGCCAAAATTGTAGGCCCAAATGCAGGAAATAAATTAGGAAATAATATTTTGTCGAATATTTTGGAAAATGCATGAAGAAATACAGCATAATAAATACAGTATAAATATGAGGTAAATACGATTTTTCGGTTTACGTATTAAAATACGTATTCCAGGATCGGGGAGTGACAGTATTTATATATATGTGAATGTATTTACATATTTTCTTGTATCTTGATAACTATACATTGTAATTGTGTGAAGTAAAATACTGATAAATTGTATTTCTATTTGTAGTATTTATTTAGATAGTTTCCAAAATTATTTATGTAATAATTATATTTTTAAATAAATAAAAAGATTAAATACCTTTATATGTATTTATAGTATTTTCAATTTTAATAAATAATAAATAATTCCTGAAAATTAATTAAAAATTATAATTAAATACTAGATTTTATTTAGGCCAAGTTAGTATATTTACATGTAGATTTTAGACTTATTTTGAAATATTAAAAAATTAATATTAAATAGATGATTTGGAACCCGTCGCACCACCAGTCGAGGAACACCGACAAATTACATCGCATTGACAAGATACAGGCAAGTGTACCTTGCCATTTATACGTTATTATCATACTTTATTTTAGTTGCAATTCTTGTTTCTTATTTAGTTTGGTATATAGTTACTACTTACGTAGAATCTTGTCAATACTACACGTCCGATCAAACTTGGGTGTCGATATCCATACGTGGATAATGGGTATTGACGTTAGGTATCCTGTACATGTATGATCATGTCCCTTGACGTGATTGGCTTCAGGACACTGACACCTCCTTATATGGAGTTACTTACATGATATTTCATGGTCAGCCTCTGTGTTAGGATACATACATGATTAGTTACTTGACATGACATACTAGATTAGTTCATGGGGGGGGGGGCATTCACCTTACTACCGGGCTATCTTATATTTCAAGATCTCTATTCCCGAGATTGTGTGTACCCTACTCGCTTGTTCGCCTTAGGCTCTGGATCAGAGCTTTGGAGTTACGTCTAGTTGAGCTCAAGGTTCCACAACACGGTGCCTTGAGACGTTAGCCTAGCTGAGGAGCTGGTGGGCGACTCAGTAACTATAGCACGGTGTATGGATGGTGTTCTCGATTGCATCACACATAGACTGTATTACATAGAAACCCTTATGCAGTTTACTTTAGTACTTCCATTACTATCTTTTTGCATGTTTATTTTTGTACCTTATTATGTCCCCTAAGGACCTGGTCATCTCCACCAAGTATAGGTGAGGAGGCATATATTGAGGTCTACGGATCAGGTGCTGTTGCAAGAGACATACCCATACAGGAGGATAAGATTGTGCCAAAGGATTTTGCCTGAGTACGTATTTCATCCATCTGGGATGATTATTTCTTAGCAATCACTATGATGAGACTTGTCATTTATTCATTTATTTTTCTTCCGTTTGTTGTCGGGCTATACCCGAGACATTATAATCTTAGTTCTGTATTTGCTGGACAACTTTTTCTGTGTTATTCAGACTATCTCATTTTATGTTGTCTTGGTACTCATTGATTATTGATTATTTCTGTGTGGATGAGAATAGCTTTGTACCTGTGGCCATGTGATATTTATAGCTTAAGTACTCATTAACAAGTCTAACATTTTGGTAGTCTGTTGGTGATGTACTGATGGCATGTTTCGTATTACCTAATTCCGCATAATTATAAATTGGGGCGTTACAGGGTACTACAATGTAACCCATTAAAAAAAAGTTTTATCCTCGAAATTTAAGAACAAGCACCTACCTCTATTGAATTAGGAATGAAACTTTTCCTTCATATCCACCACAAGCTCCCATGTCGACTTCTTGACAAAATGATTCTGCCAAAGCACGCAAACCAAAAAAATAGTATGATTCTACAGCACCTTTTCTTTCATGTCCAAGATTTGAACGGGTTCTTTCGTATAAGACAGGTCTTCCTGCAGCTCTAACTGACCAAATCTACCACGTGAATCGGATCATACACGTACTTTTGTAGTAGAGAAGTATGAAAAGTATCATGCACTTTATTTAATGCTGGTGGTAACACAATCTGATAGGCAACTGGTTCAAGTCGTTTGAGAACTTCGAAAGGACCAATAAAATCGAGCTCAACTTTTCCTTTGTATCGAATCTCGTGACTCCTCTCATGGGTGTTACCTTTAAAAACACATGGTCCCCCACCATGAACTCTATAGGTCGTCGATGAGTATTTACATAACTCTTCTGTCAGCTTTGTGTAATTCTTAATCTGTTCCAAATCATGGAAATTTTATGAACAGTCTGCTCCACTAATTCTAGATCAAGGATTTGGTATTCACCAAACTTCATCCCAACATATGGATGACCCATATTTCTGTCCGTATAGTGCTTCGTACAGCACCATCTGAATGTTGGATATCTAGCTATTATTATACGTGAATTCTGCCAACGATAAGTAGGTGTCATAACCTGACTTCAAATAGTAAAATTAATATACATTCTGCAATAGCTGCATTTATAACCAACCAAATAACTCCTAAAATTTTGAAGTTATCAATACTATCGCAAGCTAGGGATAATTGTCAAAACTCAATCGAACTGTCGAGCTCGAGACGCAGTAATTTTCTTAGCGAACTTGTTGTCGGGGAACGGCAAATATACGAATAGTGTCATTTTAGTAACAAGCTAAAAGAAAGATGGTTAGTTGAGTGGGTCCAAGAAATGAAGATGAGCCCAATCGTGACGCTTTGTGTGTACTGTTAGTGGGCCAGGCGAACTTAAATAGTCATATTTGTGGGTACCGTTAGGCGATACGTAATTGGTGGAGGGAGATAGCGTAGATTTTCCCGGGTCATTGCCAGCTCAGAACGGAGAGCGACAGTTGTTAGTTTCCCGCGTTTCCCAAGCGGCATTTTCCGATAATTCATTTGGAGAGACAGTGGACTGGTGGATTTGGTAATAATAAATGCCAATTCCTTGATAGGCAATTGCTACAAAATTATTTTAGGAAAATGATATTTTACACTTTAATCATGTTTTAGATAAAATGGATAGGAACAACCTTCACATTCGATTGATGATATTTAACTAAATTAATAAACATAAGTATCCGATAAATATTACATTCTAACTAATACTAAGCGTGCAAGTTACAAGAGTAGAAATAGTCGCATGCATATCATTGCACAAGTTTGGTTGGAATCATACCATGTAATCATGTATGATCTCCTTGTTCGGTGTGTGTCTGTCTTTCCTTGCTATTGTCTTCGCTCTCCTATCCATGAACAAATGGAAAACAAGATAAACAAAGCCAATCGTAAGACCCTCTCCAAATCACGTGCTAGCAAAAAATATAGATGCAACAATAATATCCCACAACTAAAATTATTTCAAGCAAATCCCACCAAAACATTTTTAGCTAGGTAAAATACAATATTCTACATAATTAAAAAACCGATTCCAAAAATTAGAAATAAATGCTTTATTCTTGTCGTTTTTAATTATAATATCATCTTCTCTCGGAGTTCGGTTATATCTCCCTTAGACTATACTCGCGTCATCTGTCGTCCTAATGACCTCTCTTCTTGGTGAAACATGAGTTGTGATAGAGTCGTAGGACCGAACCTAAGAAAAAACAGCACGAGCGGTGGCATTCCGCCCCCACCCACTACCCGCACCCAGCACATAGCCCCCCAAAAATCCAAATTTTAATATATATTGAAAATAAATTAGAAAACAAATTGGAAATCAACCAAAAAAATTCAACTATACTCGTTGATCTTGGAGGGAGCAACTTGTGGTTATTTTATTTCGGATAATTTTACAGAGGGGGATAAACTTTATTGTATTTATGCAAAAGGAGATAATTTTAGAAAAATGCCGAAGTAGGGGATGATACGACATCACTGATGTCACCACAAAGCTGCACCCCCCCGCCCCCCCTTGCGCCATCACTTATGTAGCCACACTCTTTCCCCCCTCCTTGGCGACATTAGTGATGGCGACAAGCCCCCCTGGCACTGTAATGTCCCGTTCCGCACGGTGCATTATGCTGAGTCGTTGACTCGAAGAGTTGCGTTGACCCGATTACGTATCGATGCGAATCGATACAAAGTGTTAAGTTGTCCCGAGCAATGCATCGAACTAAGTCGATGCAAAGAGTTGCCTTGTCCCAAAGAATGTATCGAGTGAATCGATGCGAAGCGCCGTGTTGCCTCGAAGGATAAGTGTGTTGAGACGGCTCGAAGATTCTAAGAAATCGAATCGACCAAGGCGCAAGTCCGAATTGATGCAAGTATTGATTTTAATTGGTTTCATGTGCAGGCTATACGTTTACGCTGAAATGTTAGAGGTCGATCTTTTGCCTTATTCAGTAAGGGGTCCGCGAAAGCAAATCGTCGCCTTGCGACGGACGGAAGCGTTGGCACGCTAAGGCAAATTGGACGTATAACTCAATGAAGCACGAAGTGCTCGAATGGCTAAGTCATGAGAGTTGCCCGTGCGATGAAGTTATGAAATCGAGCCGCAACGGCTCGGCAAAACGACAAGACGCATTGATTCAAGGTGGGGGGACATTAACTCTCTTTCCTACTCCGTCATGCTTAAGTAAAATACATATCATTGAATGCTGAGTTAACCTATCAACGCCACGGACGTGGCTCGATAGCGAGATAAACGTAGTACGTGTCGAACACTAAGATGGAACAATTGAAATGAATTGTACAACAATTGTACGAGTCGCTACGGAACGTTGAATATGGCTAAGGCGAGCGCCTCGGTGCGCAAGCCGCAACAACGTGGGATAACTGTACTCGGCGAGTGCCTTAGTGCACGAACCATACCGTGCCTTCGCACACGAGTTAGAACGGCTAGAACATTGAAAGACAATAGGCGAGCGCCCTAGCGCGCAAGCCACGGACATTGAATGCTAAGTCATAGAACATCGGAATTACGGTCGAAACGTGCCTTCGTGCATGAGATAATAAAAGATGGCTTCGTTGCGAAAGAATACAGTTGTGGCATGAATGTGGCGGAACTGTCGGATATGACATAATGCCTCGAAAGGTGTTCGGGACCTTCGGGTCGTTCGGTTGACGAGCATTGAGTTGAGGCATGATGCCATTGAAACATTGAAACGAAGTATGAGACGTAAGAACATAGAAAGTTAACGGAAGAAATATGAGATGTTAAGGCGGCATGGTGCCTTCGAAATGTTCGTTGAGGATATTTGGGCGATTGTGCCAATTAAAATAGAGATAAGCGAACTTGCTTGGTTGTATGAAAATAAGATGTGTTGCATGGTCAAATGGACTTAAAGATATAAAAGCCCGTGCATGGGTATTCCCTCGAACGTGGCGCGTCAGGGCGCTGGGACCGTTCGGCCTAGGAGGGATTCGTTTACGGTATTGTTGGTGCACTTCATTTAGAAGGGTAGCGACCTTCTGGTGAATGTGATAAGCCACTTGCTGCGATTATTTCGGTGGCCTCCGATGTTGGTTAGCAACCGCACGGAGTTAACATCGTCTTATATTTCGATTCGATAAATATAAGTCCATTCTAGCCCGAAAAGCTAGTGACCTTCATATAGTTAAAGGCGACGGGTTTGGAAGTGCAAGATATACGTATCCTGCATGGATAGATCCGAATAGAGGGCACTTATAACATGACAGGAAAAACTGATAGGCGTATTCACCTTGCGTCGGTTTAAGGACGAGTGCGTCGACTTGGTAAGAAGTCGCGCCATGAATCAAACACGAGATTGCTTGCCTGTTTACTTATGCGAATTGAATAACATGCTTGCCATGCTTTACAGTCTTTGAATATGCCATGAACTCATCCTAAGGAGAACATAGAAAGAGAACTAAATTGTATGTTTGCATGAATCAATACAATACTAAATAAAGGTTTGTTAAGTGGGTTTTTGATCAGTACAGCGAGGACGAAAGTACTAATCCCCCACTAGTTTGCTAGCAGGTTCAGGGATTGGTTTACTCGCGGCGGAGCTTCGCTTGAACGCGTTGAGGCTTGGAATACCGAAGCGTATTGAAGCGTGCGATCGCATTGACGCTCGGACTGGGACAGAATTGATGCGGCCGAGATATAGAAGGCATGATGTATGGAACGGTGAAATCCTTTGTGGACAAGAGAGAACTTGAGTGTTGTAGCCAATCTGGCAATTTTGTTGGGCTATCGAAAGCCTTTGTAATTTGATTTCGAATATCAATAAAGAGATTTGTTTCGTATACTCTGTTTTCCTTTCGTTGTGAATATCAACTCAAAAGATAACCATTTGAGAACTTGTCATCTTGCCTTGTACGAGCGCAACTCCAGGCTCGTGCGGCATCACGTCCCCTGCGAGGACGATGATTCGGATGATTCCGGGTCGGGGCGTGACAAATTGGTATCAGAGCCCCAGGCTCAATTTTCTCTGGATGCTTGTTTCATTACAATTCCAAAACGTTGTCCACCACCAATCGAAATCACTCTTGACTCTACTCGATGCCGCACTGGATGTTCCATACAATAAGTCTAATACAAATCATGTAATTTTACCGTGTGTTGTTTTGGGAATTACATGGTGTTTGCGAGAAAAGTCGGAAAAGATTTGTTGCTATAGCGCAACAAGTTGCGAGATATGAATTCAATGAATTGTTGCTGCGGATGCAACACGTCGTGAATTGCGATTTGAGATATTCGTTGTTTGCAACGAACGATACGAGAAATATTGCTTGCATCGATCCAATGATAGTCGTAGAATGTTGCTGCAGCAATTGCCACGCGTTGATTGTAAATGATGTATTGAAAAGAAAATAAAAGTTGATATTGAATGTGTCGAACGGATTCACATATCGATTTCGAATGTGCGTTGCGATGAAAAGCGATAAGTCGATATCGAATGTGTTGAACGGATTTGAGCATTGACTTTGAATGTCGAAAATAAAATATTGCACAAGGTGCAACCGATGTCGAAGATAAATCGATGTACGAGGTGCGGTAAATATCAGAAATAAATCATTGCACGATGTGCAATACGTATTGAAAGTAAATTATTGCACGTGGTGCAACGCATGTCGAAGGTAAAATTATTGCACGTGGTACAACGCGTATCAAAGTAATCGCTGCATGAAGTACAACGGATATCGAGAATAAATTTTTGCACAAGATGCAACGGAAGAAAACAAAAAGTTATAAATCGAGAAACGAAATCGGTTCGGTTGCGCACCGAGCTTGTATTGGCAAATGAATGCATTGGCCGAGTTGCGTCAAATTTGTTACGGTTGTGATCAAGCACGATCACTGCGGAAATCGTGAGTCAGAAGAGATCGTTGGTTCGTAAGGAGTATGTTGCGATGGAAGTAACTTGATTTCCGGGTGGTATGGTATACCACCGATGCAATAAATGGCTCAATTTCGAGTGGTATATGTAATACCATTTGTGCGATGAATTGTATCAACGTTTTGTGAGAATTGTGGAAGGTTTGTCCGCAACGGACGGGATAGCACCGAGACTCGATTGAGAATTTATATAACGGCATGTTGATGCAAGTGTTCTTCGATGTTCGGTTAGAACGGTAAGGCGGGACTCGTATCATTGAATGATACGTCGATTGAAAATTTATGTGTCGGTCGAATGACGGGAACTAGCGAAACGATTATGCCTTGAGGCAACAATCGGATCGACGGGATAGAAAACTCGAAACGTTGAAATCGAACCGCACGACTTGCGAGCTCTCAATGAAAATGTTGGGCGATACAAATTATAATCGAATCGCATGACTTGCAATCCCGATTGAAATGTTGGACGAGACGAATCGAAGCGCACGACTTGCGATCTCGATAGAAATGTTCGGCTAGGCGAATTGAATCGCACGACTTGCAATTTCGATAGAAATGTTGGACAATGCGAATTGTAATCGAATCGCACGATGTGCGACTTCGGTGAAGAGTTGGTTGATGCGAGTAATCGTGCCTAAGAAATAGTTGGTTACGTTGCGGCGAAACTCATTTGAGTACGACTGAAAACACGCAAAACTTAGAGGACGAGATCGTATGACTCGAGGGTTCGATGTTGGATAATCGGTAACTCAGTTATGCGATCGAAGTATAGCGGGATACGGCAAATCGGAGAACGAGTCGATACGTATGGAAAAGTTCGTTGCGAACTTGGATGTATGCGATGCGAGTTAAGTTGACGTTGAAACAGATTCAAAGTTGACCCTTACGTTATCAAAATGGATACGGCGTATCGAGATCGATACGTAAGGAAATGTAAACGACGTGAGAATACAAAATTGAGTGTGCCTCGCGCTATGAAATTTTGTAAGTAACGATACGAGAATGAAACGAACTGGTTGATCGTAAATTTTGTGATTGATCAGGCGAGACTATAAGTCATCGACGATTTCTCGATGCGTATAGCATCTCGTGTGTCTACCGCAAAATAAGATAGACTCAAACTCGATACGAGTAGATGTTTCGTAAATTATGGAATCATCGACGATAGTGCATGACTTTACTCAGAGGATAGTTGCGTATCAGTTGTGCTGATAGAAATAATTTTGTCCGAAATTGGGTAGTCGCATAGAATCGTCGGAACGTGATTTGGCTCCGAAATAAGATATAGCATGGTTCGTAGTAAACTGTCCTTCGGTGATGATCCACAATTATCGAGCTTAGCTTCGGGGCAGCTGACCCTAGAAGACTTGACCGCCAAATCAAATTGAATGTTGCAGACCGTAAGATGACCCATGCGATATCGCATATGGGATTGCACCGATAATAAATATAACCCGGTGCGTGTTGACGATAAGTCTAGGCAATCGAGAATTGTTGGAACAACTTTCGATTGAGAATATATAGCTAGATGTTGAGTATTCGTTGGATAAATGCTCGAATGGTTATATTGGTCGATGATCAAACTAGAAATTCACCAACGAACTTGGTGATTCGGATAGGCGATTGCGAGAATCGTGCTATGCACGAGAGAGAACAATAAGGGAATGACTTACGAGTCTAGTCGTTAGATTCGAATTTACCTTGCAATTGGGCTTGTGTGAATTGAACTTATGTTCGATGTTGCGAGACGGATAAGTCAGAATTTTGGCTAGTGAATTTTCTACTCGATAGGGATCGAACGTAAGGCGTATCGTAAAGACCTTCGTATCAAGGCGATCGTTGTCTTGAACACGGTCGCCTCGATGTAAACTGTCATGTCGGATAGATTGTGGCCTTTGTGTAATGTCAATTTAAACTTGCGTCGGAAGGATTTGAGCACGGTGTCTAGGTAAGTCACCTAGCGGACGTAGTCCTGAATGTTGATGCTTTTGTAAGTCAACAAAAGAGAATCATGTTGAGATAGGATACGAAGTGAAACATAAGAAATCGTTGGATAGTGACGTCGAACGCAAGGCGTTGCGGAGACTCGTTGTGATCGGATGCGCGATGCCTTGACGCGACGCATAGAATTGATAGTCCCGATAAAACATACAAAGTAAGAGATACGATTTTGAATCACATCGTGTGCCTTAACTTTTGTTAGAGGATCGCGTATGTATCAGTATGCATGTGCGCTAGAATTGCGAGAACAAGTAACAGAGCCAAGTCCGATCGAGAATACGAGATGGCAAGTTATTGAGAATGAGAAGTTACGTATTTGCGTTGTTCCGATATCTTACAACTGAGCTTGGCTGAAATGCATATATTGGTGGGACGCCTAAAATATGTGTATGATTTAAAACTAAGTTGTACGATCCAAACGATAGTGAGACGAGATCGTAGAACGATCTAATGAAACCCTTGGAAATTTAGTATTGGTTTCGGTTCGGGACGAACCTTATTTTGAGTGGTATATTCTGTAATGCCCCACTCCGCACGGTGCATTATGCTGAGTCGTTGACTCGAAGAGTTGCGTTGACCCGATTATGTATCGATGTGAATCGATACAAAGTGTTAAGTTGTCCCGAGCAATGCATCGAACTAAGTCGATGCAAAGAGTTACCTTGTCCCAAAGAATGCATCGAGTGAATCGATGCGAAGCGCCGTGTTGCCTCGAAGGATAAGTGTGTTGAGACGGCTCGAAGATTCTAAGAAATCGAATTGACCAAGGCGCAAGTCCGAATCGATGCAAGTATTGATTTTAGTTGGTTTCATGTGCAGGCTATACGTTTACGCTGAAATGTTAGAGGTCGATCTTTTGCCTTATTCAGTAAGGGGTCCGCGAAAGCAAATCGTCGTCTTGCGACAGACGGAAGCGTTGGCACGCTAAGGCAAATTGGACGTATAACTCAATGAAGTACGAAGTGCTCGAATGGCTAAGTCAGGAGATTTGCTCGTGCGATGAAGTTATGAAATCGAGCCACAACGGCTCGGCGAAACGACAAGGCGCATTGATTCAAGGTGGGGGGACATTAACTCTCTTTCCTACTCCGTCATGCTTAAGTAAAATACATATCATTGAATGCTGAGTTAACCTATCAACGCCACGGGTGTGGCTCGATAACGAGATAAACGTAGTGCGTGTCGAACACTAAGATAGAACAATTGAAATGAATCGTACAATAATTGTACGAGTCGCTACGGAACATTGAATATGGCTAAGGCGAGCGCCTCGGTGCTCAAGCCGCAACAACGTGGGATAACTGTACTCGGCGAGTGCCTTAGTGCACGAACCATACCGTGCCTTTGCGCACGAGTTAGAACGGCTAGAATATTGAAAGACAATAGGCGAGCGCCCTAGCGCGCAAGCCACGGACATTGAATGCTAAGTCATAGAACATCGGAATTACGGTCGAAACGTGCCTTCATGTACGAGATAAAAAAAGATGGCTTCGTTGCGAAAGAATACAGTTGTGGCATGAATGTGGCGGAACTGTCGGATATGACATAATGCCTCGAAAGGTGTTCGGGACCTTCGGATCGTTCGGTTGACGAGCATTGAGTTGAGGCATGATGCCATTGAAACATTGAAACGAAGTATGAGACGTAAGAACATAGAAAGTTAACGGAAGAAATATGAGATGTTACGGCGGCATGGTGCCTTTGAAATGTTCGTTGAGGACATTCGAGCGATTGTGCCAATTGAAATAGAGATAAGCGAACTTGCTTGGTTGTATGAAAATAAGATGCGTTGTATGGTCAAATGGACTTAAAGATATAAAAGCCCGTGTATGGGTATTCCCTCGAACGCGGCGCGCCAGGGCGCTGGGACCGTTCGGCCTATGTAAGCCCCTGGTTTTCAAATTTTAGTTAAATTAGTGCTAATTAAATTTTTATGTCATTTATAGCCTTAAATAATTTTTAGAAATTTTTAGGAATTTTTCTAGATTTCTTAAATGATTTTTAAATGAGTTTTATATATTAAAAATATCATTTTGTAATTTATTTAAATATTTTAATATCACTTTGCAATTATTAGAATTGTTTTAATACAGTTTTGTAATTATTTAAATTACTTTTATATCAGTTTGCAATTTCTTAAATGTTTTAAATTGCGGAGTGCAATTTCTATTTTGCATTTACTCACTGTTAAAGCCTTTGTGTAATTCCTAAATCTATGGGGGCCTATCTGCTAAACCTAACCTACCCCCCCCCCCCCCGACCACTCTCTCTCTCCTCACCTACTCTCGTTGACCCCCCGACCGACGATCGCCACGCCGACGGGCAGCCCCCGCCTTTTCCGGCTGTCCCGACTGACCTAGCGCCGCCCACAACCCCTATAAAACTCCCCACTCCCCTCCCGACTGAACCCTAACCCTAAATCCTCTCCGCCACCCCCCACGATCGCCTTTCTCCTCCTTCTTCCCAAAACCCTAGCCCTAACCCTAACTCCGGCCATCTACCCAGCGCCGCCCCCACGCCGAGCACCACCGCCTGTAACCACCCTCACTCGCTTCGCCGTGCTGAGCCGCGCCCAGCGCCACCGGAGCGCCGTGACGCCAACGCCTCCGCCGCCCGCCAGCTCCTTCGAAATTCACTTCGACGACTGGACACGTAAGTTGCAAGTGTCACAACGTGTCGTTTGTGTCTCGATTTCACGTGGGAGACTCGCCAGGACACGGGGATGCTCGTCCAGTAGTTGGACACATGAATCAGTGTTCGTGCGTGTCGTGCGTAGCACGGACACGTTGTTACCTGTGTCCTTAACTGTCTGGACACAGGACCGATTTATATTTTTTTTATTTATTATCTAACCTAAACAAAAATAAAACTAAACTAAACCCAACCCCTAACATAACTGATGGGCTGACCCCCTGGCCAGCCCGTCCTAAACTAAACCCCCCCTACCTGCGCGCTCGGGTTCGAGCCCCCTCTCCCTTTCTGTTTTCTTTTTTTCTGTTTCTTTTCTTTTTCTTTTCCTGTTTTATATATATATTTATATATATTTGTATATATATATATATATATATATATATATATATATATATATATATATATATATATATATATATATATATATATATATTAGTATATATATATGTATATACTGTATTTTGACAGTATTTTATATATATGTATATATATTTCATAGTTAGTAAATTTTATATATATATGTATATATATTTTCATGTGTATATATATATTATATATATACACTATATTATTAATTGTTTTCTTATATATATATATATATATTTGTATATATATATTTATATATATATATATATATATATATATATATATATATATATATATATATATATCTATATATATATATATATATATATATATATATACTTTATAAAATAAGTATTTTTCCTTACATATATATATGTACTTCTAAAACATATGTATGTATATTTTCAATATGCATAATTTTACCATATTAAAATATTAATATTATTTTTGCACTTTCACCAAATTGTATTTTTATTGTATTTAAATTACTGCAACCATTTGGTGTCCAAGCCTAGCATGGGTATTTGGGCCCAAATATGTTTTCACACATTCAAGACCTGTACAAGTCATATTGGACTTGATTCATGGCCTTAGGTCCTGTATTTGAACTTTGGTTCAAATTATATACATGGACAAAATACGCAGATAAATAATTATTTAAATTCAATTGTGTGCAATGCTGTTTTTGATTTTCTAAAAATACTTAAAGTACTACTAAAATTCTGGAAAAATAGTTTTTAGATACTATGTTACTTTAGCTAATTTAGTATAATTTTTGTAGTATTTAATTTACTGTTTTGCCACTAGTTTGGCATATGAAACCAAAACTCATTTTCTGTACACTTAGGAAAACTGATTTTTATAAAATATTTGTACTGGTTAATAAATTCCAAAAAAATTATAATAAATTTCTATAATTAGCAAGGATCGTTTTGGTACTTTGTTTTACGTAAAACTAGGCTTTTTGTCTATCTCTAAAATTGTTATAACACAATGGATTTTTGATTTATTTATTGATTAATTACGACTTGTAGCTTTTTGTGTTATTTTGAGTTTTAGCCGTGTTGAACCCCACCCCTCACTAGTGTAAAGACCCTAGAAAGTTAGTTAAAGTAGTGTGTCACCCCACATTGGTCTCCTATGCCAAAGTCATTATTTTGGCTAGGTGCCTAGTCACAAGTCGTATTTTACCAATTAGTGTCCTAGTGTCTTAGCTTAGTGTAAAAACTAAGTTATTGTATTTATTTCTACAGTGACGAGTTACCGGACATCCATAGCACTGTTATCGCAGCTTGTTTTGTTTTGTTTTGCTAGAGGCAAGTACTTTCTACGAATTTTACATATTGTCACATAAATGAACTGCAAAACCCACCATGTTAAATGCTGATCCTTGAGGTAGCAAGTTAAAACGTCACATGTTGTACTTCCAGTTACTACCATGCTTAGAACAGTTTTTATGTATCTCTCACATGATAGAATATGGGTTATGGAGAAACTAGTAGCTGAGTACGTGATCATGCCCCCATTATCGTACCGAGCAAAGTTTATTCTATATGATACTGCGCCGTAGGTCATTATCCCGCATTTCTGTACGGATGTACACCTATGCTTGTGCACTTGTACGTATGTACATTTATTTACATTGTGTCTCGGTACATTGTACATCTATTGACCGATCACGTACCTGCTACAGTTTTAAACATTACATATACATCTGTCTCTATGACATATGTGTCCTTGCCATGATAGATTGTGTGATGCTATGTTTCCAGTTATTCCTCACATGTTCATTTTTATGTTTCATATGCTAGTTTGCTAGATTCAGTACTTGCTCCCGTCCTGACAGGATAACATTGTAGGTGTCCTTACTGAGGAGGAGTTACTCTGCGATACGTATTATGGAGATACTGCCGAGGACCCGGCTTTGCCATACGAGGATGTTCCTGCGGGGAGACTCGTCTAGTTTGCTTAGCTGTTTGGGATATTTAGTGTAGTCATGTATTAGGCTACATATTTTGTAACTGGACATGTATCCAGTTTTATATTTCAGTTCACTTGTACTTGGATATTTTACTATATACGACGACTTTTGTGTTTGGAGCATTTATGATTCTTCTTCACTTATAGAACTGTTAGCACATTTTGTCTTATCCTGTTGTCTTTAGAACAGCTTACTACGTTTTATCTCAACGTAGGCTGGGCATGACTCGGCCTGGCCCAACAATTTGGGTAGCGGGTCGTGACATATTTTAGTGGTGGCCCATGCAGGTCCTGACTAAACTGTTTGGTTACGTTATTGTACCAAGTATGCCTGCAATTAGGAACTTAAGGTAATTAGACAACATTAGGAAAGACGCTTCGAACACCTAGAGGAATGCTAGGATTGTAACATAGGAAATACATCACATGTTTGCTGTTATAATTAGATTTCCTTGCATATGATTGCTTACTTTACATAAGTCCGTATAAGTCTTTTTTTTATGTGTAATTTAGATGGTGCTTACTCGTTCATCCCAGTATATTACCCCCGAGAATGGGGCCCTCCATATCCAGTCAGCTGACCAGTTGACTGATACATCTCCACCTACCACATTCCCCCACTCCACAAATCTACAAACCCAGATACCACAACCACCTTCCACATCACAGGCCCAGCAGGACCCGATACTTCTACCACCCCCTATCACTATACCCACCCAGGCTTCCGTCACACTCGACGGGAACCAGCTGCTCACACTGATTCAGGGATTCCTAACAACCCATCAGGAGCAGACTACCCTACTCCGCCAGAGCATGGAGCGTTCTGAGGGACGTCCTGTGGTCCTACCACATGTAGAGCCACGGCAGAGAGCGGGGACGATCAAGGACTTCATGGGTCTGAATTCCAAGGAGTTCTCAGGGACTGAGGGCATAGTAGTAGCAGATGACTGGCTAGACTCGGTAGAGAGGAAGCTTCTGGGAGTTAGAATGCCGGATGACCTCCAGGTCGAGGCAGCGGGATTTCTGCTGATAGACTTAGCAGGAGTCTGGTTCCGGAATGAGCCGTTGTTTGCGAGAGGGAGAACCACTTGGGACCAGTTCAAGACCCAGTTCAAGAAGAAATTCTTCTCGACCACTGCTAGAGTAGCCATGGGACTACGATTCCAGAATATCCAGCAGGGGAACCGTTCTGTTGATTGAAGAACAGTTTGGCAACTCTAGAGGGGGGTGAATAGAGTTTATATAAAAAATAGCCAATTAAAAATAACTCTTTCACCAACAATAAATAATCAGAGTAAAGTGCGGAAAATAAATAAAGAGCAGAAGAGCATACGCAAACACAGCGATTTTAACCTGGTTTCCCTCGTGGAGGACTAGTCCAGGCCTGAGAACTCTAGCTCAGGATTAAATCCACTATTTGTGAAATAGTAGTTTACAACCCGTGCCTTTTCTTCAGAAGAGCACGTCAACTTCTAACAGAGGATTGCAGTGGCGATTTGCTTGGAATTGTCCAAGCGACTTCTTCGACTCTTGCACAAGAATCCTAACTGAGAGATGCTGAGCACTCGAGACTTAGGAGACTTGTGGCTAGTAGATGGGAAGGGTATGGCTTATTGAGCTTGTAAGAGAGAAGAGAAGAGAAGATTGGATGGATTGAAATGAGAGAATTCATGCCCTATTTATAGTGTTTTTATAGGCAGAATTCGGCCAGAATTTGGGTAGGAAAATTCAAAAATTTGGCCGTTGGACAACTAGCAACCAGCTATCCCTAAAATTAGGGTTCCTGATTTCTAGGGGACAGAGTTCGGCCCGAACTCTGTGTGGAGGCAGAGTTCGGCCCGAACTCTGTCTCCAGAGCACAGAGTGGTTCTAAGGGGACCAGTGGGCAGTTTTTGGTTCAGTGGAGCTTGGGATTTTGGGTAGGTTATAGACTAAGTTCCAAGAGCTCAGCAAGACTCAGAGTACACAAGTCTAGACTCAATAAAACTATAAAATACAGACTCCAGAACACACTGAGAGCCGGAGACTAAGCTGTCATCTGTCTTGAACTGAATGCAGTCGTCGTGTGTCGTATTGAATTAATACAAATATTATTTAGTCAATGTAGTCAATATTTGGTTGACTGTGACTTTGTGTCAACAATCTCCCACATATTGATAATTGACAAAATAATATATGTATATTTCAATATTCATACCTGGACACAGTTGATTGTAACATAGCTCCCCCATAAACGATGCCTGAGCTAAAAGAAGATAGCTCCCCCGTAAACCATGAACGGTGTCGAGCTAGAAGCTATAGCTCTCCCTCGTACACAATGCATAGAACCTGTGACCTGATAGATAATATTTCCCAGAGCAAGAACAAGCACAGATATACACAGATATACGAATGCATAGAACCGGTGGCCTGATAGATAATATCTCCCAAAAGCAAAACAAGCACAAAACTATAAAAATATACATTATTTCTCCCCCTTTTGGCAGTTAGCAATATAAAGAAGCAATGAATAGTAATGCAACCACACCAAGCAGAGAAGAAACAGTGAAATACTAAGCAAAATAAGTCACTGACATAAAGTAGAACTATGATAAAGGACAGATAATGTCATCCACCAAACCAAGTGGCCAACTCATAAACAGAGTACATAAAACCAACTACATAAATCCATAATAAACGAAATAACTGAAAGCAAAAAGTAACTAAGATCATCAGCAGTAGCAGCAGCAGATCGAGCCAATCTCCATCACGGAGCACGAGAAGGTCCAGGAGAGTTGGAACGTCTGGGATCCACAAGAGCAGCACTCGGATCCAGGTAACGCAAGACCCATGGATCATCAATGCGATATCCCTCACGATCGGGATCCCGCTGCATGGGAATGGGCATAGTAGGATGATGGGACATGGAGTACCGAATATCATGCAGCGAGTTGCTGAGTGCACTCATCTGCAGGGTAGTGCGGTAGTCCATCTGAGCCCACCGATCAGCCTCTAAGTAGAAACGATCCTGGAGCATGGTCTGGATGGAGTCAAGAGTGGCAGGTGGAGGTGGTGCATCCTGACCGAAAGGAGGGGCGTCATGCTCCTCATCATCAGAATGCTCAGAGGCCTCAGGAGAGGCGACAACTGCCTGAGTAAGACGTGCCTTGGACAGGAAAGCAGGAGCAGGCAAGAACGGACAGATATCAAGTGGTATGTTAAATGCACGAAAGATCATAGGAAGGTACAGAGGATAAACCAGAGCTCGTGGTTTCTTCCTACAGTGAATCATCCAGTCCATCATTGTACGTGGAAGATTGAAAGAAATTCCAAAGTGAAGATGATAAAGAGCAGATATTTCAAGATAAGTGATGTCATCATGGGAACCTGTTTTGGGTAGAATGGTGTTAGAAATAATCCAATGAAGATCAGAAAAATATGGGTTGAGATATTTAGCCGTGAGCTTGCGAGGACATGTGTATGGAGTACACAAATCGTCCTTGAAGCTCTCAAGGGAAATTCCGTCGGGAAAATGGAACGAGCGAGCGTCAACTAGCTTTTCCCAAGAATTGGGCTCTTGAAGATCAAGATATTCGGCTAAGTCAAAGTCATCAAAAGATATATTTATACCTGCAACTCGTGAATAAATATGGAGATCATCAAAGGTCATGTTGCAGAAGAACATTTGGACAGCATGACGATAGATAGCAGAAGTGGTAGTGACAAGCTCATCAAAGCAGAGGTCATGAAATAAAGAATCATATTGAGAGAAGATAGAAAAATTAATAGGATGTCCTGCGAATACCTGACGATTCCGATAGTCACTAAACCAGTTGTTTGAGGCATCTAGTGAAACAAATAGTCGGTTGTCATAGGTAGAAGGGTTTCGAGGACGAGGTGGATTGAACAGCGGATGAGGTGGTTGAAGTTGTTCAATGATATGTTCCTTCGTCGGAGGAGTATCCGAAGAGGAAACACTCTCAGTTCGAATCCTCTTTCCACGATTGAACAAGCGAGGAGCCATAAAAACTTGATAGAGTGAAGTATAGAAGACAAGAATGATACCTCAAATTATTAATAAACAGTGGAAGAGAATGACGAGAAACCCTTTTTCCTTGACTTTGAGGAGCAATGGAGCACTCTAGATCAAAAACTAGGGTTAGGGTTTGAAGGAAAGAGTTTGGAGAGGTGAGGAAGGAGGCAATGGTGAAGGAGAGAGAAGGAGTCCCGACATAAAGTAGGGGTTTGTCTTTGGTCGGATGAAATATTGACCATAGGATCTAAATTGATCCAACGGCAGAGCCAGATCCCGACGCTGGAACTTAGGGACCGAACTCGGCCCGAACTCTGTTAGGGGCAGAGTTCGGCCCGAGTTCTGGATCAGTGGTCCAGAACTAAAGGCAGGCTGAAAAGATAGAAAAATTGATTAAGTGTTGAACAAAAGAGATTTTGAGGATAAAAGATTGATGAAAACAATGAAGTACATAGAGAGGTACACAAAGGTCATAATGAACTTTAGGAAAAATCAATTAGGCAATAATAAATCGGAACAAACCATATAATAAACAAGGAAATATATTATAATTCAGTATTTCAAATTTGCCATGGGTTAGCTGCAGGGGCCGGATCCCAGCTAGCGGTAGTCCTGAGGACTAGTGCACCGTGTCGCTTAGGCTTTTACGCCTTTTTGTCAGAAGGACCCTTTCGGCTTGTACCCATAATAAATTCGTCATAAAAGAATCAAAATATACTCGATATTTATGCAAGTAAGTCTCAACTTATAACTGCTTCATCCAAAATTCCGAGTTCACGACAAAGAAAATTGAAGTGCTCTTCGGATAATGACTTAGTAAAGAAATCTGCTAGCTGATGATCAGTGTCAATAAATTCTAAGTTAATCGTGCCATTTTGCTGATGATCACGCAAAAAGTGGTGTCTGATCTCAATGTGTTTAGTACGTGAGTGGCAGACAGGGTTCTTAGTCAAATTGATGGCACTAGTATTGTCACAGAATATAGGAATATACATAAAAGATAATTTATAGTCTTCAAGGGTTTGCTTCATCCACAGAATTTGTGCACAACAACGTCCAGCTGCTATGTATTCAGCTTCTGTTGTGGATAGTGCAACAGAGTTCTGCTTCTTGCTAAACCATGAGACTAAAGCCTTTCCTAATAAATGACACGTGCCGCTCGTACTTTTACGGTCGACCTTGCATCCAGCAAAGTCAGTATCAGAGTAACCGATGAGGTCAAATGATGTTGACTTGGGATACCATAAGCCCACTGTAACCGTACCCTTAAGGTATCGAAAGATACGCTTAACCGCGGTCATGTGAGATTCCTTAGGATTTGCTTGATATCTAGCACATAGGCAAACACTAAACATGATATCGAGGCGACTAGCAGTTAAATAAAGTAAGCTGCCTATCATACCTCGATACTTACGTTGATCAACGGGTTTGCCGCTCTCATCTGGTTCGAGTTTGGTTGAAGTAGCCATTGGAGTGCTGATTGGTTTGATGTTGTCAAGATCGAACTTCTTCAGCATGTCCTTGGTATACTTCGATTGACAGATGAAAGTTCCATTTGTCAGTTGTTTTACTTGCAGACCAAGAAAGTAGTTGAGCTCTCCCATCATGCTCATCTCAAATTCCGTCTGCATACACTTGACAAATTCTTGACAAAGAGTTTCATCAGTAGACCCAAAAATAATATCATCAACATAAATCTGAATTAATAAAATAGTGTCTTTGAAAGATTTTATAAACAGTGTAGTGTCAATTTTTCCTTTTGAAAAACCTTTCTCAAGTAAGAAGCTACTTAGCCTTTCATACCAAGCTCTGGGGGCTTGTTTGAGGCCATAAAGTGCTTTCTTTAGCTTGAACACGTGGTCGGGAAATTTGTGATTTTCAAAGCCAGAAGGTTGTTTCACATAAACTTCCTCCTTAATAAAACCATTCAGGAAAGCACTTTTCACATCCATTTGAAATAATTTAAAGTTTTGAAAATTAGCAAAAGCACAAAGCATCCGAATGGATTCTAGTCTAGCAACAGGAGCATACGTCTCATCGTAGTCGATACCTTCCTCTTGGTTGTATCCTTGAGCTACTAGACGAGCTTTGTTACGTGTGACTGAACCATCTTCATTTACTTTGTTTCTAAAAACCCATTTAGTACCAATTATCGAGTGACTAACCGGTCTAGGAACGAGTTCCCATACTTGGCTTCTCTCGAATTGGTTGAGTTCTTCTTGCATAGCAGAAATCCAAAATTCATCATTAAAAGCTTCAGAAATATTTTTAGGCTCTACTTGTGAAATGAAGGCAGTGCTAGCAACGGAGTCTCTTAGTGATGATCTAGTAGTTACTCCACGTGAAACTTCTCCTATAACTAAATTTTCTGAATGAGAAGGTTTGAAAGAGAATTTCTTAGGCAAACCCTCCAGAGAATTAGTTTCGGTTGAAGTATTCATTGGAGTAGAAGTTGATGGCTCAACGTCATCATCAAGAGTACTTGCTGTACTGTTGTCTTCATCAAAAGTCACATTTGTTGACTCTTCCACAATAAGTGAGCGTTTATTGAAAACTCTATATCCCTTACTCTTGGCGGCATAACCAAGAAAGATACCATCGTCAGCTTTGGCATCAAATTTGCCTAAGTTGTCTTTGGTGTTAAGGATAAAACATCTACAACCAAAAACTTTAAAATAAGATACATTGGGGGTTCTCCCAAACCAAAGCTCATAGGGTGTTTTCTTCGTAATGGGACGAATCAGCACCCTATTCAAAATGTGGCATGCTGTACTAACAGCTTCTGCCCAAAAATATTTCGGAAGTGAAAATTTATTCAACATGACTCTGGCCATATCGCCGAGAGTTCTATTCTTCCGCTCCACAACACCATTTTGTTGAGGAGTTCTAGGACAAGAAAATTCATGATCAAAACCATTTGCATTACAAAAACTTTCAAAATCATAATTTACGAATTCGCCTCCATGATCACTTCGGATTCGAGTAATCATGTAGCCTTTTTCGTTTTGAACTTTCTTTACAAAATTTTGAAAGCAGAAATAGCATCGCTCTTATTAGCGAGAAAGAAAACCCATGTAAATCTCGAAAAATCATCAACAATAACAAATGAATAAAGTTTGCCTCCAAGGCTAGCTATTCTACTGGGACCAAATAAATCCATATGAAGTAGTTGCAAGGGTCTAGTAGTACTTACAGAGTTGATAGAATAAAATGAGGATTTAGTTGCCTTGTTTAGTTCACATTCGGCACATACCGTTTCTTTTTTGAACGTGATGTCAGGTAATCCTCTCACTAGCTTCTTGGTAGAAAGCCTGGATATAGCATCCATGTTGGCATGACCAAGACGCTGGTGCCAAAGTAGTCGTTCGTCTTTGTGGGCATATAGACATCTACCTGCATTGTTAGTATTTATAGAAAGATAGAAAATGTAGATGTTGTCCTCTCTTTTCCCTTCAAAAGCAATGTCTCCTGTTGACCTATCATAGATGTAGCAACTGTTTTGTCCAAAGTTAATATCATATCCATGATCAGCAAGATGACTAATGCTGAGCAGGTTATGCTTTAACTCGGTCACTAGGCAGACATCCTTTATTACAGGAGAAGGAGGATGACCAATGATACCATTACCTATAATGTGCCCTTTGAGATTGTTACCGAAGGATACGTATCCTTCTCTCTTCATCGATAGTGATGCAAAAAGATTTGTGTCTCCCGTCATATGTCGCGAGCATCCACTATCGAGAATCCACTTACTTTCAGTTGAGGAGGGAAGGTCCACCTACATCAAGAGTAGATGTGACCTTTGGTACCCGAGTTCTTGAGGGTCCTGAAAAGTTAGTCTTTGGGAACCAAGCATATATCCTTTTATCTACAAGTCTTCTAACTCTGCACTGTGGTGAGATGTGTCCATGTAATCCACAATAAGTACAGATAGCATTCTTATTTATACTAGGAGCATGAGAATAATATCTATAAGCAACATGATGAGGATGATGTGAAGAGTTAGCATGGTGAAGATGATTATACATGGAATAAGTGGCATGGTGATGGTGTCTATGAGGCATAGAATGATGGTATTGTCTATGATGTGTGACTTGCTGATATTGTCTAGATGGCATGGCATGATGATTTTGTCTATATGGTATATGAGGACCTTGTCTATATGGCATTGCATGATGATTTTGTCTATATGGCATGGCATGATGATTTTTATGTGTGGAGTGATGTTGATTGTGTCTTTGTGCATGATGAGTGTGTACTGAGTGAGAATTGTTCTTACGTGCACGTGGTTTGTGAAAGTTTGTGTATATAAATGCATGGTTATGTGCTGCATGAGAATGACGTGATTGACTAGCATGAGTGGTATTGTGCCCATGTGATTGGGTTTGAGGTTGAACAACCTGTTTACCCAATTTGGTTTCTAATCTTTTATAAACAGCTTGCAGTTCATCAACCTTAATATTTAAGCCATAAATCTTAGTCATGAAAATCTTGTGTCTACTCTTTTCTTCAGCAAGCAACGTGTTGAGAGTAGTGATTTCTTGAGTTTGTTGCTCAATACGTGCTTCAGCATCATGTAAGCTTAATTTAAGCTTGGATACTTCATCAGTGTCATTAGTGGGTGATGTGTTTCTAACACTATCAAGAAGTAAAGAAATTCTTTGTATCTCATCTTCTAGACTTTTGATTTTGTCCTTGGCATGTTTATATTTACCGATGACCTTTTTATGATCATCGAGTAAATCAGTGAAAGCATCGCCAAGTTCATCAAAAGAGAAGTCATCCAGAGTTTCGTTAGATACCTTGTTGGAAGTTGCCATCAGGCACACATTTGCTGTATCTTGAGGAGAGTCCTTTTCTTCCTCAGAGTCACTCGCTTCACTTTCATGCCAGATGCCTGTGTTGGCATATTTCTTTGATGAGTTCCTTTTGTATGGCTTCTCATTGCGGTTGCTCTTCTTCAGGAATGGGCAGTCTTTTCGGACATGTCCAGTTTTTTTGCAACCGTAACAAGTTGGTTCCTCTTCATCGTCTTCTTGAGATTCCTTCTTCCTTCGATTGAAGCGAAGGAATTTCCTGAAGTTGCGAACCATGAGAGCTTGGTCTTCATCATCCGAGTTATCTTCTTCGGTCTCATCATGATTAGCTCTTCGTTGATGAGCTTTGAGTGCGATCTCCCTGGTCTTCGGAGCAGGCTCTTCGAAGTCCTTGAGGTCAAGCTCGTAAGTCATAAGCTTACCCATCAAGGTCTCCATTGACATTGTTGTGAGATCGTTTCCTTCTATGATGGCTGTCACCTTAGGGTTCCAAATCTTTGGTAGCCCTCTGAGCAGCTTACGAATCTTCTCGTGGTTTGAGTACTGCTTTCCAAGCTAGGATAGAGGATTGATGATGTCGAGGAATCTTGTGAACATTTGAGTGATCGTCTCACTTGGCTTCATCTTGAAAGCTTCGTATTCTTGAGTGAGACGGCTTATTTTGGATTCCTTAACCTGTGTGGTTCCTTCATGCGTCACTTCTAGAAGTCTCCATACTTCATGAGCAGTGGTGCATGTAGAGACCCTGTTGAACTCATTCCTGTCTATAGCACAGAATAAAGCATTAATAGCCCTAGCATCTAGACTTGCCTGTTTCTTCTCCTCGACAGAATATTTGTCGTGTGGTTTCTCAATGAGGTTACCATCGACAACTATTCTGGCGGGCTTTTTGTAACCGTCAGTGACGACAGTCCACAGGTCAAAGTCTAGAGACTTAAGATAGAAGCTCATCCTTGTTTTCCAATATGTGTAGTTAGTCCCATCAAATAGGGGAGGCCTATGAGTGGACTGACCTTCACCATGATTGGAAATCAAGGATTGTGTGGTTGCCATGGATCAGCTCTTAGGATGTTAGTCCTTGTAAAGAGAACAGAGCTCTGATACCAATTGAAGAACAGTTTGGCAACTCTAGAGGGGGGTGAATAGAGTTTATATAAAAAATAGCCAATTAAAAATAACTCTTTCACCAACAATAAATAATCAGAGTAAAGTGCGGAAAATAAATGAAGAGCAGAAGAGCATACGCAAACACAGCGATTTTAACCTGGTTTCCCTCGTGGAGGACTAGTCCAGGCCTGAGAACTCTAGCTCAGGATTAAATCCACTATTTGTGAAATAGTAGTTTACAACCCGTGCCTTTTCTTCAGAAGAGCACGTCAACTTCTAACAGAGGATCGCAGTGGCGATTTGCTTGGAATTGTCCAAGCGACTTCTTCGACTCTTGCACAAGAATCCTAACTGAGAGATGCTGAGCACTCGAGACTTAGGAGGCTTGTGGCTAGTAGATGGGAAGGATATGGCTTATTGAGCTTGTAAGAGAGAAGAGAAGAGAAGATTGGATGGATTGAAATGAGAGAATTTATGCCCTATTTATAGTGTTTTTATAGGCAGAATTCGGCCAGAATTCGGGTAGGAAAATTCAAAAATTTGGCCGTTGGACAACTAGCAACCAGCTATCCCTAAAATTAGGGTTCCTGATTTCTAGGGGACAGAGTTCGGCCCGAACTCTGTGTGGAGGCAGAGTTCGGCCCGAACTCTGTCTCCAGAGCACAGAGTGGTTCTAAGGGGACCAGTGGGCAGTTTTTGGTTCAGTGGAGCTTGGGATTTTGGGTAGGTTATAGACTAAGTTCCAAGAGCTCAGCAAGACTCAGAGTACACAAGTCTAGACTCAATGAAATTATAAAATACAGACTCCAGAACACACTGAGAGCCGGAGACTGAGCTGTCATCTGTCTTGAACTGAATGCAGTCGTCGTGTGTCGTATTGAATTAATACAAATATTATTTAGTCAATGTAGTCAATATTTGGTTGACTGTGACTTTGTGTCAACATTGATGACTATACGGCAGAGTTTAGTCGCCTGAGCCGTTTTGCTCCTAGTCTGGTTGCTGATCCAGAGGAGATGACCCGTAGGTTTTGCCATGGTCTAGTTCCAGACATTGGCATTCTTATAGTGGCGAACGGTACGACTGACTACTACCAAAGCCTAGAGTTAGCCCGGAGTATCGAGGAGCGTCTTCTGTCATATAAGAGGCCGGCTTCTGTATATCATGAGGGACCGTCCAAGCGTCAGGCTTTCCAGCAGAGAGCACCGACGCCGCCACAGCAGACTTACCGTCCCCCTACACCACATCATCAGACCCCGCCAGTTAGAGCCCCGGGACCCCGACAGCAGCAGCAGAAGGGAGCTATATATTCTTTCTGCGAAAGACCAGGTCATGACTTCGTCGTCTGCAGGAAGAGGTTGGGGCAGTGCTTACTTTGTGGGTCTGCCACCCATCAGCTTCGGAACTGTCCAGCAGCGAAGCCTAGAGGACCACTCCCAACTCAGCAGCAGAGGTTTGGGCAGCATCTACAGCAGCAGAAGGGGCCTCAGGGGAAGGTTTATAGCCTAGCCCTTGAGCCGGAGCCGGAGCAGGTTTCAGAGCCCGATTACTTAGCTGACGTCATCACAGGTCATATTTATTTGCATACTTTTCTAGCTCTATGTTTGTTTGATTCTGGTGCATCTCATAGCTTTCTATCATTAGAGTTTATGCATGAACATCACTTAGTATCTACACCTACTGCGGAGATTAGTAGAGTAATGACGGGAGGAGGACCAGTGCCTATTAGAGCTAGCTATAGATGCTCTATTATGATAGCCGAGAGAGAGTTCGAGGGGCAATTCTTTGTGATGCTACTCCCCGGTTATGATATCATATTGGGGATGGACTGGCTTAGCTATGCCCATGCATCTATAAATTGCCATGAGGGTAGTATTTTGTTCAGTCCCCCAGGCACAGCACCATTCAGTGTCAGGAGGACAGGGCCGGCGATCAGCCTAGAGCCGAACTGTTGTGCGACAGTCGGGGATGCAGCACCGCCACACCCTATCATTAGGGAGTTTATGGATGTATTCCCAGAGGATCTTCCAGGACTTCCGCTTGACAGAGATGTGGAGTTTACTATAGATTTAGTGCCGGGTTCATCACCAGTATCCCGGGCTTGCTATAGAGTGAATCCCAAGGAGGCCATAGAGATGAAAAAGCAGATTGATGACCTGTTGAAAAAGGGTTTCATTCGATCCAATGCTTCTCCATGGGGAGCACCAGTGCTCTTTGTGCCTAAGAAGGATGGTACAGTCCGGTTGTGTATTGACTACTGGGCCTTGAATGCCATCACCATCAAGAACAAATATCATCTGCCCAGGATAGATGATTTGTTCGACCAGTTGAGCGGGGCGAAGGTGTTTTCCAGGATAGACTTGAGATCCGGGTACCACCTGGTGAAGGTCAGGCCAGCAGACATCCAGAAGACGGCGTTCAATACGAAGTACGGACAGTACGAGTTTCTGGTGATGCCATTTGGTCTCACAAATGCGCCAGCTGTCTTTATGAACTTGATGAATAAGACATTTCACCAGTATCTAGATAAGTTCGTCGTAGTGTTTATCGATGACATCCTGATATACTCGAAGACGCCAGAGGAGCATGCAGAGCACTTGCGGATAGTTTTGGGGATTTTGAGACAGGAGAGATTGTTTGCCAAATTGCCGAAGTGCGAGTTCTTTTTAGACCGAGTGGAGTTTCTTGGCCATGTAGTCACTGGAGATGGAATCTCGGTGGATCCCAGGAAGATTGTTGCAGTTGAGACGTGGAAGGCTCCGACGTCAGTTTTAGAGATCAGGAGCTTTCTGGGTTTAGCAGGCTATTACAGAAAGTTCGTCCAGGACTTTGCTAGGATAGTTGAACCCATGACGAAGCTGACGCGGAAGGACGCAGAGTATATCTGGTCAGAGGACTGCCAGGCAGCATTTGAGGAGCTGAAGAGGAGGCTGACGACCGCTCTAGTTCTGACTTTACCTTCAGATTTTGGAGGTTTCACCATATACAGTGATGCTTCTGGGAAGGGGCTAGGATGTGTCCTACAGCAGCATGGGAAAGTGATTGCTTATGCATCTAGGCAGTTGCGGACTCATGAGCAAAATTATCCTACCCATGACCTCGAGTTAGCTGCGGTGATCTTTGTACTCAAGTTATGGAAACATTACTTATACGGAGAGCGTGTGAAAATCTTTACTGACCACAAAAGCTTGAAGTATGTGTTCACGCAGAAAGAGCTGAACATGAGGCAAAGACGATGGTTGGAGTTTATGAAGGACTTTGACATCGATTTACAGTATCACCCCGGGAAGGCAAATGTGGTGGCGGATGCGCTGAGCAGGCATCCGATGGCATGGTACCTGATGATTGATCGGCATTTGCGGGAGGATCTGGAGAAGCTTGGCATCGAGCTAGTTCGGCCAGGATCAGTAATACAGATGATGGCGCTTGACATTCAGTCAGGTTTGATGGAGCAGATCCGGGAGGCACAGTCTACAGATGAGAGCCTTCGCAGACTTCGACCCCAGGCTTTAACGGAATTACTAGATGACTTCACTATAGCAGAGGATGGATCCTTGAGGCATGGCAGCCGATTGTGCATGCCGAAGGGAGAGCTGGTAGAGGCAGTTTTGCAGGAGGCACACCGATCGAGATATTCTATTCACCCTGGTGCTAACAAGATGTACCGTGACTTGCGGGAACATCTTTGGTGGCACGGGATAAAGAGGGATGTATCACGTTTCATCTCGAGATGCCTAGTTTGCCAGCAGGTCAAGGCGAAGCGCCAGAGGCCAGCTGGTTTGTTGCAGCCGTTACCCATTTCCGAGTGGAAGTGGGAACATATTACGATGGACTTCGTTTCAGGGCTTCCTCGTTCCCAAGGAGGGAAGGATGCCATTTGGGTCATCGTGGACAGGCTGACGAAGTGTGCGCACTTCATACCCTTCAAGGTGGGGCTTTCCACCGAGAAGTTGGCGGAGCTATACATGCAGCAGATAGTTCGCCTACACGAATTGTCGGTGAGCATTGTGTCAGACAGAGACAGCAGATTCACATCCCACTACTGGAGGAGCTTGCAGGAGAAGTTGGGCAGTAGGCTCAAGTTCAATACGGTGTACCACCCGCAGACAGATGGGCAGTCCGAGAGGACGATACAGACACTGGAGGATATGCTGAGGACCTGCGTGCTGGACTTCGGAGGATCATGGGAGAGCCATCTGCACTTGGTAGAGTTTTCATACAACAACAGCTACCAGGCCAGTATTGGTATGTCTCCTTTCGAGGCGATTTATGGACGACGATGTCGCACACCGCTCTTTTGGGATGATATTAGAGACAGAGTCATGCTTGGGCCAGAGATGATCACGGATGCAGCAGAGAAAGTCGAGATGATCAGAGACAGGCTCAGAGTAGCTCAGGATAGGCAGAAACACTGGGTTGATGCTAGTCGCAGACCGATGGAGTTCGCAGACGGTGATATGGTGCTAGTGAAGATATCACCTACTAGAGGGACGATCTGGTTCGGACGAGGAGGGAAGCTGAGCCCCAGATACATCGGGCCATTCGAGATACTTGGCAGGATCGGAGAGGTAGCTTACAGGGTTGCACTTCCACCCAACCTATCAGGAGTTCACGATGTCTTTCACGTATCTCAGCTGAGGAGATATGTTCCAGACCCCAGTCATGTGCTAGATCATTCAGAGTTGGAGGTCGGACCGAGCCTTACAGTTTCTGAGCAGCCAGTAGAGATATTAGACAGAGAGAGAAGAGGCTAAGGAACAAGGTTATACCCCTAGTACGAGTAGCTTGGAGCCGTCACTCCCCAGGTGAATCTACTTGGGAGAGGGAGTCGGACATGAGGGAGAGATACCCTTACTTGTTCGATCCAACCGCTACGAGGGAACCACCCGTTCCCGCTTGATACCTTAGAGGTTAGTTTCGATCGCAGCCTTAGTCATTTTGTTGCATTGCTTGTTATATTAGAATATTGTAGGGTTTTCAATCCTTGTGAATTTTGAGGACGAAATTTTTTAAGGAGGGAAGACTTGTAAGCTCCTGGTTTTTAAATTTTAGTTAAATTAGTGCTAATTAAATTTTTATGTCATTTATAGCCTTAAATAATTATTAGGAATTTTTAGGAATTTTTTTAGAATTCTTAAATGATTTTTAAATGAGTTTTATATATTAAAAATATTATTTTGTAATTTATTTAAATGTTTTAATATCACTTTGCAATTATTAGAATTATTTTAATACAGTTTTGTAATTATTTAAATTACTTTTATATCAGTTTATAATTTCTTAAATGTTTTAAATTGCGGAGTGCAATTTCTCTTTTGTATTTACTCACTGTTAAAGCCTTTGTGTAATTCCTAAATCTATGGGGGCCTATCTGCTAAACCTAACCTACCCCCCCCCCCCCGACCACTCTCTCTCTCCTCACCTACTCTCGTTGACCCCCCGACCGACGACCGCCACGCCGACGGGCAGCCCTCGCCTTTTCCGGCTGCCCCGACCGACCTAGCGCCGCCCACAACCCCTATAAAACTCCCCACTCTCCCCCCCGACTGAACCCTAACCCTAAATCCTCTCCGCCACCCCCCACGACCGCCTTTCTCCCCTTTCTTCCCAAAACCCTAGCCCTAACCCTAACTCCGGCCATCTACCCAGCGCCGCCCCCACGCCGAGCACCACTGCTCGTAACCACCCTTACTCGCTTCGCCGTGCTGAGCCGCGCCCAGCGCCACCGGAGCGCCGCGACGCCAACGCCTCCGCCGCCCGCCAGCTCCTTCGAAATCCACTTCGACGATCGGACACGTAAGTTGCAAGTGTCACAACGTGTCGTTTGTGTCTCGATTTCACGTGGAAGACTCGCCAGGACACGGGAATGCTCGTCCAGTAGTTGGACACATGAATCAGTGTTCGTGCGTGTCGTGCGTAGCACGGACACGTTGTTACCTGTGTCCTTAACTGTCTGGACACAGGACCGATTTATATTTTTTTATTTATTATCTAACCTAAACAAAAATAAAACTAAACTAAACCTAACCCCTAACATAACTGATGGGCTGACCCCCTAGCCAGCCCGTCCTAAACTAAACCCCCCTACCTGCGCGCTCGGGTTCGAGCCCCCTCTCCCTTTCTGTTTTCTTTTTTTTCTGTTTCTTTTCTTTTTCTTTTCCTGTTTTATATATATATTTATATATATTTGTATATATATATATATTAGTATATATATATTTATATACTGTATTTTGACAGTATTTTATATATATGTATATATATTTCATAGTTAGTAAATTTTATATATATATGTATATATATTTTCATGTGTATATATATATTATATATACACTATATTATTAAGTGTTTTCTTATATATATATATATATATATATATATATATATATATATATATATATATATATATATATATAAATATATATATATATATATATATATATATATATATACTTTATAAATTAAGTATTTTTCCTTACATATATATATGTACTTCTAAAACATATGTATGTATATTTTCAATATGCATAATTTTACCATATTAAAATATTAATATTATTTTTGCACTTTCACCAAATTGTTTTTTTATTGTATTTAAATTACTGCAACCATTTGGTGTCCAAGCCTAGCATGGGTATTTGGGCCCAAATATGTTTTCACACATTCAAGACCTGTACAAGTCATATTGGACTTGATTCATGGCATTGGGTCCTGTATTTGAACTTTGGTTCAAATTATATACATGGACAAAATACGCAGATAAATAATTATTTAAATTCAATTGTGTGCAATGTTATTTTTGATTTTCTAAAAATATTTAAAGTACTACTAAAATTCTGGAAAAATAGTTTTTAGATACTATGTTACTTTAGCTAATTTAGTATAATTTTTGTAGTATTTAATTTACTGTTTTGCCACTAGTTTGGCATATGAAACCAAAACTCATTTTCTGTACACTTAGGAAAACTGATTTTTATAAAATATTTGTACTGGTTAATAAATTCCAGAAAAATTATAATAAATTTCTATAATTAGCAAGGATCGTTCTGGTACTTTGTTTTATGTAAAACTAAGCTTTTTGTCTATCTCTAAAATTGTTATAACACAATGGACTTTTGATTTATTTATTGATTAATTACGACTTGTAGCTTTTTGTGTTATTTTGAGTTTTAGCCGTGTTGAACCCCACCCCTCACTAGTGTAAAGATCCTAGAAAGTTAGTTAAAGTAGTGTGTCACCCCACATTGGTCTCCTATGCCAAAGTCATCATTTTGGCTAGGTGCCCAGTCATAAGTCGTGTTTTACCAATTAGTGTCCTAGTGTCTTAGCTTAGTGTAAAAACTAAGTTATTGTATTTATTTCTACAGTGACGAGTTACCTGACATCCATAGCACTGTTATCGCAGCTTGTTTTGTTTTGCTTTGCTAGAGGCAAGTACTTTCTACGAACTTTACATATTGTCACATAAATGAACTGCAAAATCCACCATGTTAAATGCTGATCCTTGGGCTAGCAAGTTAAAACGTCACATGTTGTACTTCCAGTTACTACATGCTTAGAACAGTTTTTATGTATCTCTCACATGATAGAATATGGGTTATGGGAAAACTAGTAGCTGAGTACGTGATCATGCCCCCATTATCGTACCGAGTAAAGTTCATTCTATATGATACTGTGCCGTAGGCCATTATCCCGCATTTTTGTACGGATGTACACCTATGCTTGTGCACTTGTACGTATGTACATTTTATTTATATTGTGCCTCGGTACATTGTACATCTATTGACCGATCACGTACCTGCTACAGTTTTAAACATTATATTTACATCTGTCTCTATGACATATGTGTCCTTGCCATGATAGATTGTGTAATGCTATGTTTCCAGTTATTCCTCACATGTTCATTTTCATGTTTCATATGCTAGTTTGCTAGATTCAGTACTTGCTCCCGTCCTGACAGGATAACGTTGTAGGTGTCCTTACTGAGGAGGAGTTACTCTGCGATACGTATTATGGAGATACTGCCGAGGACCCGGCTTTGCCATACGAGGATGTTCCTGCGGGAAGACTCATCTAGTTTGCTTAGCTGTTTGGGATATTTAGTGTAGTCATGTATTAGGCTACATATTTTGTAACTGGACATGTATCCAGTTTTACATTTCAGTTCACTTGTACTTGGACATTTTACTATATACGACGACTTTTGTGTTTGGAGCATTTATGATTCTTCTTCACTTATAGAATTGTTAGCACATTTAGTCTTATCATGTTGTCTTTAGAACAGCTTACTATATTTTATCTCAACGTAGGCTGGGCATGACTCGGCCTGGTCCAACAATTTGGGTAGCGGGTCGTGACAGCCTAGGAGGGATTCGTTTACGGTATTGTTGGTGTACTTCATTTAGAAGGGTAGCGACCTTCTGGTGAATGTGATAAGCCACTTGCTGCGATTATTTCGGTGGCATCCGATGTTGGTTAGCAACCACACGGAGTTAACATCGTCTTATGTTTCGATTCGATAAATATAAGTCCATTCTAGCCCGAAAAGCTAGTGACCTTCATATAGTTAAGGGCGACGGGTTTGGAAGTGCAAGGTATACGTATCCTGCATGGATAGATCCGAATAGAGGGCACTTATAACATGACAGGGAAAACTGATAGACGTATTCACCTTGCGTCGGTGCAAGGGCGAGTGCGTCGACTTGGTAAGAAGTCGCGCCACGAATAAAATACGAGATTGCTTGCCTGTTTACTTATGCGAATTGAATAACATGCTTGCCATGCTTTACAGTCTTTGAATATGCCATGAACTCATCCTAAGGAGAACATAGAAAGAGAACTAAATTGTATGTTTGCATAAATCAATACAATACTAAATGAAGGTTTGTTAAGTGGGTTTTTGATCAGTACAGCGAGGACGAAAGTACTAATCCCCCACTAGTTTGCTAGCAGGTTCAGGGATTGGTCTACTCGCGACGGAGCTTCGCTTGAATGCGTTGAGGCTTGGAATACCGAAGCGTATTGAAGCGTGCGATCGCATTGACGCTCGGACTAGGACAGAATTGATGCGGCCGAGATATAGAAGGCATGATGTATGGAACGGTGAAATCCTTTGTGGGCAAGAGAGAACTTGAGTGTTGTAGCCAATCTGGCAATTTCGTTGGGCTATCGAAAGCCATTGTAATCTGATTTCGAATATCAATAAAAAGATTTGTTTCGTATACTCTATTTTCCTTTCGTTGTGAATATTAACTCAAAAGATAACCATTTGAGAACTTGTCATCTTGCCTTGCACGAGTGCAACTCCAGGCTCGTGCGGCATCACGCCCCCTGCGAGGACGATGATTCGGGTGATTCCGGGTCGGGGCGTGACAGGCACCATCACTTATGTCGCCATACTCTTTTTCCCCCTTTTGGCATCATTTGTCTTGTCCCCCCCCCCCCCTCCTCCAGCTGTTAGATGCCATTTAAGATGTCATCAAAAAAATCCAACGTTCGTTTTTTCTTTACAACGGTCAAATTTCTATCCGTTGGAGAGTGAATCTATATAAACGGTAGATGTGAGAGAGTTTCATTCCCACTTCACACTTTCTATTCTTCTTCACTTTACATTCTTCAATATTTTCTACAGATTAGAAGTTCTACATTTTTTCGATATGGATCGAAGCCTAAGAATATTGTGCTCACATGAGGTGCAGTAAATGGGCTATCATACGAAGGAGATTTTATGCAACTTCTTTTAACCGATCGTAGTAGTATATTAGATAGTCTACGCACTCTGATTATTAACTAATTTTCTATTCGATATGAATTTATATTAAGGCATGTTTTCATTTCTCATTGTTTGTTAATAGATTCCGATCAAGCGTGGAATTTTGTTCTTGAAGTTAATTTGCAATCGTTGTTTATAAGTATTTTTGTTACTCAAGTTGCACCACCACTTGAATTTTTTTTACATCTACGTGTTTCTAGTTATCTAGTGGGTGTTAGTTCTTCTCGACAACTTCCAACTCATGAAGAAGAACAAGCAGTAGATCTAGCTAGTAATGATAATTTTGATTATTTTCAAACTATTAAAAATAGTGATGATTTAATTGAAAAATATAGATGATGATGCTGTTAGTAATAATACCACTCATGAATTATTTATCGGACAACAATTTGCTATCCGGCTTGAGTTTAGAAATTTTATAAGTAATGTAGCAGTTGAATACAACTTTACATGTTCAACTAGTGGTATGAACAATTCTATAAAAATTATTTATACTTGTGATCAAACAACTTGTAATTGGAGAGTATGATGCTAGACCCCTTGGCACAGGAGAAATATTTTTCATTAGTACATTAGAACGTCGACATTCTTGTTTAAGTGGACTAACAACAGGATGTCATCCATTAGCAACTGCTAAGTGGATTAAAAATAAGATTATTGATATAATTAGGGATAATCAGGCCTACGTACAGTCCATCACAAGTAGTAAATGATATCCGTAGGGAACATCTGATAGATATTTCTTATGCCAATGCTTGTAGGGCTCGAGAGATAGCATTAGCTGAAATAAACGGTAGTTATGCCGATACCAATGCTAATCTTGAAGATTATGATTTAAGAATTATGGAGACAAATTCAGGCATCATAGTTTGTATAAAGACAACTGAAAATAATGGCTCTGAAAGAATTTTTATTTGTTTCAAAGCATGTATTGATAGTTTTTTAGGAGGTTGTTTACCAGTTATTAGTATTGATGCTACATTTCTTTCATCTAGAATAATTTGTACAAGACCAAACTCTCGAAGAACACGATCCGCAGGAATAATTTGTATGAGACCAAATTATCGAAGAACACGATCCACAGGGTGGTACATGATCCGATAATCATATAAAATGACCAAGTTATAATGACTATTTGAATACGACATCCTTTGGATATCGGGAGCACCGGGACGTATAATATACGACATCCACGTAACCTATTTAAGATATTGCCAAGTCAATACATAAATAAAAATAAATGCAAATGTAAAATTATTCTTACCTCGCCATGTATTTGAGAGTCAAATTCGATTCGATAAATCGAGACAACCGGTTGTCTACAATGTGCCTGGTACACCACACCAGTCGTCCAACGTCTACCTACTGGAAAGACACCTACTTCACGGCTAATGCTAGTCACCGGTCTACCGATCACAAAATGCTCATATGCCCAAATCTAAGTAGAAACAATATTATAAAATTAGATCATATTGACTAACGTCAATATCTCTCTAGAATGATAAAATATCTATAGGAGAGACATGCATCCAGTTAGATTTTTGCTCATATCTCGTAATAAGGCCGCGGACACAAACTCTGTCAGAAAAGAATACAAATATGCCAACACTGCAGCTCCTCATGCATTGCGTGTCCGTTGACCCAAATTTTCAAAAAAAGAAAGAAGCCGAACAATAATCCGACATCCAGTTGCGTTTGGAAAGAGATCACTGATCCACATAGAGCGAATAGATACGTCCTTGTGCAATAAATAATCTGAACACGTACAGTAGTATGAGATCCATATTCTAAATATAAATGCATAAATTAATGAGTGAAATTAAATACCCATTTTTTCGTTTACGTTAACTGGACCGTCAATAGTACGGTCAAGTTCCATGAATTTTTTGTGCAACTAGTTTTTAGTGACGTCGGATCTTTTGTTTATATCTTTCGGCGAATCAACACCGAAATAACGTCTAATTGTAGCAGCAACGCTTGGTTGATTTTCAAAAAATGTAGGATCACCTGCGTAACGTGTAATTTTAAATTAGATTTGTAGATAAACTATATAAAAAATTTTGAACAGAATAATATAACAATTATTTTACCTGCAATAGGTAACCCTAAAATGTTGGCTACATCCAGTAGAGTAACAGTCATCTTTCCTACCGGTTGCTGGAAAGTGTTGCGTTGGGGCAACCAATGCTCCGCCAGAGAAAACAATAAATTTCTGTCGTGTACCAAGAATTGTAGATCATCTAGATATCGAAAACCAAATACGTCAACTAGGCCCTTTTGATATGTATTTAACTCCCGTGAGCCATAGTTTGATGCGTAACTCCATCTTCTTCCTCTCTTACTTCTTTGGAAACTTGAGTGAATGTGTTCAATTTTATCAACTTCCTAAACATATATATAGCTTCAACCGAAGAAATACAATTCAAATCACATACAATCCAAATTATACATATTTATTAAGTCGATCACATTCGTTCATTTCTTTGTCAATCTGAACTCCAATCCTAACCCCGACGTCCCAACAAATCAGAAGTAAGTATTTCAAATCTTTTCAAAATTTTGAAATTTGTCGCCATAAATTTTTTTTCAAGGCCATAGGAGGGTGGGAAATCTAGCATGAGAGGAAGGGAAAGTAGCATGTGGGGGGGGGAGTAGCATAGAAGGGGGAGAAAGTAGCTTAGGAGGAGAAGAAAGTAGCATAGGAGGAGGGGGAGGGAATTTGATGGCAGGATTGGGGGGGGGCTTGGCGCCATCACTAATGTCTCCAAGGAGGGTAAGGTTACGGCAGCTTTGTGGAGACATCAGTGATGTCGTATCATCCCCTACTTCGTCATTTTTTAAAGTTATCCCCTTTGTATAAATACAGAACGTTTATCCCCCTCTATAAAATTATCCGTTTTTATTTTTATTCTCTATGGTCAATATATATTGGCACGTATTTAACTTCCAACTTATTCATCATCATCATCATCATCATCATCATCATCATCATCATTATTATTATTATTATTATTATTATTTATTCTCCTCTTTTTTTATGCAGACTCAGATTATGTCACGTTCATCAGGTCTCTGATGTTGTGGGATCGTGGGTAGGGCGGTCGCACATCCTCACGGTATTTCATCATTGTCATTGTACCTTTGTCAACACTGGCACCCTCTTGTTCGTGCACGAGATAAGGGACGTCCACGCGGCGGTCGCAACCGCTCGACTGCACGCACAATACGAGGTAACTTCTCTGATCCCGTGCCCGAGTCGAGGGACGTTCACGGACCGGTCGCATCTGCTCGAACGCTCGCTCAAGGCGATGTAACGTGCACAAGTCCAGTGGACTTATTCTCGTGGCTCAGAATATTGCCGTTTTTATCAGGCCTCTGATGCGTGCGAGCGTGGGTGCCCCGGGCCTCATGCTCTGCACAATGCTTCTCATCATCGCCCAACTTATTCATCAATTCATCACTATCTTTTCCAGTTTAATTATAGTCTTATTTTTAGTACATGTGTTACTGGACACTATAGTATATCAAGATTTTTAATTTACTTATGAAATTTATGTTTCGATGTAATTGATATTTGTAACTTATTTTAAGTACTTCTAGAGACTTTATATATATATATATATATATATATATATATATATATATATATATATATATATATATATATATATATATATATATATATATATATATATATATATATTTATTTATTTATTTTTTTATATAAACAATGCTAAGCTAGATCATAAGGTAGTACAAAGTAATTATGGTCATTCTACCGAACTTGAGTAACTCCTATGGTTACCGATGAGAGGTATAAGACCATGACTGGGTGGCGGAAGATCAATGTATCGAACCATGGAGGTAGGGGTGAGCAATATATGGTTTGGAAACCATAAACTGAACCGAACTTGCCATTCGGTTCGGTTTTGAGTGTAACGGGTCGGGTTTCGGTTTTAGAAATTTGAAAAGTCGGGTTTCGGGTCGGTTGTCGGGTTGTGGGTTCAGTTTTACAACCAAACCGAAAATCGATTAGGTTTAACTAAGTCATGATGAATTTACCATTATAACCCTTCATATTTAAGTCATACTCAAATCTTTCTCTCTCTCCATTCTTTAATTACTTCTCAAAACATTTGTGCTGAGCAGCTGAGCGACTGCTGCGACTGCGAGCCTGCGGCGCAGCGGCTGTGCTGAGTTCTCCTCTCTCTCTCGGAGAAACCCTAGCCTTCTCTCTACTCTCCCCTTCTGGTTTCTGAGTTCTCCCCTCTCTTGAGTCTCTTCTGGTTTCTGAGTTCGAGAAACCCTAAGGATTTCCTCTTCAAGTCTGCATCTCGAAATCCTAAGTGCATATCTATCAAGATCTAACCTACACAAGTCAAGATCTAGCATAGATCTGGTAAGAAATTAGTATAATCTGTCGAAATTAATTTTTTTTCCAAATAATTGTTTACTTTCTTTCCTTTTTTCTTAATTAATTTTTTATTTAACCTAGATTTGGCCCCTTGCTGGCTTGCTCTCTCGATATTACGAATCTTGTGGACATTTTTGTTACACTTCTCTCACTTTTCGGTTCTCACTCACTGTAAGTACCCATCGGCTTCCTGGCCCTCTAAATTGCGTGAATTCATGAATATTGATTAGCTTCGAAATGTTGGGAAATTTTTATTAGCTTCGAAAGTTGGAAAAATGTTGGTTGCTGCTAGAAAAATGTCGGCTGCTGCTAAAAAAATTGGGGAAAATGTTGGCTGTTGCTATAAAAAAATTTATTTGCTTCGAAATTTTTATTAGCTTCTAAATTGTCGAAGATGTTTGTTTTGATTCTGAAATGTTGCAATTTGTTTATGTTGTATTTGAGTTGGAGTTGCAATTTGTTTATGTATTTGAGTTGGCTTAAAAAATGCATGCATAATTGCATTTCACTATATGTAGTGTCTGCAGTCTGGATTCCAGACTCTGCAATTTGTAGTTTGTAATTGCATTTCTTGGAACATTGATATTATATATATGCACTATGGATTCCAGACTCTGTAATAGTGCATTGCACTATGTTTGTGCATTTTGGATTCTTTAGAAAACTCACTAGAATTCAGCACGAACCCAATTAATGGGTTACTCATTGAATTGTGTATGTTGAATAGGTAGCACCACGAATCCAATCAATGGCAACCACATCATATTCATGCAATGTGCGTATTTCTTAATTTTTGTTTTATTGAAATTTGTTATTCATATTTTATATATTCAAAGTACAAATTATTATTTTAGATGGCGCAAGAAGGTGATACTCAACCGCCAACTAGCTCTCAAGCCACAAATGATCCTATATCCAGTCAAAATTCGAGGCTTCGAGTTTCAAGAAAGCCTACGAAGGAAAGAGCTACGCATTGGAAAGATTTTAAGAAATTTATTAATGCGGAAGGTCGTCCAAAAATAAGTTGCAATCATTGCGGGAAAGAGTATCATTGCCATAGTAAACTAAATGGGACTATTAATGTGAGAAATCACTGGAATGCATGTCCACTAAATCTAAAGAATAATGATTCTAGTCAAACAATTTTCAACCTGCAATCAATGGCGAAGGGCAAGGACAAAATAGTAACTAACTGGAAATTTAACCAAGACGAGGTGAAAAATGTAGTAACCCTAGAGGGGGGTGAATAGGGTCAAGCTAACTAATCAATCACTTAGCACAAGCTAATGGGCAATTTAAAAATATAAGTGCAAGAGAAGAAGCAACAACAATACTGACACACGATATATCCTGGTATCCTCCCAAGGGGCACTCCAGTCTCAGAACTCTCTCCGACTTTAATCCACTATTAAAGTAAATAGTTACACACAAGTTTGGATCCGAAGAACTCGCCAACTTCTTACACGAGAGCTTTAGTCCGAAGGCCTCTCCGACTTCAACCGAGAGTTTGGATACGAAGATTCTCCAACTTTGTCACTCCCCGTTCCCAGAATACATATTTTAAATACATGTACTGCTGGAATGTATTTATTTAAATATTTATCATGTATTGTTATGTATTTAAATTCCTTTAATTTTACGTTAATTAATTTTTTGTATTTTACTTTCTGCTTTTATCTTGTTTTTGGGTTCGGCCTAAGTTGGTTTATTTTTTAGCCCTCGGGTGGTTCAATTCCCCACCTACCACCACTCCTTCATTTAAAAGCCCACAAACCCTTTCTCTCTCTTCATTACTTTTCCTTCTTCATTACTCTTCTTCATCCTCCATAACTCTTCCCTACCTACCCAGCCGCATAGGCAAGTGCCAACTTGCTTCATAATGGAACCCCAGTATTTTTGTTATATCATCTTCCTTACTTGATCTTAAGTCTCTTTAGTATTTAGTATTTACAATTTCCATGGCTCATTTCATGTAGATCTAAGTTTAATGTATTTTCAGATTTCTTAGGTTTTGATCTAGTAAACATTGTTATCTCCGAGTTTTAATGGTTTCATGTTGTAGAGAATTTCGTTCTACCCTATTTTAACCTATGGAAGTCCAGATTTGGACTTGGAATGAAGGATTTAGAGAGCTTGAAAACAAAGGCTTCCATGGTTCTGTTCTTGGAAGTGGAGAAGAAGAACAGTACTTAACCGCATGAGTTTTCATGCGGCAAGTCTCTCTTGGCCACATGAGCTATGTTATTTTCAGCCGCATGGCACTTTTTAGCTGTATAGAGCAATCCTGGCCGCATGGCGCTTCCCAGCCGCATATGCATTCCCAACCGCATGCACTTCTATTGGTCGCAGTCGCATGGACTAATCATTCTCGGCCGCGTGGACTAATCATTCTCGGCCGCATGGATTAACATTTTTAGCCGCAGGAGCTTTCAGCCCGAGCCGCATAAAACCTGTCACTTTTCAGCCGCATGTGACCCATTCATTCCAGCCGCATAGAACCGAAGCTTCTCGAGCCGCATGGCTCTGTCGCATATTTTTGACCGCATAAAGCTTGTCATCTCCTGGCCGCAGAAGCTTTGGTAATTCCAGCCACATGAGTCGAGTTCTACCCGACCGCATGAGATCGTATTCCTTTTCAGCCGCATAAGCTTGCACCCGTTCTGAGCCGTAAAGGCCCTGTCTTCCAGTTGCCGCATGCTCTTCTAGCCGCATGGAATTAGCTTCCCAGCCGCATGAGTTCGACCCGAGCCGCATGGGGTCCCTATCCTTGGCCGCATCAACTTGTTATTTCTTAGCCGCATATGCATGTTTTACTCAGCCGCATGAATCAATAATTCCCCGGCCGCATGAACTCTAACCTATAATGCCCTTTGGGTTGATTCTGTCCTAATTAACATTGATTGTTATCTTGGCATTAATTAACATTAATTATTATCTTGATTAATGATTGATCATACGTTCCTAGTCAGAACTAAGAGACTGGCTAGTCGTCTTATTGAATGGAATGAATGAGACACGTTCATATGATGAACTATGGTAATCGATTGGCCGATCCCGAATATTGACATATAGATACAAGCAGGCTACAATTTATTTATTTATTTATTTATTTTACAAAAGCAGCGTGTGTACTTTATGATCAAGGCATGATTATTCCGTGGTTAGTTTTAGTTGTTGTATTACGCTATGTAAGACCTACAACCTAACCGTACGGGTATCGTTGTAGAGTGGGGCATATCGTACTTTGTACGGAAATACTCATTCTGAATGACCATGATCCACGGCATGGGATTTCACTCAACGTAGAGACTATTAAGTTAAATAAAATAATGATTGCATGAAGATAATGGATTTTCGAGTTCTTACATGGCAGCCCTCTTTGGGACTATTAAGTGCCCGATAGGCCGGCTGGTTCCCACAGATACTGCAAATTTTTCACACGAGCAGGGAGCGGTATTTGCTTATATTATTTATTGTATATTGTATATTGATGACGGGCGTCCCGCTGGGACTCGTCTAATTCATGATTGGCGCAATTGATTGACTGGATAGACTAGCCTTGTTTGTCTATAGTAAGAACTGAGGAATCCTTATTGCATATTTCCAGGGTAACTTGGAACTCACCGTAGCAAGCCGTAGTAGTTGAATGGCCGTTTTAAATTGATTTGTTTGTGTACTGTACCTACTCTGTTAACTACCGAGATGATCAGAATATCAGGACATGACGGGTCAACTTCTATCCTTGTTTGGTTGGAAAGTTGGTTCGAAGTGTCGTGATGTTATGAAAATCCCAGTGGCAAGCAGAGATCTATATATCATATTCTCTTATTACTGGTTTTAATTTCTCATATTGTGCTTCCTTGCGGTACTTGCTATTAGAGGTCTAACCTCTCTGGTTTTGCATGGCCAGATTTAGAGCCGGTCCCCGAGGACTCAGCTTACTTCTACCTCCAAGATGGTCAATACTAGAGGAATGATCGCAGGAGGACTCGAGTGGGTTCCTTACTTCTCCGCTTGTTTTGTTACTTACTTTATACTTTGCCGTTTGGCACCGACATGTTAGTCAGATTGTCTTGCACTTACTTTTGCATAATTGTAACTAAGTCAGGCTGCAGTTGATAACAATTATGTATACTTTACTACATTATCTGGCTATGTTTTGTAAAGCCAGATGTCAAGAACATTTTGACTAAGCATTTGGGACGTCTTACTGCTTTATCTCACATATTCTCTATTTCTGTTTCTTGTTTGAATGATTGAGACAATAGATGTGAAGTGACCATAGTGAGACTTTCATGTAGTATGTACCCCCTCGTCTTTTAGACAGCATTGATCGTATTATACGGTATTCATCTACCCGTAATACGTAGCTGGCTGAGTCATTCCCCCGCTCTCCAGTATTCTGGTTCTGGGGCATGACAAACTTCAACCGAGAGTTTGGATCCGAAGACTCTCCAACTTCAATCTTTCACAATAGGTTTTGATCTCCTTATACAACAAGATGAATATCTTACTTTTTAACTCAATAACTCTAACACAATTTGTGGATGGCAAATGAAAGCTTTGTAGAGTTATTTGTGGATAGGCTTTGATGGTTTAAAAATTTTTAGGCTCAAAGTATCAACCTTGAATGAAGGGGTTCAAGGCTATTTATAACCAAAGCATTGAAAAGAGCTAAAAGACAACTTTTCAGTCAACGATCAGTATACCGTCGGTACGAACCAGTATACCGTCGGAATACCGGTCTGGAATTGCAACGACTAGAAATATAGCCGTTGGGATCATTAAATGTTCGAAATCCGACCGTTGGATTTTCAACGTTACTGAATCGGTATACCGTCGGTATAGATCAGTATTCCGTCGGTATGTCGATTTTATACACAAAAACTTTCTGTGAACAAAAATCGGTATACCGTCGGTATAGACCGGTATACCGTTGGTATGCCGATTTTCATCTAAAAATGATCCTGGACTAATTTTTACCCTAGCTTTCGATTTTGCCATCCATTTCTTGTGTTTACAATTATTTCTAAGACTCATTACAGACTCCAGATATAATATAGCAGGTGCAGGTTTCTTCAGAGTCTTGAAATGATGATGGTATGGCATGGCTTCTTTCCTTGATAGATGTTAGCTTCTTCATTGACGGCAGCTGTCTAAATATATTCAGTTTGTGAAAATTGGATACCTTTCGGGGGCTTTGCCCCCAAACTCCCGACGAGGGGCGTTGCCCCCTCGACCGCTGTCCACTGACTGGGCAGCGGAACCCCCGAGTGCGTGGCTCCGGAGATGTCGTCGGGTGGTTCAGAGAAATCTTGTGGGATCCGTCGTCTTTGGCCCACCATGATTTATTCATTGCATATGTCCACATTGATCTTACTTATTGCTTTTCTGCATGTACATGTTAGACGAACAAAGCAATATACATGTAGCAAATATGATAAGATAAAACACAGCAGGACAATGCTAAGTTTAAGTATAAGAGATATAGTGATAGCATAAATATTAATGATATTATAATGTTAAACTTAATTGAATAACCATAATCAAAACATAGTTTTGATTTTGGTAACTCAAGTAAATTTAAGATATATATAATAAAAACTCATATCGGTAATATGTAAAACAATAAGCACATATCACCAAAGGTATAAGTATAAGTAGAAATACTATAGTGATAGTATGAATATTAGTGATATCATAATGTTAAACTTAATTGAATAACTATAATCAAAACATAGTTTTGATTTTGGTAACTCAAGTAAATTTAAGATATATATAATGAAAACTCATATCACTAATATGTAAAACAATAAGCACATATCACCAAAGGTATAAGTATAAGTAGAAATGCTATAGTGATAGTATAAAGATTAGTGATAATGAAATACTAAACTTAACAGATTAACCATATTCAAAAACATGATACAATCATTGGGCCAACAAGAAAGGCCTTGACAAATATGATTATCGTTGATGAGCTTGCGTTTTGATTTGTGGAGTGTGAGGGCTTTAGACACTTCATGAATGTGGCATGTCCTAGTTTTCGTATTCCGTCAAGATGGACCATGGCTCGGGATTATTATGAAATGTACTCTATTGAAAAGAGTAAGCTAAAAACATACTTTAAACAATCCAAGCAAATGGTTTGTCTTACGACGGATACTTGGACATCGTTGCAAAAAGTCAACTATATGTGTCTTACGGCACATTACATAAATGAAGATTGGGAGTTGAAGAAGAAGATTATAAACTTTTGTCCAATTACAAGTCATAAAGGGGAAGCCATCGGGAAAGCGGTAGAGAAGTGCTTGCTAGAGTGGGGTATTGATCGAATATTCACTATAACGGTTGACAATGCAAGCTCCAATGATGTTGTTATTTCTTATTTAAGCAAGAAAATTCAGAATTGGAAAAATAACATTCTACAATGCAAGTATTTACACATGCGATGCATTGCACACATCATTAATCTTGTTGTTGTTGACGGCTTGAAATTGATGTCTCCATCAGTTGCTCGTGTTCGAAATACGGTAAGGTATGTGAGACATTTTCCAAGTCGCTTTCAAAAGTTCAAGGAGTGTGTTGAAGCCGAAAAGATACAAAGCAAAAAAATGTTGTGTCTTGATGTGAGCACTCATTGGAACTCGACATTTTTGATGTTGGACACGGCACAAAAGTTTGAAAGTGCCTTTGAGAGATTTGTCGGACAAGATCCATGGTTCAAAGTAGAACTAACGGAGAATGGCAGATATCCTATTGAAGATGATTGGGCCAATGCAAGAAGGTTGTGCATTTAGTTTGGTATATCTATCAATCTATGAGGTTAATTTGTTTATTTTTTCCTTGAAAATTTTACTAACATATTTGAGGAGAAAGTGGCAATGATGATGTTGGCTTGAGAATAAGAGAACTGATACTACATGCATCCAACTATAATGCATAAATAAGCCTTATCTGAGCCACATTTTAGTTTTTTTTTTTCCTTCTTTTTATTGTGTTGTGAAAGAAAAGCTAGGATTGGGATGATGATGGCTTCATTGGCTTATATGATGTTGAGAGTCTTGAGACTATAACTTGAAAACTGTGGATATTTCTTTTATATTAGAAGTATGTATATTTCTATATTTCAGATGTTGTGGAAGAGAAGAACTGTGTATATAATTCTTGTATATTTCACTTCTTGTATAGCTCAGCCATATGTATATTTCTAAAAACTGTGGATATGTCTTGTATGCAAAAACTTGGATATTTTTTTTGTTATTTGCTGCATTTTTTGTAATTTCCTGCATTTTTTACTCCTAATCTGCTCATCTATTGTATCTTTTTGTTAATGTACATTTTTGGTTAATTGTTGTGGATATGTACATTTTTTGTTAATTCCTGCATTTTTTTTTCTGACAATATGCTGCATTTTTTGGAAAACTGTGTATTTTTTTAAGGCCCGGCCCAATTGGCCCACAAAATCGATCCGAACCGAAAACCGAAGTTCAAATTCGGTTCGGTTTTGAACGGTTTACAAGATTTCGGTTCGGTTTGCCTAATTTCGGTTTTCGGTTTTGTCGGTTTTGTTGCCTTCGGTTCGGTTTGGACCGAACCGAACCGTTCCTCTCCCCTACATGGAGGTATTATTCCTTTCATTTATAAAAATGATGGAAGTTGAAAGCCGTGGACCCAAAAGACATGCAATACAGCGTGTACAAAGTCCCGAGCAGAACGTCGGGCATCTAAAATAAAAAAATCAAAATCAAAACAAGAAGTAGTGTTATTCTCTAAAAAGTGATACTTTAGAAATCACTATTGCATTGTTTTAGAAAAGTGTTGCTTTACACTTTATATGTTCATCCCAAGCATCTTCTAATGAGTTTTTAGTGTTTTACATAATTAAAATGCTGACCTCAAAAAAATTCTGGAGCCAAGGGTTTATTCTTGTTGTTGTATATTTGATCGCACTTTTCAACGACGTAGCCCTGAAGCGAAGAGAAATTTAATATTTTTATTTGAAATTTGTCCTTCCGAATTCACATTCACCACTTCAACACAAACTTTCCCAACCAAACATTAAAGCTGATTGGTCCACAAATACCGAAACTTGTGCTGATTTAGAAACAAAATCACAACAAACTCAAAGAGAGTGGAACTTTATCACAATCCATCAAGTTGACTTTTAAAAGCATCATTAGTAAGGTCCATCCCATTTTCTAGATTCTAGATTTATAATGTAGGAGCTCATTTTTTAGAATAATAAGTCTCATCCCTAGTCCTAATTTCTACAATTTCGGTCCCAACCCATCCATGGGTGCTAAGGGTTGGGCCTCCCAATTTCTAGATTCTAGATTGTAGAAACTCGTTTTGTAGAATAGTAATTTCCAATTTGGAGCCCAACTTTCTAGATTCTAAACTTTATATTATTTTTTTCCTACATTCATTTTTGACCACACAATTTTTGGGACCGGAGCTCACTTTATCATTTCCTACTATTCTCATACAAACCCAACCTATTCTACATTTACCTTTTTTTTTTGAAATTTTGGGCTCCAAATTACATTGGAGAGTCCCAACTACTAATGATGCTCGAACAAGTGACTCTTATCTATTTTCTCCATCCCTGGGGCAAAACAGGCCTTTAAAACCAATTGTACAACAGAAAAAGAAATTATGAGAAGTATGGTACCGGAAATTATATATTTCCATAAATCAAATTTCTGATAATTAATTTTTTTCGTAAAGTTATATTTTCATGTTTGGTGATTATATATATTCCTCCAAAAAAATGAGGGAAAAAAAATCAAAAACAACAAAACACAAAAAAATTTAAAAATTTAAAAAAATAAAAATAACCCCAAAAAATTCTAAAAAATGAAAAAAAAAAAACCAAAAAAAAACTTAAGAAACTAAAAAAGGGGGAAAACAAAATGTCAAAAATCTTTAAAAAATGAAAAAGAATAAAAAATGGGGGAAAAACGAAAAAGAAATTAAAAAAAAAGTATAGAAACAACAAAAAAATACCCTTTTTTTGTGTGGGTAATTGTTTATCTGGATATTTACAATTTCTGGGAATAAATTTTTCCATCCATATTTTGACCGGCAATAAATAAAATCTGTATACAAACGCCCCCTAAAAGTAAAGATTGGTAAGATCCTCCCAGAAGGTTTTGTGAAACAAATAACAAGTTAATAATTGGTTTCAAAAGGGAACTTCTGCCGAAATAAATGTAAAATCAAAAGAAACTTCATGCTCTCATTAGAAAAGTTGTGATAGCAATCTGCCATTCTTTCAATAGATAAGATGTAAAATGTCAAATATAATAACTCATAAGAAAGAAATGATGAATACCATAAGGTATGTGAACAAGACGGGAAAGTAATAAGAACGGTAGATGTAGCCTATGCATTCATCCAGTCATCTAAACAACCTTCTAGTTATTTACTCCTACAAGAAACGACCTTAGCAAGAAAACTATACTGATCAGGAAGGAACAATGCAGTTTCTGGTTTATATTTGCATGATAAATTGATCTTTCCCCCACATCATCAATATGCCAAACATAAATCCTGTCAAACTGCAGATTTTACAGACTCGGATAATAGTGAGCAGAACGGGATATGTGATTTCATTCATTGAAAGGGAAAAAAACCCAAAGTTTACATGAAGTATATGGGGCATTGGCATAGGCCACCATTACAGCAAAAAAAGAGAAATATAATTACTTCCAGTTACTCAGAAGCAAAAGTTACTTTCTGATTCGAAGTTTTCTCAGAAAAAGGACACCATCTGATTCAATATATCACCAATTAGATTCTCGGTAAAAGTACTTAATGACGACTGTCAGCAACTGCTGGGCATAGACGTGGAAGCTTTCTTTAGGATCCAGGAGCTCTTGCATCAACTGGATACTCCTGAGTAATCCGCCTCTAATTGGGAAGCAACCACTGAGCATTTACTCAAAATGAAGGTGAACTCCGGCTGCTGCAAGATAAAAGAGAATTTACTCAAAATGGTTTATATTCTAGCTTCTTCTCTAAAGAATGCAATGTAACTCAAACTTGTTAAGACATGTTATGCTTCATCTTGACCTCCTCTGAACAAGTTCTTATAGACCAAAAAGCAAGTCAAACCGATATAATTTATTTGCAGAAATGTGAATCTAGTTCAAGATAATGATGGTGGATTCTTCTGACAATTCATTCATGGGGAAGAGACTCAGATAAATAAGAGATTCACATATAAGACAGCACTTAAAGAGAGTACAAGGAAATCAAAATGTGGAATAAATCAGTCGTTGTCTAATTCAATCTCATGAAGAAGACAGGACAAATGATTCGTGAAGAAGACAGTACGAAATAATTACAATATAAAATTCAATTAGACCTCCTATGTATTCTCAATCAATTAACATAAGAAACCACCTGAATAGGTAAACTGTAAGCACCAGGTCAAGGAGATAAAAAACTTAAAGAAGAACAACAGTTGGCTTACATTTGCTTGCTTACATTCCCAGATCTTCAGTCTGCCAACATGTAGCTTGTCGAACTGCAGGCCACGGACTCTTAAATAACAATGAGATGAAGGGGAACTGATCAAAACCATCCATGGAAATTCCCTTGCACTTATGACTACTAACAGATGTATCATGGTAAATGACTGATATCATACTTTGCAGTGCCAAGCAATTATCAAGAGCATTTATATAACTGCAAGGTAGCCAATGAAGGTGCTCTGTTTCTGCAAGATAACAGAGAATGCACTCAAATGCCTTGCATTCTAGATTCTCTAAGGAATGTAATTTAACTCTAAACTCAAGGCAACGAAGGATAATATGCTCCAAGGTCTTTTCCTTAACCTCATACAAATAGGCTCATCGTAAACAAGATCAATGCAAGCTAATATAAAAGAAAAAGCACGAAGATATACCTACTTCCAGAACATAATAATGGATCTCACAAAAAGGCGCATAAACATAGATCTAATTGCAAAATTTGATAATGGATTCTTTGTTGCTTATGCACTAATCTCCTTGTGTCTTCAATACCCAACATCTTAAACTGTTGGATTAGGATTCTTTTATCCGAATATGGGTTCAAATTAATTTGAATCCAATACAATAGGAGACAATCTGCTAACCTAAGCTATAGATTGAGATGTGGCGATGAAAGAGATGGAGATAAGTACAGAAATGATAAAGAACAAAATGGTTTAATTGAAGGTAATAACTGGAAAATAATTTTCTATGATCTCTTCTCCCACCTTGATTGAACAGTAGAAAAGTCGCATCTACAGATCTCCCATGACATCAGAAGGCCAAAAAGGAACTATTGTATACATCCACAAAGACTTGTTATAGAAGATGACCCTCTTTCCTATTACAATGATCTTCAACTTTAGGATTAACCACGGCCATCAATATAGGAAAACTAGTTAAAAAATCTTAACCAGACTTAAAAACAGCTGCTGCCCACTCTGTACCGCAATCCGTCTAATGGTCAGTCCGATTTAGGGGCAGGCCCACCTGTAGGTCTAGGGGGCGGGGCTTCCCCCTGAATTTCTGGTTTTCTGTTAATTGATATATGCATCCTATTATTTACACAAATGTTTTATGATAAATTCACGAGTGTTAGTTCATCACTATGTAATCTGAAGCACTCCTTGATTCAGCAACTACTGAGCACTCTTGGCTACATATATACTTGATCTCTTCCACCTCGGAGTGAGGCCATTACAACCCTTAAAATACTCCTGTATTAGTGCATAAGATATGCACCCCGTCAAAGTTATTGCCACGACACCAAAATTCTAGATTGTTGGAGAAGGTTGGGGGTAATATTTATATTATTCTACCATGTTGCACATTGAAGGCCAATTTAATGGATTGGGATCTGGTTTCATGAAGCGATGTAATTCTTTTTAAATTCGCTTAAAATGCACGTCAAAGAAGATTCGAACTTGGGGTGCTCTAATCCTGCCACTACACTAAAACTCTGGAATTATTTATATTCTAACACATTTAAAAGACAAGTGAGAACATTTGGTTTCAATGCTTTTTGTTTCTTGTCGAGTAATATTCTCCAAGCTTCTTATAGACACCTATTTAGCAAGTAAATTGCTCAATTCGTAGCTCATGCTAAAACTCTTTTGGCATGTTCTTGCTCCATGTCAAGAATGGACCTACTCTTCCTCTAAGCTAGGTACACCATTCTTTTGGGGGAACCATCCCCTTTCTAGGGCATCAACCGACTAGTCATAAGTCGACCCGTAGTCAAGCTGGGTTCGAATCTTCGCTTCATCACTACATCACCCATGTTAGAGCATGCCAAAATCACCGGTCCCAATCAATGGAAAAATTGACTCCTACTCCTCAAGCCACATAAGGGGTAAATGCTAAACACACTTCTCTCTTTTCATTAGTCCGGTGTCATTACGTGTCACTATTAGAACTCCACCTTTCGCTGAAATATACAATCTGTGAAATCCAACAGGCTTAACGATATAAGACTTTTGTGTATCTTTAGTATATATTGAACCCATCAAGCATACACACTACACCATCACGGCATGTTGATTTCTATCGTTCCTTACTAGTAATCTCACTTACCAAATCATCATCCAAACAAGCAAACAAAATATCGTTCTACTCCAATAAGCAAAGAATACACATCCGGACGTGTGTAACGAGCTACCAAAATCTAATATTAAGCCAAGAGTAGTTTCCTTACCCTGGAAGATGGTGATCAGATTGTTGTCGCTACGTACTTGCGCCGCCACTACCGCATCTTCAGGACCATTTATCTTTTCGGTATATTGCGGTCAATTTCTTCTAATGTGACCAAATTTCTTTCAATCAATCCCTTTTCAAGAGAGCTTCCCCTTCTATATGCCACCACCTTCAATTGCTCACCTTTCAAAGTATAAGTTTTCAACAGCTAATTAAATAGAAGTGACGATGTGACCTCCAGGTTCATAGTATCCTTCCCATTCAGAAGTGTCATCACAATATGCTCAAATGAGATGGAAGCTTGGTAAAAAGATAACAGGTCCTTGTCTTCTTTTTCCACTTGTACACCAATGGTTTGAAGTTGGTTTGGAAGTCCAATGAACATGTTCAAGTATTCTAGTAGATCTTCGTCTTGCTTCAACTTCAAGTCATATAGTTGCCGATTCACGGTCTTGTCTTCTTTGCTTCATCTTTGCACCAACGGCATGAAATTTGTTCAAAAGTCTATTGAAAAGTTCAAGTGTTCTAGTAGATCTTTGTCTTCCTTCATCCTCAGGCCATATAACTAGTATTTCATGTAGAGCCTTGTTATGACAGGTCTCGCCATGTACACCCTCTCCAAATTTTCTCAAAGTCGGACCAAAGTTTCCTCCTTGCTGATGTTGAAAAAAATATATATAAGCACAAATATAAGCACAACCTACTGGAACAAGTAATCTTCAACTCCAATCTCCTTCCACTTGTCATATTAAATCGACTCTAGCTTCTTGATTTTTTTTCAACAAAACTTTGTGAATGTCTTGTTGCACCAATAGATCTTCGACTTTTCTTTGCTACAGTCCGAAGTTCTCTTTTTTATCTATCTATCTATCTATCTACCTCATATTGTTCGAGCAATGTCGTAAACTTCGCCGCAAATTCTGAATCTTCGAACCGCTCAGATATCATTTGTAGGAAAAATGCGTAATCTATTTCCCGAGAATCACAGTGTGAGACAAACCTACGGACATAACAAACTGGTGGCCAACTTTGCAAAGAAATAAATACCAAAAAAAGTACAAAGCACACATACACAAGAATAATTTCAAACTTCCGGGAAAGCAAGATCATTACAATTATTCAATGTATCGCAAGATTGTCAAGATCTGCTACAAATTTTGGCATAAAACCATCCAAAGAAAATTATTGACAAATCTCATAAGAAATAGCCAAGAAACACCAAGAATTTGCAAAGGTAAATAAAAGAAAACTCTTTTATTACTTTTCTTCTATGTTCTCAGTTCTTCAACTACACCACCACACACAGTACGTGCCAAATAGCTCCATGTATCACGTAGGTAAGGAAACTAACATCTTTTATACTTCTTAATCATTAGGGATAATTTACTTGAAATTTTTCTCCAGTTCCTTCATTGTTTAGATAGAATCAATCATTTATACTAAATTCATTTGGAAAACATATAACAATCATAGTCTCAAAAGAACATGCAAGAATGCCAACACTCGCCACCTTCGATTATGGTTTTTAACTAAATCATGGTTTTCCCAAGTAGATGGGTGATTCTTGAGATTGTGACTTCTGTTAGAAGGTTGATGGTTAAAGGTTGCTACGTGCTAGTTTTATTGGTTGGAAACATGGTCTAAGGTGGTGATTGTTGAGATTGTTTCATGTTTTCCAAATACATTTTGACTAAACAATTTATACTAAAAAACGAAGGATATGGAGAAAGATTTCCAAATAAATTAGTCATAAAGAACTTGAAGTATCATTTGGTGTAAAAGATGTTGACTTCATTACGTGATGGCACATGGACCTATTTAATGGTATTTGACTAGCAACAACACCAATAACAATAACAACAACAACAAGAAAAGAAGGGAATTGAGGAAGACAGGAGAAGAAAAAGAATAAAAGAGTTTTCTTTATTCAGTTTTCAGATTCTCAATTTCTTGGTGTTTTTCGACCATTACTCGGGATTTCTCGGTAACATTTCTTCCAATTTTCTGGGTTGCTTTTATGTCGGAACTCATAGTAAATCTTGAAAAATATAATACCTTAAATTTGTAGTGATATCACTCTCCCGATAGTTCTTAACCGGTTAGAATTTTCACCATAATAATCGTTGGGATCTCTACGGTTTGTACTTTTTATCTTTATTTCTATGCAAAGTCGGTCACTAGTTCGTCTTTGTAGTCGTGGATTCATTATGGAGTGTGATTCTTAAGGAACATATTCCATATTTATTCTAAACAATATAATGTCATCAAGGTTTATAGAAACCATAGTTTGCAATATCAGCCGATACCAATACGATATAGTCAATACAATACAGTTTGGTATGTCCTAACCTGACACTGACCACTACCAATAATAACCGATACCGACATTGGGGTCACTTTTCCAGTCAATTTGGCAGAAAAAATTGAACGAAAAAGACCAATCAACAAGGGTGTAAAAGCATAGTAAGATTGTAAAAGTATGTAAACGAAGAAAACTCATCACTTAAACCAATCAGCAAGGGTAACTATTATTTCATTCAATTTCAAAACTACTAAAAACAACAAAGAAATTACTTAATACTAGCATATATGCACGTGCTTTGCACGTATTTTAACCTTCTTTTAATTAACTTAGAAAGACTACTTAGGAAGACCAAAGGTCACTCTTCGTAATTACCAAGTTGTCCTTACTAAAATTAATGAATCATTTTATTTAGTATAAACATGCAAGGGTATTTCTGAAAGAAAAATTTCACGCTGAAGCCTAACTTTTGTCATTATAAAGTAGAATAGATTATGCCTAAATGTATAAATATTTTTCTAAATTTTTAATAATTATTTGTTTTTCGATACTCCAATCTAAAACCGTTGACAGCGCCGAAACCTCCGATCATGATACTCATATGAAGGGTTTGATAGCGATTCAAACACGAATACTGCAAAGCTCGGTCGAAAACCATGTTCCTTTTAAACAGCTTCAAAGGCTTATTGGATGTGAGCTCTCCTCCGCAGTCAGGTTAGAGAGTTGTGATGTAGCAGCCAGTTTCCTTTTCTACAAGGACTTAGAATCTCTTGAAGATTTCGATATATGCGGGCTTCTCCTTTAAGAATTAGACTGATGTTCTCCTGTTGACGTTCTCCTGCTAAAGGGATGAATAAATGTCAACAAAAAATGATGCTAAGTAAAGGGTGTAGGAGATATTGGTCCACACATATAGTGGTGTGGCAAAGTTAAAAGGGTTTTCTTTACATGATAAGATGAGTCCTTGTAAACCCTCTTTCCTGGGTATTTTCCATGTACACCCTTCACAATGTTGTTAGGGAGAATCGATGTCGGGCAGTCCCTTCACCAACTTCTTGCTAGATTTTGTTGAAGACTACCAAAATAAAGATGTCCATCTCTCGTGGACTGAAATATCTTCAAGACATGAATTCATGCAATAAGAAGAAGCATGCTTGCTACTAATCAAGAACAATCTGCTCTTGGTCAATTGGACACTTCAATCAAATTTCTCTTATTGTCTATTAAAAATACTTGTATTTCCATGTACAAATCATAACCTTCGTCCACCAGTTTCCCAAACTCAAGATATTATTTTTTTTATTAGGAAAAATAGTAGACATAAGAGATGGAACTAATGGCTTTCATTTCATCTTTCAGTACTAATAAGAACTTTAGTTTTGCCCTTCACAGATACTTTTGAAGACTGAAGAGTCTCAAAAAGAAACATCTCATCATAGTTTCATATAATATGCTCTTGTTGCCGCCACATGTTATTCTTGTGCTGGTGACCAAGTGCTTATATATGTGGCCTGCCAGTGTCACCCTCTTACTAGGCTAGCAACATGATAGTATCATCTTCTTCTTCATTCTTTTCAGATAGTTCTCATTAGCTTGGATAGATTCATTTTACTTGCAATCTGATACATAATAACCTACTTTTTTGCAATATTCAGCTTTTGACTTTTCATGCCTTTCGCTTCTAGACAAGCCTCCTTTTCCACCAAGGTTGTAAAAATCGCTAGTCTGCCTTTAGTCGGTTTGCGAGGACTAGGAATTAATAGGATTAATCGGGGGACTATTAAGAGACTAGTCGGATTAATCGGTTTGAGTTTTTTTTAATTGTGTGTGTGTGTGTCAAAAAATAATATATATGCAATATATGCTCTATGTCATCAAAGTATTAACTTAAGTACCCAAAAAATACGTAATATATGTCCTTGGTATGCACCTTTTCTGAAACTTCTCCTCTTCTTTTTCCTTCTTCTCCTTCTCTTTCGGTTACTTTTAGATTTTTGAAAGAACTGAATTTCAGGTCGAATTTTGATCTTTTTTACACCTTTTTTGTGAACCGAGGCCTAGTCGGCCGAATAGGCCCGTCTAGCCGCCTAGTCGGCTGCCTAGATCCGATTATTGCATGAGCCTTTTTTTCCGACTAGTCCCTAGTCGAGTCGGCGAAGGCCAACTACGTACTAGTCGGAAACTAGTAGGGGTGCAACTTGGGCGGGCTAAAACCGAACCCGATCGGGTAAACCCGTTAATGGGTTGGGTTAGGGTTGAAGATACTCGGGTTCGGGTTCGGGCTCGGGTTAAAATATTTGAACCCGATCAAAAATCGGGTTGGGCTCGGATTAATATGTCGGGTTACCCGAATAACCCGAAACCCGAGTTATATATATATATATATATATATATATATATATATATATATATATATATTGTTTCATACTTCTTAAATAAAAAGTTTAAATCCTAAATTTCTCCACCCAAACTCTTCAACTCCTTATCATAAATCTTATTTCAGTTTGTATTTTGTACTGATTAAGACTTGATTGCTATTTGATTATGAGTTTAATATTACTTTTGTTTAAAATTATTTCAAATATTATATTAGAGTCCGATAAACCCGATGGATCCGACCCAACCCGAGCCAAACCCGATCCTCCGGGCTTGGTCTTGGGCTTCATATATTGAACCCGAGGTCGGGTCGGGCTTGGGCTCGGGCTTGACTTATGATTCATCGGGTTGGTCTCGGATTGACCTCAAGCCTGACCCAACCCGCCCGAGTTGCACCCCTAGAAACTAGTCAGCCGACTAGTCGAATTTTTACAACAGTATTTTCCGCAACCACCCTTTGTCTATGACTTCTCTTGATTGGAGTGACCACCTTGTCCTGGGCCACACCTACGACCACGTCCCTCTACCGTTTTGGATTGTTCTTTTAATTCTCTTTCCATCCTTCAATGATAGATTGGAATGGAGCAGTTACTCCAAAGCATCTTTGTTCATCTTGTTTAGAGTATGCCCATAGATTAAACCGACCCCATAAGCTCATCAAAAGTTATGACCTCAAAGACCTTTATGATATGCTGATTACACAGTTAAATTTCTCTTCCAGCAAGTGTAGAAATTTTCTATTACTCAGGCGGCGTCTTCTATCTCCTCTCCATTTCTTCTTAGCCGATCGTCAACAGCTAAGACACTTGTAAAATGGTCCAAATAACTTTCATCACCTTCTCAACACTTTTAGGGATTTTGGAGGTCGTCTCATGCTTCCTTCGGGGTGATGACCACAACGATCATCATGAAAGCCAATTCATCAATAGACTGATAGATGAATATATAAGAATTAGTCCTTCCTCGAGTCATGCAATGACTCTTCGTTGGGCCGTGAACCAGCTTCATCCTGTAGCACCTCTTAGCCTTTTTGAGCATCTCAAATATCTTGGAAACCAAGCAAAAGGCCTCATGCTCCAATTCTCCTAATTGGTATTGGTAAGATACTGGAACAAATAAGGCTATTTGATATCGTTCTGGTAATAATACCATAGATTTAAAGAGAGTAATGGGCTACAAACCCATTATAAAAAAAATTACACTATAAAGCAGGCCAAGGAATTGATAGGAAGATGAAGATACCAAATATATTGCAACTTGGAGTAAAATCTTCATACGTGAAGAGCTTACACCCGCAGGTAGATATATAGGTTTCAGAGACCATAAGCTTCACAAAGTATGACGTTAACTTTCTTTCCAAGGGTCACATTACTAATCCTAGACTAATTCTGTCACTCCCTTCAAGGAACATTAACTTGACACTTCATAATCATGACCCATAAAATACAAACAAGTGACTCATACTACAAACAACTGACTCATAGACTGATATAGGTAATCGAGATTTTAAATGACAATGAAAACAATTTGGTAGATGAGATATGTAACTGAGTCCCTAAGTCATTATTCGCTCCAACAGGATGCACTAGAGAAATTGTTCTCAGACTACGTTGCACAGACACAGATAAGATACGACACAAACATAAAGGACACCGCTACACGAATACAGCACCTATTTTGCCAAGGAATGTCGGCATTGTGTCCTACATGTGTCGTACATGACACTGCCCACATTTTTGGAGTGTCCGTACTTCCTAGCTCCAAGGATACAATAATGCCACAGATAGGAAGTTCAAAATGAGGGAATTTTTTGAGAAAACTTGATACTTTCCACTAGAAAAAGAAACAAATTAAAGAGAGAAAGCGAGAGAGAGGAGAGATATTCTCTATGCATTTTGGACCCATAACCCAATGGTTTATAACCAGTAGGAACCCCTCCATGGTGTCTATATATGATGCCTTAAGCCTTTTGGCAATAAAGAGATTCTTTAAGAGAAATGTATCTTTTCATTGTAACAGCCACAAGGAAAACAAAATATGAACAATTGAATCTTGAAACAATGGGCCCTTGGGTTAGGGATGGCTAAGGTGCTAACTCTAAGTGTGCCTCCTAAAATGCTCAGAGGGCATTGTAGGATTTTTGGCACAGGCCGGCTACGACCAGCTTCACGGGTATTGATATTGATGAATAAGGGCCAACATAAGAAGCCAAGGCCAAGGATATAACTTTTGACCACCAACTTCTTTCCTCGGCCTCTAACCAATATGACAAATCAATTTTATAATGAAACAAAAATCCATTCACTTGTATATATTAATATCTTTGAAGTTCCATATTCTATATCTAAATAAGATAACATTTTCCCCAACTTCAAGAAATTAATGAAAAACAAAAAGTGCTTAAATAATGCATATAATCAGCATTCCCAAGAATTCTAACCTGACATCTCCAACACACTTTATATAACTCATTAAGAGTGATATACTCATCCTCTTCTTATACAGAATTCACAATAATTTTAGGATAATATGTTCTTTCAATAACTCTTATCATTTACTCTTCCTCTCACACTTGTTGGAGAACAAGTATGAGTAGGTGCTAGAGATCCAGTCGAGTTCCAGACTATACAAAGTCATGCTTCATTTGGGTTCAGTTTGCTTCCTTTTGGTTCGAGTCCAGTTATTTTGAGCTATTCGGGTCGTGCGTTAACCAATATAAGTCATGTTTTAATTTATTAGTTACTTTTTTCCAAGTCTAAGAAGTCTATAAAATAAGGAAGCAATCTTAACTTTTATGATGGTTGATGAATGAAACACCGTTTTATGAGAAGCATGCGAATTGCAATTAGGTCCTAGCATGTGAAATTTGAAACCCCTATCCTTGATGTGACACCAGAAAACCCTAACCTTAAAATTCTTCCCCTTTATTATTGATATTGCCATTCTCTCTCCTTTATGTGTGCCATGCAGCAGAATCCGACAACCTACAAGACGTCCCCATGTCACTGCTATAGTGTTGCTGCTGCATACAGAATATCGCAACCCAAGAAGCCAAACCTGCATACCTTGAGCTGTTGTCACTGGAGATTAGGAGGCCACACAATCTGGACGCACTGACAACCCCCACTTTCCCCTATCTTTCACTTGTAAACCAAAACAGCTCTTCCTCGTCATCTTTGCAAGTCAAATCAGCCCTTATTCCTCTGATATTCATCTTTACAACATTACATTCAAAACTCAATCATCTCGATATCAAGATTCAAGTGCGAAGGCTTCTAAGCAGGAGTGTTCCTGTTCAAAATTTGGGCAGGTTTTGATTGTGTGGATCTGCTCCAATCCTTAGATAATCCTAATCTGGCTTATCATTCGATTACAAAGTTTCCTGAATTCATTGCTTTCTGTAGGAGGATTTCTTTGCATGTCATTTCATCATTATTAATTAGGATTGAATCTACATATTGATATCTATTGCATTTCACATTCGTTTCACACATCTAGCATCTTGTATATAGGGATCTTGCTTCTGTGTTCAATTTGTGATTAACTGCATCATCCATCTGTTTGCCTCGTGGTTTCCCCTTGGTCTTGTCGTGCAATAGTAGGATTTCAACAAGTGACATATTTATAGGGCTTTAACCCAACACAACAAATACACTCCAAATTGACACCAAATACATGTCATGCCCATTTTGTACCCTTCCATATTCATGTCCGTATAATGTAGATTTAATTTACCCAGTTAAAGAATGACAATATCTACTCATATAACAAGTTGTTAGCACAAAATTTCATGACGTTATGACATATTCCAAACCTATGCAAAGTCAGCTCAAATAAACCATAACAAAAGAAGGATGATCCAACCTCTTTCACATGTTCACAGCCAGTTCACCCTGCACGATCCGTAAATCTTCTCTTTCGTCGAAGGCAACAGCCGCCGCTTCAACTTCTTGTGCAGCTGCAGATGCCGCAAGGAGAGGCATCGTACCACTATCTGCTCCACATCATCCGCGTTAACATTGCAACAAAAGTCCAACCCCAACATCTCCAACAACGGCAAGTTCGCCGCCAACAAGACCGCCCCTTGCCCCGTCACCCATTCGCACCCGGACAGCCTGATTTCACTCATATCCCTACAGTTGTCCGCCACGGCAAAGAGCGTCTCGTCGGAAATACCCACCAGCCAAGACAGGTTCAATTTCCGGAGGTGAGAAATGGAAGAGATGGCAACACCGCCGACGTCCGAAACTTTCTCCCCGCAGTCCGCTAGGCTCAGTTCCTCCAGGCACGACATCCGGCTTGCGGCCAACACGCCGAGGTCGGTGATCTCGTCGCAGTCGGAGAGGTCGAGAACTCTGAGGCTTCTCGAAACCGAACCGTTGGACAAACAAATCAAACCGCGGTCGGTAATAAGCTTGCATCCCTGTAAGCGGAGCTGCGACAGCGACGCGATCTCCGCCACGGCTTCCAGGGACCTGTCACTGATCAGCCCGCACCATGATAGATCAAGAACCGTCAAAGAATTAGCATTGTGTTCCTGTAGCGATATTATTCCGTCGTCGCCGACTCTCCGTCTCCACTTCAACGAGAGGTGGGTCAGGTTCCTGCAGCGCGTGACGACGGAGATCAGACCGTCTCCGCCGAAGTCGTCTGCGGCTCCGCCTGCGGCGTCGGCGGAGTCGACGATCTTGTGGAGGGTGAGGTCGAGAATGCGGAGGTTAGGGTGGGATAGGGAAATTAGGGTTAGGGTTTGGTTTGGGATTTTCCTGCCCAGCTCGAGAGCCGTGAGGTTGGGGAATCGCCGGAGGAGGCTAGGGAGGCGGTGGGGCTGGAGGACTCGGAGTTTGGTGCGGGTGAGGGACTCGACCCTGAGCCACTGCCTGCAGACCTCGGAGAAGGACTTCCGGTCGGCGGTTCGGTCCAAGACTAGGCCGAGCAGGTCGTCGCTGACGAAGAATCTTCCCATAGTGATTTCCCTCCGACAGACTTCCGAGCTTATCCGTTAATTCGGGTTTTGTTTTTCCGTCCGGATCCGAAATTTTTACTTAGAATCGGGTCGGGTTTAGCGGGCTATGCTATTGGTTAACGTTGACGGGCCTACGTGACATACAAGTTGGGTTGGGTTTAACTCGCAACTGCCGGCCAGGCAAACCTGTTCTCAGTCAACTTTTAACCCAGTCGAGCCCAAATAATTTGGAGAGTTTACGTAATTTTGGGTTATATAATTAATTTTTGGATATAAGCCCGTCAAATCCTGCATATATTCTGAAAAAAAAAAAAGTTCCCAGAAATTTGTTATTAGGAAAGAAAACCGCTCAAATCATTATTCATTTCAACATAAATCCCTTCGTTAGATTATATCAGAGTTCAACTAACCTAACCCTAGAGTTAACCGAGTAGATGATAGTTTTATGTTATTATACTAGTATTTGTGATGGATTCCACTTTCCAATATTCGTTTATTATACTAGTATTTGTGTTATTATGTTGTAGTGTAGTTTTTTCTATACGTCAGACATTAGTTCTTACCATATTTTATAAATAGAAAGAATAATACATCATTGTGGCTCGATCTACTGATCTACTGCCACTTAGTTATCAAGATCTTATGCCTCTCTCGGATATCCATTCAACTATTGTAGTGTAGTTATAGATATGTTATTTTGTAGCTTTTTTGTATCTTGAGACTTAGTGACAATCTTAGACCTAGGTTCATGCCTAACTTCGTGTAGGAGACCTTAATTGATTAACTTGTAATATTTTTTGCTAATTAGAGTAATTTTCTTTTGAAATCCCATGCACACACAGTGGGGCAGCTCGAACCTTGTCAGCCCCTCCGGATGTTTGCTCTACTACACTAGACTAAAGAGCTCAGACTTTTTTGCTAATTAGAGTTTTTTTATGAGATGTCCGGCGATATGCACATTTTTTTTAGATGTCCGACAATATGCACGGAACTTTGTGCACTCTGCATTACATGTCTGTTGAGCCCACTGTCCCCCAACTCCCACCAAATAAATAAAAGGAATAATACACCCCCGTGGCTCGATCCACTGATCTTCCGTCACCCAGTCAGGATCTTATACCTTTTCTTGGTAACCACAAGAGTCACTCGAGTTCGTTATCATTAATATTGTATATGACATGGAATGATGGAGGGTAAGTATTAAAAAAGTTCAAACTCTATTGCATGACACTAATATGCATGTGACACGAGTATGTTTTATATTTCTACTATGCCATGTAACTTATTCTTAGGCAAGGTTAGAAAATTCACCTAACTTTGCTTGTACTCACATAATGAACGTGTTGGTTCTGCTGAGTGGACGAGAGGCCACTCACCAGTGCATTTTCATGTACCGATCCTTCACTAGATCTCTGCAGGTGCAGAGTTTGCTTGGATGAGCTGAGACATCAGAGCTTGGTTAGTGACTTCAAGTATTGTGACTGGGATATAGCTTTGTATATAAAGGACATGATGTGAACATCGTTGTTTTTATAGTTTTCGAGTTGTAAGCCTTGTGGCATATTTCATTGTATTGAAAGAGAGAGTTGGAGAGATTTGTAATCGAGATGTTCTTGGATTCAAGTCGTTCACTACCAAAATAACACATATTAGCGACACCCAAAGATGTCGCTAAAATGTAGGAAAATGTCGCAAAAAGCTTTCTGTGACATTTTCTGCGATGTTTTCATGCTTGTCGCGTTACTTCAAGTCGCTGACAGCGAAAACGTTGCAAAACATCGCTGCTGCGACATCAACACGTAGCTAATTTTGCGACGTTTACCGACATGTTGTCAGAAATGTAGCGATGCAGAAGCAGTAGTTAAATGTCGGTATAAGTTGCAAGCATCATCGACGTCTTTCCGCGTCGATAACAGTAGCTAAATGTCGCTAAATTTGTAGAAAAAAATAAATAAACAACAGAATGACATATTCTGCTAGTGTGGTATCCCTGCAGTTTAATAATTAATAATTAATATGAATAGACACGGAGCAACCCTCCATTGAATTTTCTGGGTTCGTCGAACCCTTCGATGAAACACTCAACACCAGTAAATTCACATACATTTAGAATAAATAATAAAATAAAATATGAAGAAAATGGAAAATTAGAATTACAAATCTAATCTGAAGAAAATTCGTCTTATACAGATCAGTGCAATAAATAAATATCCACGCAGAGTCTACACACAAGCAACCAATAAAGCCTCAAAGCCTCAACAAATGTATAATATTCAAACCCAATATCATGGGTCAACACACAAACAATCAATAAACAGTCCTAACTAGGACTACTGTGGATCTGGAGGAGGAGGGGCACCGTCATGCATAAGGGATAAGAACAACTCATACTACTCCCGTGAAATCGTTACCGACGTCGATGAAGGCTGTGACGTCGGTGGAGTCAGTGTCGACGAAGAAGGCAATGACGTCGGTAGAGTCGGTGACGATGAAGGCGCACCTGGAGGACATATCTGCTCCAATGCTGCTAGTCGCTGTTTGTATTAATCCATGGTAGATAACAACCTCGTACTGTTATCAACCATCGAATCCTGCATCATCGTCAGCCTCTCGCGCCATGGACAGCTGTGATGCCTGCAGCTCCGTTATGATGCGTTGTGTCGATGCTCTAAGATCAGTAAGTGCTTCCATGCTTCTCCATCAGATGGGTGATCCAACACTCCTTCGATCTGTTCTCGTTTGTGCTAACTCATGTTTTCGGCAGTCTCTTTCACCATAAACATCCTCTGCAACCACGACATCAACGGTCAGTAGTGCATCGAATCGGTAGGCTTCCTTGCACCGACAAACCTTCCACTACCACTGCCCTTGTAGCGATCAGTACCACAAAATCTGTACGCGTCTCCATCCTTGTCATCTTTATAGTACAACATGTACCTGTTGTGACATGCATCAATTTTTTTGTATCCCATCCAGAGCGATTTCACCATCCTCTTAGACCGGTAGAAGTCTTTAGGCAACTTAGCTCCCTCCGACAAGTTCTCTATAATCAAATACATCAGTCGGTTGTGGCATTCTTATGACATGTTATAATCGGACTTGATACTCAACAATCTTGTAACCATCTCCAACGGTGAATGATCCTCACAACCAGGATATTGTCACGCCCCGATCCCGGAGGATCGAAAACTAGCCACTGGACGTGATGTCGTACAAGTCTAGATTGTACTTGTACAAGGCAAAACTATTACAGTTTCTGGTATTTCTCAGAAAATAACGACAGTGCAGCAAAACCAAGCAGATATATTGAAGTCACAATAAGAGATGAAGAAATGTATCCCTTTATTGATAATTATAATAGATGACAAGACTCGCAGCGGAATACAGAGTTTACAATTGATTACAAGGCTCTTGAATAGCCAACTGAATATATACTTGCCATTTAGGCTTTACAACTGAACATGCCGACTTTGTTTACAATGAACTTGTCAATTTGGCTACAATCTCACTGGTACAACTGAGTAACACTGTTCCATACATTATGTCCCGTATAGCAAAAGACATCGTCTTGAAAGAAGAGCTTCTACACACCCATCTGAATCATCGATGCCAAATACTGATCAAACAATTTTCTTCATACGCAAGCACCTGTAATATTGCCCACAATGTGGGTTAGTACATCATCAATGTACTTGCGAGCGGTGCTGGTCCAACTCACCTAAGAAGATAACACTAAGTAATCATGTTGTAGAATATTATTAAAGTGGTCTTTCTCGTTGCCTTATGGTCAATTTCACGTTTATAGCCGACAAGAAGTATAGCATGCAAATTTCATAGCCAATAAATTTAAAGCATACAGTTATCACCCTTTGGTGATTCTTATCAACAGCGAACATCCTTCCATGTAATTGAGTAATAACTTACTCTGCCTGCATAAGACATCATTAGCACTGGACCTATCTATATGAAGGTCACTGGCGACACGCCATCTTGGACCGTCTTCCTGGGGAACGTCTAACTCCGAATGGGTACGAATCCATGGGAGGTTTTTGAAACACTGTGCTACTACTTCAGCACCATAGGTATTTCGGCGTCATTTCAGTGGGCAGTAGCAAGCCCCTACTGCAAGTCCCAAAATTTCGATGTCAGTACGTCGACACCAACCCTGTTCCTCCAGGATGAACCGGGTCCGTGGCCGCGGAGTATCGTTCTGGGAACTACCGTGTATACAAGTTGTCCATGACCATGCAAGTATATGTAACTTATCTATAAAGAAAACATATAAAGCATGATAAGGAAAATTAAGTGCTCAGCCACCATTCTCATTCGTATTTCCATCTTTCTCATTCCAGGGTCTTGGCGTAATCAACATTCTACATCGGCGACGGGATAATAGAATATTGTTACCCAATCCCTTTTTCACATCTTTGATACTATACATCTTTCCAACCAACTCAAGGTACTCATCGTCCAATTCTTGGGACTTAGCATCTGTTTAGCATACGTTCATTCGGACATAATTCAAGCATACTCACTGCCCAGTTCTAGGGTCTTATTATCTGCGTTACCATCTATTCATCGAGTTAAGGCTCGATATACTCACCGTCCAAGTATTTTGGACTTTTTCTTCACCTGTCAAGTATTTTATAGCACAACACGCAAGTATACAATTCATTGAAATGATACGCAACAGCTTTCGGGTCATGTGATTAATTATTTTTTATTATCTTTTCGACTTTCATGCAAGGTGTTATTCAACAACTCAACAAAAACATAGCATACTATCTTTTATTTAACCGTGAAGCTTCAATACTACTCATATTTATAAGACAATTTCTGCCACGATCGTATAGCCTTCCAAGCGATCCTTCACATATTCTCAAGTCCAACAAGACTTCATCGAACCAACCATCCATCATAAGGCATCTTGCGGGTCAAGGTACTACAGATATAATGGAGTCCTTGTATTCTCCAGTAACTCCATAAACTTTGCAGCATCGGCATTCGGTGCCTCCTCGGCTGTATCATGATTGTCCGGATCGAAACTATGCCGCGTCGCGTTAAAAACCATGTTCACCCACCCATCGTCGTAAGCAGCGTGGTTGTGGACATCCACATAAGGCTCCGACTCCGATGCTAAAGACACAAGTTCTCCGTGCGCGGTCCATTGATAGTAATTCGACGTAAAATCCTTCGAGTACAAATAATATGTCACTACCAAAATAAGTCATATTACCGACGAAATTAGCAACGCTTAAGAAAAACGTCGCTAAAATAAAAGAATTTAGCGACGCATAAAAAAATGTCGCAGGACGTCACTGTTAGCGATGATCAGCGACGTCCTGCGACGTCTTTTAAGTAAAAATAATAATGTTGCTAATAAGTCGGTAAACATCGTTAATCAGCGACGTTGACTGACGATTTAGCTATACGCTACTATATTTTTTTGATCTAGCGACGTCTTTATTGGACGTCGCTAAGAAGTTTCATATAGAGGGCAGCCGATCGAGTTTTCCTTTTTTTACCCAAAAATTTCATCTCCCGTTCGCTCCTCAAATTCCCCCCCCCCCCCCCACCTTCCCCTCTCATTTTCGGTGACCCCTCTCCCTGGCGACCCCCTCTCCCCAGCGACCCCCTCTCCTCTGCGGCGTCGCCTCCTCTAAAGTCCTCATCCTCATCGGCGTAGGTCCTCTATCTCGCTCTAGAGATTTATCTTCCTTTCTCCCAAATTGATCGAATCACTATTTAAATTTATTTGATCAAATCTATTTCTTTGATCCAATACCGACGAATCTAGCTTTGATTCATTGCTAGGCCTGACCGGCTCGATCGTGCTGAGGAACGGTCGCCTCTCTGACATCTTGTCCGAGCTCCAGGTGAGGTTCCATGGTCTTTTAGGTATAATTTTAGCGTAATTATGTTTTCTAGATGTACTGGCGGATGCCAATGTTATTATTTTGTTAGAAATTAGGTGTTTTTTTATGAATTGGACAATTGGGCATGAAACAATCATCCCCAGATTAGTAAACTGATGGAATTTTGTTACAAATAATCAAGAGTAGCTCTAATTTTGGCATTACTTTGTTTAGGTACTTATGTGTTACTCCTTAGATTAATAAAGTAGGAGTCTTGTATATATATCTTCAAATAAGTACCGGGGGTTATAAGTTACCTATATAACAGAGTGATAGGAGCACTAGAAGTGCATGCGGGAACGCACATGTATATACAAGGTCCGAGTAGGTAAAAATGTTTATTGGTGACTTAGTATCTGTAAGAGAGTGGCTTGATGCAGCATATCTTACCAAAACTACGAAAAGCTGATAACAAGGGTAGGTATCAGTTGTAGCATACCTTTTGGAAGGGGGTTCAGTTGGCATACATAACAAGAGCAGGGACAGTTCATAAGATTGCTCATGGTTATACCTGTTAGTGTTGACCTTTATTAGATGTTTAAAAATTAAACCAACCTAAGTAAACCCTATAAATTGCCTACAGTGTGGTGTGCCACCATTGTAACTGGATGAATGATACCAATAAGGAAACAAGGCCATAGTAAGCCTGACAAACAAGTCTGACTTCGAGTATCTGTTTCAGATCGGATATTCTATCTTCGAGTAACTGAATCTGAATCGATACTCTGATATCAATGGTATCGAGTGCCTGATTTTCTGATTTTGACTTGATTATCAAATATTTGAGTCATACACGATGATTAGTAGTGTGGCTAAGGATCGAACAGCATTTGATAACCAAGAACAGCAACCGTACTGCCATAAGGCAGGGAGTATTGGTTTGAAGTCAGTACAAGCATTGGAAAAAACCCAATGGTGCAGTAAGGGCATTTAAAGTATAGATTTTCTTACCTTATTTTGTATCAGTTCCTTATAAAGGTATATAAAATCCTGTGTTTAGTTAAAAGAAGGGAGTTGTTTCACTACCTTGATGTTTAGAATCAGTCTTCATTTTCAGTTAGTTGGACTTGTAGTTTGACACTTGCATCATTCACTACCTTGATGTTGCCCTGCCTCTTATGGTATTAGTATCCCTTGTTGCATCATAAAGAGCAATAGTTGTAAAAGAGGGATGATAGGAGTATTGGTCCCCTGCAGTAGGCAGGAAGGTCAGGGACTTGAAATTGCAAGTGCAGGGTTGTGTTAGGAAGAAAAGGAAAAGAAACTATATAGGATACATCATATCTATTACCACTTGTTGTATCATGATTACTTGGGATTCTTTTTCAATGTTTAGGATATGTCATGATTAATGCTATTACTTTTACAAGTGTTTCAACGATGTGCATGTATTTATCTTACAGAATTATCCTCAAATGGATATAGAGCTGAATTACTATCTGCGGAATCGTTCGTGGATGTACAACCGTCATCCTGATGACATGTACGGTGTGCAGGATGAATTCATATAGGGTGTACAGCAGTTCCTGCAGTTTGCCAAGGCGTTCTCTCAGTACATGGGCGGTACCAAAATTAAGTATCCGTGTGTGAGATGTCACAACTTGAAATATCATCCAGAAGTGGAAGTCACGTATCATTTATACTCGAAGGGTTTCACGCCGAATTACTATCAGTGGAGCGCGTACCTCCGCCTGCCACGACGTTACATAGCATATCTCCTGGGACGAGTAGTTCCAGGCCTAAAACTGCCCCTCGTCTAGCGTTCCTCCTGTTGATACGACGATGGAAACATATGAGCATATGGAGGAGGCTGCACCGACGGCCGACAAGTATCAGGCAGATGATGCGTGCGCACCTCCGGAGGAGACGAGGACGGAGATCTGGGCCGACGGTACAAAGTAAGTGTTTTGTTTTATCATTTCTTTCTGTGTTTATCATAAATTAACTTTTCTCATGAATATAATATGTCTGTATAGATATCGTCCCCCGTCGGTACAGAGACGCATAGGCCTCCTTTTGAGGCATAATTATGGTGGTCCTTGGATAAACTACTCTGATGCACCGGACGATAGGAAGGCCTACTGGTTTGCGTGCTTCAAGGTTAAAATATATTTTCTTTTAACATGAATCATATAATTTATGCATATTATATATAACTGATAAATATTTGGTTTGCACTCTTCTAGGATATGTTTTTCGATCCACCGCACCGGGCCGAACTGATCGAGGGGATGTTTTTTGTCGTTGCTGCTAAGCTGATCCGCGACGCTATTAATGATCAGAAGACTCGTGATCGTGCCGATCCAAGGTTGGATCACCCCTGATCAGTGGACTACGATGATAGCTTGATTCAACGAGCCAAGGTACAAAAAAAAGTCTGAGAAGGCCAAGACGGCTAGGCAGCAGGGATCAAAGTGGTACGGTTGGTCGATTCCGATGACGGAATATTTCTGTCGTTTGATATGTCTTTTTATTTCAAAAAAATTATTTTAATGCAAGTCCGATAAATTAGTACTAGAAAAATATATTTAATTACAGGTAAGGAGGGGTAATGATGCCAATATGGTAACCGTCTTTCTGGCAACACATCGGAAGGACGGGAAGCTTATTGACGAGAGGGCCAAGCAGACCTATATAAGTATTATAATTCTATTTATTAATTTTAATACTTCGTGTTAGTTTTGATATAACTTAGTAAATATGTATGCAAATAAATATTCATGTAGTTAGTAATAATAAGTACATTAGACATTAGAAGTTATAGAGTATCCAAGCTTTCTAGGCCGAGTTTCTTAAGCTTCAGGAGTGGGCGGCCGCTAGTGCACCTACTGTGGGAGAGGCCGGTACTTCCTTGCAGCCCGCTCAAGCTCCGTCGACGGACGAGCTGTAGGTGACCGCCGCTGGTAGCCTCCGTACGGATACGTACTATGGTACGGGATCCTATGGCGTCCTAGTTGCGACACAGTCCTCTAGGGCCTCCCGTGCTAGTGTGCATGGTCCACAGCCTCTCAAGAGTCTGCCAGAGTCCAGCAGATGATGGAGTCTCTCCGTGATGAGCTACTACGACAGATCCAGGAGCAGCCCCAGTCTCAGCACCATGCGGACGATGCTGCGCTCCTAGCACGATTGGATGCGCTCGACCACAGCATTATGGAGCTCAGGGATATGACTGAGAGGACAGAGCGGGGCATTACTGATCTTAGAACATCGATAAAGCACAGCGTGACGGATGTGCAGGCATCACAGCTGTCCATGGGCGAGAGGCTGATGTTGATGCAGGATTCGATGGTTGATAGTAGTACGAGGCTGTTATCTACCATGGATTCATACCACCAGCGACTAGCAGCGTTGGAGCATTATTGTTCTCCGGGTGCGTCTTCATCGTCGTCGACTCCGCTGGCGTCACTGTCTTCTTTATCGACACCGACTCCACCGACGTTACTACCTTCTTCATCGGTGACGATTTTACGGAAGAAGTACGAGATGTTCCTATCCATGAGGTGCGGCGGTGCCCCTCCTCCTCCAGATCCGCAGTAGTCCGAGTTAGGTCTATTTGATGAGGTAATATTTTAGTGTTTGTTTGTGTTGATTGTTTGTTTGTGTGTAGACTTTTAGTATTGGTTGTGTAAACTTTGGATATTAGTTAGTTGGTTGGTTGTAGACTTGGTATTGGTTGTGTAAACTTTGGATATTGGTTCATTGTAAACTTTGAGTATTGGTTGTAGAGTATTTGGATATTTTGTGTTATGCTGTTGTGATTTACATTTTGTGTTATACTGTTGTGATTTACATTTTGTGTTATACTGTTGTGATTTACCGGTGTTGAGTGTTCCACCGAAGGGGTCGGCGAACCCATGGAGAAAATGTGCTTCTGTGTATTTATTGTTATTTATTAAACTGTAGGGAAAAAATGTGATTATGTAGAGAAAATGATATTCTGTAAAAAAAATTATTTTTTTGGCAAATTTAGTGACGTTTACCGACGCAAATTTACGTCGGTAAACGTCGGTGATTAGCGACTTAGAGTCGCTAAACGTCGGTAATATCAGCAGGTATACCGACGCTTACTAACATAATATAGCGTCGGTAAACGTCGGTACGAGTCGGTAAACGTTGGTAAATATTCCAGGATTTACCGTCGTTCACAGAATCGGTAAACGTCGGTAAGTATTCTAAATGCGTCGCTAAATGTTCCAGTATTTATCGACGTTTACCGACATAAGAAACGTCGCTCTCTTTCCGATGGTACGCCGGTGAACGTCGATAAATTACCGACGTATGCATACGTCGGTAAGCGTCGGTAAGAGCCACGATTAGCGGCGTTTTTCCTGTCAACGACTAGGCTTTCCACGATAATAATAAAACGTCGCTAAATAGGTCAAAAATTGGACTTAGCGAAGTTTTTATCCATTTTAGCGACGTTTTTGGACGTCGCTAAAAGGTGATATTCTGATAGTGTGTGACTTCCACTTCTGGATGATATTTTAAGTTTCGACATCTCACACATGGACACTTAATTTTGGTACCATCCATGTACTGTAGTGTCCCGTTCCACGAAGGCACTAGATAAACAGATAAATCGGATTGCTGGCTCTGCAACAGAAGACAATTGATCTGGGTGAGTGGACAAAGACGCATTTTATGATTCGCTTACGCCTAATAAGAATCTGAGTTTTTGATTGAATGTTATTATTAATAACAAGATGGTAACCATTGAGATTGCTAATGCAACGAATCAGTATGCTGTTAAGAGAAGTCACATGTTGCTATGCTATGAATAATAAAAGAGTTAACATGTTTGCTAATAAAAATGATATGATGCCTTGTTAAGAAATAAATGTTGTCTTGATCGATAAACTGTTGTCATGTTAAATCAAATGAGATAATACCGTACTAAATTGGAGATGTGCCTCGAATGAATAAACTGTTGCCATGCTTAATAAGAAGAGAAAAGAGAATGTTTACACGTCCCTGAATAGAGTATGACTATTAAGAGTAGAGTTCATGCTTGTTAATATCGTGCTTTCTCAAATAAATATTGTTCATTGTCCCTTGATTGTTGCTATAAAGACAACAATGTTTAGAGATGGCACACTGTGCTGTTAAAAGAGACGATACGGCTTGTCCGTATAGAAAAAAGATTAGCGCTACTGGCTCGATCATATGAAAGAAGAGAACAGACGGAATATGAATGTTGTCCAATGATCTGTGCATAGTAGAGTTTTATTTAATAGAGTTGCATACCCGTATTGGTCCTGGACAACTTGTTCACAAGTATAGATACTCATGACCGGTTCTTGGGCACTCGAATCGCTCGGCCCGGGGGAGGATAGAGTAACATCCCGAGGTAAAAGAGACCTCACGGTGTATAGAGAGAGTGTCCACTAGCGACGAGCTGAACCCAAGAGTCGCAGCGGCTAATTATGGGAAATGACCCATGGACCATCATATAGATAGGTGTCGATTAGTGAAGATCTGAACCACGAACCGCAACTGCTAGCATATATGTTATCAGTGCAAAGCTGAACCTTGGGTCACAGGTGTTGGTCTACACATGTGTTGGTGCAGAGCTGAGCCTTGAGTCACAGCTGGTAATCGATGGCATGCATAAGAAAGATATTGTTAAGAGCTAACAATGTAGAGACGAACTGAGAACAATGTTGGTTTTATCATGTTTATGCTAATCTTTGCCTTGTGCAGGGATTGACCGTCGGCTATGGGTAAGAATCACTGAAAAAATGATATATATATATATATATATATATATATATATATATATATATATATATATATATATATATATATATATATATAGAGAGAGAGAGAGAGAGAGAGAGAGAGAGGTGGGATCAGATTCACCCCTATAGTATCCACCCCATTATCATCTGCATATTATCCGTTGGATTAGCTTTAAAAAACAGTTCAGATCTAGTAACCAAAATAGAAATAAATATCTTCGGCCCAAAACAATTAAGCAAGAAAGGGAAATATATAAGAAAAAGAGAAACCCAAAATATTTCACTGCATGTTCTCGGGCGCTCCGTCTCTGCTCGGACGCTCAGCCACCTCCTGCAGCCCACGAGCATCTCCTCTTCCTCCTTTATTCCGTTTGCACTCCATAGCTTAATTTAATTGGTTCAGCCAGAATCACCAACACCATGATGAGATGTATGTTTGTTGTAAATAGTGATCACATATTTTACTCTCTTGTTTGTAATGGAATGGGAAGTTTAGAACACAGTGTTTCGACTGCCGGTAGTAGGCATACGAAAACTGTGTGCAAATCACAATACTGGTGGAGTTTGCTAGATGCGTTATACATTACCACCTTGTCGACTCTCAAATTTATATTAAAATTTTCATTTAAGAATATTGAACATCAGCTTGTCCTGATTTGATGTATAATTGAAAGTTTACGAAAATATATTTTTATGATAGTTCCATTATCTAGATTGTTCCGGATCAAAAACCTTGAATTGAGCTTTCATATGTTGAGGAACTCTGTGTGCTCTACTCTGCTTCTTCTTGATCCGTTGATTAAAGAAGAAGAACAAAAGAAGAAGAAAAAAAGAAGAATAAGAAGCATGGATCATATGTTGAGGTTTCTTGATGAACTCTGATGGGAACACATTTGGGAGTGGAGGAACTCTGTGTGCAAGTCACAATCTATTTGCTCCGGATCAAAAACCTTGAATGTTCAATCATTTGGATTGTAGGATTAATTAGGTCGGATAAAAAGTTAGAAGATATTGTCTGGTATCTTGCGCCAGAGAAGGTGCGGTAAATTTTTTTGGGTTTTTTCTATATATTTTTTGAACCATTTTTTAAAAACTAATCCAACTGATACTATGCGTATGATGATGGGGATGGACATTATAGGGGGTAAATCCGATCCCACCTCATATATATATATATATATTAAAATATATATATATATATATATATATATATATATATATATATATATATATATATATATATATATATATATATATATATATATTGCTTAAGTTTTCTATATGAATTGCTTTAAGAGATTAATCTATTGGAAAGAAATGCTATGTTCCACTAAAGAAAAGATGTGATATCGTGCTTGTAATTGTCCCTAAGAGTGGCTTGAACAAGAAAAATGATGTAACTCATGAAACACGTTACGCACTGCACACGAGATGAATAGTCATCGTGCTTGAAATGAATAGTCCCCTTGTATGCTTAAGATCAAATGGAATAAACTGTGGCTTTTCAAAGATGTTTTCAAAAGAGATGTAAATTGACTCTGTGCTGCATGAAATGAACATAGGTAAAAGTAGCAAGATCACATCACAAGAAATATTTTCTCACTAAATGAATAATGATCGTTTCAGACAAATGCAACCCTTTGTTCACAATTACCAGTATGCTGATATACTGACCCATCATCAGTCTGCACGCAGGTGCAAGACTCCTTGAGAAGGATAGTCCGAAGCGATAGCCCGAACCTCATCCTCAGGAGCCAAAAATCAGAAGAGATGCCAAAAGATAAACATCTGTTGCAAGAGTTAGTTTTGTATATAAAGGGATGTATTATATGGGAACGGGATCATTAAATCTGTAATATTTCTGAGATTATGGAAACATTGTATCAGAGAGAATTGAGAGCTTGTAATCTGTTCAAATGAAATCAATAAAGAGAATTGTTTCTTGTTACCATTGTGTTCAATTCATATATCTGCAAAGTGTCTGCTGCTGCTTCAAACATCTGTAATATGTTCTATTGCGTATTGTCTATCTTATCTTGTTACAGGTTTTGGCCTTGTGCAAGCTCAACTTAGGCTTGCACAGCATCACCTCCAAGCGAGGACGAATGGTCTCAGAGAGTCTGAAGCAAGGACGAAAGAACTCTGCGGGATCGGGACGTGACATGTACTAGGGGAACGCCTTGCGAACTGCAGGAACTGCTGTACACTCTCTATAAATTCATCCCACACACCACACATGTCATCAAGATGACGATTGTACATCCACGAACGATGTTGTAGGTAGTAATTCATATCCATTTTTAGATACTTCTGTAAGATAGATACATATCATTCAAAGGCTTGCAAAAGTAATAGCATCGTTCAAACATCGTTATTTCTATACCCATATATATGTATCTATCTATCTATATAGATTACTAACCCTCACTAGCTTACTCATCCCTCACTCAAATATATATACATACACACCTACCACTCGATAATCTACCACTCTACTACTCGACACTCATATACACTACTAAATTTTATAAATTTAGGGTCCGTCAACACATAACAATTTCACGATACCGTGTCAATACCAACTCATGTTAACGTGTATGTATCATATCTTAACAACGTGTCCATGTCATACATTTATAACATATATATACAAATTTTATAAATTTATACTCACAAACAAAATAGTTCTAATTATACGTGTAATAGTCTAAATTGAACCAATTGGGGAGGGCTAGTCTAGAATTTTAGGGCGTCATTTGGGGGGTAGGACTTTGGATCCAAATCTTCATGTGAGGGCTGCTGTGGGTAGAGAAGTTCGTCTGTGTGTATGTGTCATGTTCGTGTGGGTGTATGTGTGTGTCGTGTCCGTTTTCGTGTGTCATGTCTGCGTCCGTGTGTGTGTGTCTGGTTAGGGTTTACCTGATCAAGAAGGAGCATGGCCGGATCAGGAGGGGCGTGGCCGGAGAGGAGTGCGTGGTCGGAGACGACGGCGTGACTGGAAAGGAAGGGCGTGGCTGGAGACGAGGCATGGCCGGAGACGTGGGCGTGGCCGGAGAGGAGGAGTGTGGCCGCAGCAGGGGAGGGAGGGAAAATTTTTAGGGAAAACTTGTTTGATTTTGGTAAAAGTTGCTGGCCCCCGTGTATATTGAATGGTTAGCGACGTCTTCTTTTGACATCGCTAAACGACGCTAATATTAAAAAATATGGCGACTCATAGTGTTTGACGTCGCTAAACGTCGCTAAATAGTGACGTCCAGCGTCGTCTTTTCTATTATTTCTAACCTATGTCGCTAGTCGTCGCTATATGTCGCAAACAGTAACGTTTTTGTAATTTTTTTGTAGTCACTAATAACATATTGCTTAGCGACGTTTACTAACGGAGTCGCCAATAACGTCTCTAATATGTGTTATTTTGGTAGTGGTTGTAATCTCGCTTGATTATCAATAAAGAGAATTTTCTTGTATATCTTGTGTTGATTCAACTTTTCTGCTTGATATTTCTGCTTGATATTCTGCTTCGATAACTCTGCAACTTAATTGTTCTATCAGCCATTTTAGGATTTGTCTTGTGCAAGTGCGATTTAGGCTTGTACGATATCACGTCCAATGACAACTTTTGGTTCTGCGGAACTAGGACGTAACGGTGGAGGCTCAATCGGCGCTTGATCACTTTGCCCCGTTGATGATCTGACTTCAAATATAAGGACCAAAAGTTACAAAGTGATGTTGGTGCTCACAAATACTGTTGGATAAATCGCTCTTGTAATGGGTGCTTGGAATTTTCAGGGGTCGTGTCTTGGCTGCACAAAAAATCGAGGCTATTTATAGCAAAATTAGCAAAAAAAGGCTTACACTCGAATTTGTGCAAAAATAAGCAATTATGTACCGTTTTGCTTATTTTTGTGCATTGTCACGACCCGCACCCTAGAGTAAGGGCACGAAAAGTGGGTACGTCCAGCCTACGTCGAAGTGTCGACGGTAGAACGCTGTCCTAGGTCAATCATTTAACAATATATAAGGTACCTGTACAGTATATACACTCCGAATGGAGGTGACATAGCAGAATACAGTGTCAATCACATCTAAGGTGGAATACGATAAAAGATAGATAGATAAAACTGAAATCCATAAGAGATACAGCAGATAGAAGTCTAAGTGTCTAAGATATCACAAATCCAGAAAATATCTCAAATCTCAAATACAGTAATCCATAGAGTAAATACAGATCAAGACAACAGAAAATAAAATAAGAAAAACCCTAGCTATCTACTCCAACCTTTATTGTGTCTCCTCTAGACTAGCAGGTAACCTCCAAGCTATTTGTAAAATTTATCAACAGGTCCAGTCAGGACAGGAGCGAGCACAATACATCTCATGCAAATCATAACAGGTTAGGAAGTATAAACATGCTAGAGAGTAAGATACATGAGCTGTAAGAAAATGTTTAAGAAAACAAGAGAGATATTTGTAAACTAGAAATATATACATAATAATTAAGAACTGTAAGTGACTAGTGATTTAGAGCACAATATGGTTATGTAACCGGCACGATATTGTACACGAGTAATCTACAGAAGTTGTACACGAGTAATCTACAAGATTGAATACATAACCACTTCTACTCCCCCGCCCCAATCAATATACAAGGATCTAGTCAAGTTATGTTATTGCACACGAAGTATAGTTATACACGATGATCATGTGAGCACATGAGTATACATGATTTCACACGATTTATACACGAATAACACGAACACAAGGAGTACACGATGCCCATGATAAGTATACGAACATAAAATACTCGATGTATCCGTTAAGGGGATAACATCGCACGACAAGATCCATATAGTACTAATCCGTGTTACCAATGTGTCAGCATCAAGTAAAGTAATCTAAAGCAGGAAATATAATCCTAAACAAGATATGAAATGTTTAGAGAATGTACTAGCCTGATAACCTAAACAGTTGATAGGTATATAGGTCCAAACTGAAGCCACATAGTCCTATTTAGAGCAACACATGTTACAAGGTGTTCAAGTTATAATAAATGAATTTCTACAAGCAATCTATATTATTTTAGGCTCTTCTAAGTCAAGTCAACTCTAGGTCAACTCTGGACAACAATCTAGTCAAACTAGGTCAAGTGTTGACTTACAGTTGACTTTTGGTCAACTGGTCAACTCTGGTCAAACAGGGTCAATTCTAGTCTAATTATTAAAGATATAAAGTTGTACTTCGTCATTCGTACGTCGAAACTTACGACACGCAAATTGAGATAAGATGATCAACGGTAAGGTTAATAATCTTATTATAGTGATCCACGTATCCATCTTGTTAATTTCAGCGATGTGAGATCACTGGAATCGACCGATCTCAGTTTCGTTGTATTAATCCCGAAATACGAACATTATAAGAATTAATTATAATAAAAAGTGATACATAGAGAAAGTATCTACAAATATTGTCGGATGATGAAATAAACATCGCCAACGTGTCCAGAATGGTCAAATTAGCTAGAATAGCCTACCCATCGGTCCAGTTTGGACACAAGGACAAAAAAATAATTTCGGGTCAAAAACGGTATCCGTGTCGGAGTCATTTTGCACCGAAAAACGTGCAAGAAAATAACTCTACAAAATATAACAAATTATATGTCCATGAGTCCAAAATGACGATACGAACTCAACGGTATATCCAAAATTGGATTCCGTTGACCCGATCTCAATTTGGTCCGTTGACCAGAACATTGAAATTTCGGTTTGCACGAAAATGCGTGCCGGAGCCAACGTTCTCAAAACTCAGCAAATTATATGCTAACGAGTCCAGAATGACGATACAAACTCAACGGTATATCCAGAATTAGATTTCGATGAGCCGATCCCAAAATGACTCTTGACCAGAATATTGGTATCCGACTTGCACGAAAATGCGTGCCGGAACCAATGTCCACTAAAACCTAGCAAATTATATGTTAACGAGTCCAGAATGACGATACGAACTCGACGGTATATTCAGTATTGGATTCCGATGAGCCGGCATCAAAAAGTTCCGTTGACCCAGACTGTGGGATCCGCTTTGCACCGAAATGTGTGCCAGGGCCCACGTCCTCCAAATCTAACAAATTATATATAAATCCGTGTCAGAACGATGCCACGATTCTACTGGTGGTGTCGGAAATGAAATCTGGAGTTCCGAGTTCAAAAATAGAATTTTACAAGTTAGAAATTACGAATTCGGACGACCAACTTTGGCGTCAAATTCAACCAATCAAACAAGATCATAATGAAACGAAACTGAAGGGATAGAAAGAGGGTTATACCAGCTGTGCACAGGAACTAGTGGCACGCCAAACGAAGCTGCGATGGAGGAGGTACGAGTCGACGAAGTTGGCTCCGTAAAACTGTCCAAAATTTATATAATTTAAACGGTCAACTTGGTGGCCGGTTTTGATGTATTAAACGATAAAATTAACAGGCGAAAATTTAGGGGAGTGAAGATGGATATACCGAAATTATGACGGAGCAAAGAAATTGCTGATCCAATGGTTGGATTTCTCAAAAAATATGCACGAATTCGCTGCGACGAGGCACCATTCTGAGTTCGTTTCCGAGCTCGCGCCGACGGGATTTAGTACGAAATGCACGAATAGGCTATGCATCACGCCGGGGAGGAAGATGGCGCACCCCGGGGGTTCGTCGAAGTTCGCCCAACCAGGGGGGCCGGCCACGGCACCGACGGCAGTGCCTGTACGCGCGGCTGTGCTGCCTATTTTCGGTCGGCTGTGCAGCAGTAGCTGCTGCTGCTCGCTGCTTGCGGGGGGGCTGCGAGGGCCTGGCACGACGGCACGGCCAAGACGCGGCGAGGGTGGCGGTGGTGTAGGCTATGGAGGCTGAGAGAAGAGGTAGTGGTGGTTGAAGATGATGGTGATGGTGTGGTCGATGTGGTGAGCTCGGAAGGAGGAGGAGATGGTGAGCTCGGAAATGGTGGAGGAGCTGGGGCGGCGCTTGGCCTGGAAGGAGGAGGAGGTAAAGTGGTGGTGGACCTCGGGTTGAGCTCGGGGAGGATGAGATGGCTGCTGGTGTGCGTGTGTAATGAGAGTTGGAGAGAGAGAGAGGTGAGTGTAATAATTGAGAGGGAGAGAGTATATGTGTGTGTGGAAAAAAAAATAATGAGAGAGAGGAAAAAAAGAGAGAGAAAGGGGATTCTCTCAATGTTAGGGCCGGCCACATGGAGGAGGTTGAGGGGTGTGTTGCCATGTAGGAATGGAGGGCTAGGATTAAATAGGAGTAAAATCAAGGGTGAGAATAAAATAGGGGATTACATTTATTTTAGGGATTTAATCAATGGAGTTATCATGTGGAAAAACTAGGTATTTAATGTTTTCTAAGGGCAAGGAGAGTGAGGATGTCATGAGAGAGGGTAACATGAAGCTTGGACTAGGTTCGGTTGAGCCGGGTCGGGTCAAAATCGGACATGGTGCAATAATTAAATTCAAAAAGTGTTTATGATCATGGGTAAATAAGTAACATGTGGGGGCTCAAATAAATGGGACACAAGTGTCATGTGGGTAGTAGGCTTCATGTGGGCCATATCCATATTTTGGGTCGAGTAGGTTAGATCGATGTCGGGTCCCGAAATTAAATTGGAAGTCAGGTCACAAATTACGGTAGATAATTAATTGGCCTAAATTGACCCAAAAGTTGTACGAAGAAAATGAAGCACAAGATGGTGTGTCTGAGTGGGACACGAAGGTCATGGGTGAAGAGTGTCTCGAGTATATCATGCATGAAGAGTTAGTTTCAAGAAAATGACTGGTCTTGTGCTCCCAAATTAAAAGTCATGGTAACGTGCATATGAGGATCAAGGAAAAGAGTGGGAAATTAATTAATAATCAAATGGTCTAAATTGACCCGAAGTTGTGCGAAGCAAAAAAGAGTACAAGGGAATAAGTTTGAGTGGGACATCATATACCAAAATGAAGGTAATCCTGTCCACTACAAAACTCATGAAGAAAGTTTCCAGATATGAACATCCCTGACACTCCAAATATCAAAGGCACAGAAAAGTACATTCAAGGATAAAAATAATCAAAATAAAATATTTATTGAGAAAAATAATTCAATCAGAAAATAAAAAAAAAAAAAAAAAAAAAGTAACCCGAAATTCAGGGTGCTCACATCCTACCCACCTTATAAAAATTTTGTCCTCGAAATTAAAATATTCGTACTCCTTCTAGGTCAAACCCCCACAAGCAAGGTCTCAGAACTTACCTAAATCATACAATTTAAAGGAATGGCATACAGGGTCATGGCATACGGTGGCAGTTGAAAGTCTCATCTAGGTATACTAGTCATGCTAAACCAAAACGGTCATAGGGTATCAAAACATACAAGAAATTTAGGGTGCTAAACTAGAAAAGTTACAGAAATAACAAATCTTCAAGACTATAAGGCAGTCAACCATCCTATATAAAAATTGGTAATTATCAAAAATAAAATCAAGATAACTACTAATTATCTATAAAGGGGTACTATTCAAAGAAAAATCAAAATCAAAGGTTTAAAGAATGAAAGTCAATAGCATTGAAATCCAATCACAATATATATTAAGAAAATTTACTCGATACGATCTAAGTTGATCAATTATGGGTAATCAAGATTTGGGCAATATGGAGGACAAGGTCATCGAAGTCTGAGCACGAGCATACAAGGATGGAGATTCAGGCCACCGTTAAAATTAATTCAATTGAGAACAACCCGAGATATTAATATGATAAGAAAAGATGATCGAAGTCGATTGATCGTTATTAAAGGAGCTAGGATTCAATGATGTTGAAAACTTTTAAAGGGTGATTCAAATATATGGAATAAGTCAAATTCTTATTTTAAAGGGACAACAAGAGAAAAGATTTCATAGGAAAGTGTAAGCCCCCTAAATTTTCGAAATTTATTTTCGAATTTTCTAAATGATTTATTCTCGATAATTTATTTTATTTAATTAATTTTGATCACTAAATGATCTTTACCGTGACTTGGATTTCTAGAGCATCAGGGATGCCAGTCTCTAGAAACTTTCTTCTTGAAGTTTGTAGTAGACGAGATTATCTTCATGTTGATACATCGTGTCCCACTCAAACTTGTTTCCTTGTGCTCTATTTGCTTCGTGCAACTTTCGGGTCAATTTAGACCAATTTATCGTCTGTCGTAATTTGTGACTCAACTTCCAACTTAATTTTTGGTCCCGACATCGGTCCAATCCAGTCGACCCAATATATGGCACTGGCCTGTTTCGAGTCTACTATACACGTTCCACTTGCGTGCCACCGATTTGATCTCCCTTGTGCTCCCATTTCATCCATGATTTTAATTGGTTTAAATTGTTATTTTAATTAAATCTTGGCCCCAAGCATGTCCAAACTTGACCGAACCTGATCCAACGCCCAACCAAATTTTATGTGATCTCTATCATGACTATCCAAACACCCCACATAATTTCTCTTTTTTTCTATTTTAAAATCTCTCTTTTTCTCTCTCTACTTTACATAAATATCTCATTTTATCTCTTTCAAATAATATATATATATATATATATATATATATATATATATATTTTTTCAAATAATATATTTTTTTTTTCTTTCAAATAATATATATATATATATATATATATCACTTTCTCTCTCCTCATTTAATCATCCTACATACAACACTCGCCTCACAGCCGACCTCCCCCTCTCTCTACTTTCTCTCTCCCCTCTCTCTCTAATAATATCTATCTCTCACTTCTATATATAATATATATACACACATATATCACACACACACACACACACACACACACACACATATATATATATATATATATATATATATATATATATATATATATATATATATATATATATATATATATATATATATATATATATATAATCTCTTTCTCTCTCTCCTTTCCATCACATACAAATACACACCCCCTCTCTATTCCTGGCCGACAGCCATGCCCCCCATTCTTCTTCTTCTTCACTTCCTCCTTCCTCTTCACACTTCTCATTCCCCTCATTTCTTCTTCTTCTTCTTCACTTCCATCATTATCACCATCCTCACCATCTTCATAACCACCACTACAACTACACCACTCCGCCACCCTCTCTTCATCAACCGCTACCACCATCACCCTCAACCGCCAACCGCCGCCCCTCGCGTGCCCTTGGTTGCGCCGCCATGCCAGGCCTGCGAGCCCCCCATGCGGCCAGCAGCAGCAGCCACCAAACGCAGCAGCAGCAGTTGCAAACGCAGCAGTAGTGTGCGCGTGCGCAGGCCGCCGCCGTGCCGTCGCACGGCCGCTGTGTGGCCGACCATTGCTGGAAAGCACTCCGACGACCTTCCCGTGGCAGCCACCGTCCTCCGGGATGCGCCGTCTAGACGGTTCGTACATTTTTAATGGAATCCCGTCGATGCGCGTGCGAACGAGATCCAGAAATGGCGCCTCGTCGCAGCGACTTCGTACACGTTTTTCGAGAGATTTGACCGTTGGATCGACGAACTCTTTACTCCATCACAATCTTGGTATATAGCTCTTCACTCACCTCCAGTTTCGTCCGTTAATTTCGTCGTTTGATACATCAAAATCGGCCACAAAGTTGACCGTTTAAATTGTGTATATTTTGGACAGTTTTGTGGAGCCAACTTCGCGGACTCGTAACTTCGATGTCGCAGCTCCATCTGACGTGCTACCGATTCCTATGCACAGATGGTATAACCCTCTTCCTACCTCTTAAGTTTCGTTTCATTGTGAGCACGTTTGATTGGTTGAATCGACGCCAAAGTTGGCCGTCCGAATTCGTAATTTCCAACTTATAAAATTTTATTTTTGAATCCGGGACTCCGAATTCAATTTTTGACACCACCAGTAGACTCGTGGCGTCGTTCTGGCATGTTTTCATATAATTTTTGTTAGATTTGGAGGATGTGGGCCCTAGCACGTATTTCGGTACAAAGTGGGCCCCACAGTCCGGATCAACGGGACTTTTTGATGCCGTCTCATCGAAATCCAATTCTGGATATACCGTTGGGTTCATATCGTCATTCTGGACTCTTTGACATATAATTTGCTAGATTTTAGTGGACATTGGTTTCGGCAAGCATTTCGGTATAAGTCGGATACCAATATTCGGGTCAACGGGTCATTTTGAGATCGGCTCATCGAAATCCAATTCTGGATATACCGTTGGGTTCATATCGTCATTCTGGACTCATTGACATATAATTTGATGAGTTTTGATAATATTGGCTTCGATACGTTTTTCCGTGCAAATCGGATTCCAATATCCGGGTCAATGGACCAATCTGAGATCGGGTCATCGAAATCCAATTTCGGATATACCGTTGAGTTCGTATCGTCATTCTGGATTCGTGGACATATAATTTGATAGGTTTAGTATACTTTTATTTTGGCATATTTTTCGGTATAAAGTGGGTCCGACACGGACACCATTTTGGCCCGAAATTACATTTTTGTCCCTGTATCCAAATTGGACTTATGGATAGACTATCATAGCTAATTTGACCATTCTGGACACGTTGGTGATGGTTGTTTCACCATCCGAAAACATCTGTAGGTTTTACCCTATTATTATAATCTTTCTCTTTTGTTTGTATTTTTGAGATCCATCGATTCCAGTAATTTTACCATCACTGAAATTGATATGTTGACCCAGTAGATGTTTATAGAGACTAGCTTTGACCATGTTTGACCATGGTTGACTACTTTGACTGAACGTCGAAGTAGAGTCAACATTTGACCTAGTTTAACCTAGAGTTGACCAGAGTTGACTAGAGTTGACTAATTGACCAAAAGTCAACTGTAAGTCAACCTTTGATCCAGTTTGACCTAGTATGACTCAGTGTGACCTATTTTTACTTAGTGGACTGAGTCTGACCTAGATTACGTAGCTTATACTATAGAATCAAGCTTAACACTGTTGAACCCTAATTAGCTTATATATATTTTATCTTTAGGTCTGTGGCATCACTCTGAGCATCGACCCTATTTGACAGCTCAGGACCGCAGGCGAGTACATTCTCTGATAGTAGTTCCTTGCTTGATATTTTATGTATCCCATTCAGTTATAGTATTTTACTTGATTTTCGATACGATGGTGCACGGACTAGTATATACCGGATTCCTGTCATGAGATGTCATTCTTGGATTTTTTTGGGATACTGGTACTTGCTCGATCTTGTTCTTGTACTTGTATTGACACCGATTCCTGAGAAGGAGTAGCTACCTTCTTAGGGAATCTCATGCCATGACGTGCTATGTCCGGATCTGTATACTATTCGGGGAATGGAGAATTTTATAGATAGTGTGATCAATGCCCATCTTGAGTTACTACTTGTATCATAGCTATACCCTCACCTTACGATGGTTATAGCCTGACCTGTGCTACTACTTGCTCCATAGCTTGCCATCCCGGCCAGGCCAAGTCCACGTACTTGTAGCCGGTCGGCTGGAAGCCTGATCTTGACCCTTACCGATCACATTATGCTATAATATTCGAGGCACATTTTATATTTATTATATCAGGTACATATTACAGTTTAGCTTACTTTCACTGCGTGATTCACCTTGACATGATTTCCAGTTTATATATCATGTTTTACTTACAGTCTTGATATATCATCTTGTATTCCATTATGATTGTCTCTTATCGCATTTGTCAATACTATGAAACTGTTGTTAGTTTATGTACTTGTTCCATCCTGACTGGATATGTTGACAATCTTTTAGGAGTAGTTGTGCCCTCAGTATTGGACTACAGGATGTTGCTAGCTGGAGTGGTTCTCGGTATTCTTCACCGTGAGTTGTTTCTCAGGAGTTCTAGGCTTGGTAGTTATCCTTAGTTTGTCTTGTTTTTCTTCTTTATTTTCTGTCTTATGATTTCTTCTAGTAGTTTCTATTTGTTCTTGTGCCCTAGTTATCTTTCCTGTCTTATCTTCTTTAGATGTTGGGTTATGATTGAGTACATTTGTAGTTCATGGACCTTCTAGATGTAGTGTATATTTATTGGGTACTAGACAGCGTTCTACCGTCGATACTGCGGCGTAGGCTGGGCGTGGCCTACGTATTCGTATCCGTATATCCGGGTGCGGGTCGTGACACGTTTTTAGTGGTGGCCTATGCAGGTCAGTCTTTGCAATTAATGCAAAGTCATGGTAGTACTTGAGCTTTTCTGTACTACTGCGAGCCTGTCCTAGGATTAAGGTTGAGTCATGAAATATTTTAGGAATTTGGTACTCAGTCACATATTAGGAACTCTTGGTAGATTCCAGGGATGACCCCTAGGAATCTTATTTCGAACTTTTAAAACTTTTTCCATTTGTTTCTGTCCGTCCTGATTTCTGAAACATCTGTCCGTTATCAACTTTATTCTTTCTTGGAATGAGTTTGTGGACCCCCGAGAGAAGGTGTAAGTTGAATTTATCTATCTTCTAGGTTGAGACGAGAATATGATTTGCCAGTCTCATATTAGTCTCGAGTAGATCATGCATGAAGAGTTGGTTTCAAGAAAATGACTGATCTTGTGCTCCCAAATTAAAAGTCATGGTAACGTGCATATGAGGATCAAGGAAAAGAGTGGGAAATCAATTAATAATCAAATGGTCTAAATTGACCCGAAGTTGTACGAAGCAAAAAGGAGTACAAGGGAATAAGTTTGAGTGGGACGCCATATACCAAAATAAAGGTAATCATGTCCACTACAAAACTCATGAAGAAAGTTTTCAGAGATGAACATCCCTGACACTCCAAATATGAAAGGCACGAAAAAGTACATTCAAGGATAAAAAATAATCAAAAAAAATATTTATTGAGAAAAATAATTCAATCAGAAAATAAATAAATAAAATAAATAAAAATCAACCTGAAATTCAGGGTGCTCATACGCATGATGTATAAATAAACATTTCAGCGGCCCTCTAGCTTCTCGCACATAACTGACGCCAACGTTCCTAGTGAATTAGTGTCTTCGGAACAAGTGTCAAGTAGTTACGCTTAACAAAATTAATGTTGTGTCGCCTCGGTATTCGTAATGACTACCATATTCTCTATCTTCAGTTAGGGTGATTTTGGTAGGAGGGAAAAGTGGGAGGAAGAAAAATAGAGGAGGAAAACGTGAAGGAAAAGATTCATTTTCTCTTGTTTGGTATGGAAGAAAAATAGGAAGGAAAGAAAAGTGGAGGGATTACTTTTTCCTCATAACCTAAGAAATCCAATCCCCCCAAAAGTGGGAGGAAAAGTGGAGGCTTATATTAATTAACAATTATACCCCCATATGAATGTATTATTTAAAAATTATTTATGAAGTCAAATGGTAAATAAGTATTTTTAGTTGAGGGTAGAATTGGTAAACCCTATATTTTTTACTTTCTTTCCTTCCACTTTTTCTTTCATACCAAACAAAGAAAAATGCATCTCTTATCTTTTCCATCCTTGCTACCAAACACAAAGGAAGAAAATGATCTTTCCTTTCCATATGGAAGAAAAATGTATCCTTATCTTTTTTCTTCCTTCCACTTTTCCATCCTTCTTACCAAACACAGTCTTAGGGAATGCAAAGAAACATTTTCGTGTGGAAGCATCCCACGTGAAAATTTGTGTTTTGGCGTAGGAGCTTATCGAGCGAAAACTTTAATTTTTCACAAACTAAAATTTTCACACGAAGGCTTCTCGAGTGAAAACATGGAACAAACTATAATTTCACACGGAAGTTTTTTGTGCGAAAAATTGGAATTTTTACATAGAGTCCCACGCGGAAATATTTCTTCAGATGAAAATTTGCACTATTTTATGCGTGGAATTTTTCTTCTTATATTTAGTGGGGAAAATTTACTAACAGGGGCTTCGTCCCCTGGACCTCTGTCCGCTGGCCTGCAGCGGAACCTCCTTTGGAGGGCACTTCACGTCACCTGTCGGACGATATCTCATGAGAGCTTCGAAGATTACAAGACTGAAATTTGATCATTTTTAGCGCCAATAATGTATTATATGTATATGGTTTCAATACTTCCAGTCCCAACAAATAACACATTAGAGATCACATTATAAGCATCACTAGTCCGTCTTTGTATCATTATGTTAGGTCTGCAAAACAGTTATCATAAGTATGCAACATATCTACATGACGGTCATCGATGCTCTTTATATAAGAAATAACTATCCATGTTATTGCGACATGCCCTTTCAGTGAAGGTAATTAGCCTTAATAAAGGTCTCGCAATACCTTGTGCATGATTGTACGTTCCACATAATTTTTTCTTAGGCCGATATAGTCCCGATGTCAAGATACTGTTCGAGTAAAGCCAAACTTGTGCACAAGTTATCCATGACCATGCAAATACATATTCAATTTAGCTATAAAATATTTATTGCGTGGTAATGGAACTAATAATAAACTATACAAATCTCTACTATATTCCATATTTCTCTTGTCCCATGCTCATAACATCAGGGCCGGCCCTGAGTTAATGGGGGCCCTAGGCAAATTTTTAAAATGGGGCCCATATATAATATAAAAAAATTGAACTAAAATTGATACAACCAAGGATAGAACCTAGGACCTCTTGTGTACATGTATAACAAACTACCACTGCACCACAAATGTTTTATGATAAAAGAGGATCATATTATATATTAGTTATATTTTCAATATAAGATTACTAATATATATATACATTTAAATTAATTTTTTTGGGCCCCCAAATTTCATGGGACCCTGGGCAGTCGCCCTGGCCGCCCTGGGCCAGGGCCGGCCCTGCATAACATACACATATCTTGGGATTATTAAATCGGGGATCCATTGGTCCCAAATCATTACTGTGTATACAATGGTACCAAACCATTTCCACCATGCTTTTTCCACGAAAGCTTTGAGATAATACGAAAACACCCATTCAGTTCCCAAATCAAATACCTCATTCTTGTGCGCCATAAATGCACAATTGTCTACCATCCAACATTTCAACTAACAACAATAATACAAATGACTTCTTTTACCTTACCTTTTACAAATGTATTATCGATATATGCATAGGAAACAGAGAGTTCTTTCGACGTGAAGATGAAGGAAAGAAGGACCATCATCACTCACCATTTGATAAAAAATTTATGTTCCGATTATGCAGATATCGAACGATTCTTCAACATAAGAATTGATCTGATACACAATCTTCTTAATTGGTAATCATACAAGTGAGCGTTGCACACTAACCATTTTCTATATGTTTGTCTCGATACGCCTAAAAATTGTTGTGATATATATAATTGATCTCAAATACAGTCTGCTCAATTGAACTTGTTCCATAAACCCTTTTTTTTTTTTTTTTTTTTTTGCATTGCGATTGATTCGAACACTCTGCTCCCCAATAACCCACACAAGTCCCAGCCAGTGGATCATCCTTCATATTTTACTTCGTTTATTCTTTTATAAGAAAGGTTGTTATCCCTGCCAGAGGCCCAAAACGGTAACAAAGTGCTGAGTCGATGATCACCAAATCCCACCAAGCCGGCCAGAGAAAAAGTAGTGGCAGCTAAGTGGGCAGCATCACCCAACATAGAAGATTATTAAACAACAAAGTGATCTCGTAGAATGCTAACATTTGAAACTAACGGTCACACCATCACACACTTATTAGCAAATGTATTAGCAAATCCAACAATAATAATAAAGGGTTCACCATTAGCCATAAAGGGAACGCAAGCAAGCATGCATTACCATGCACCCTTAACAAAAAGTAGGGATTTATGTCCCAAAAGTCATTGATTTTTTCACCTATATTAAACTAGTACAATGACAGGTGTTGCAAATGACCTCTAGTCTAGTGGCTAAGAGAGATGCACGCAGTTCGAGTGGTCAGGAATCGATTTTCGATGGGAGCGTTCGTCACAATTATCCATTGTTTAAAAAAAAACATTGACAGGTGTTGGACTTTTAACAAAGGGGCCATTGGATTAGCCTATGGAAGTGAAGTACCATGGGGACATATATTTATTAGCTTGATGGCTAACCAAGATAGAACCATGGGGGGACTGTAAGGTTTATAACTTTATATATATATACACACACTGTTTTCGAGGTTCGTCGATCGCGAGCCTCCAATACATATATATATATATATATATATATATATATAGAGAGAGAGAGAGAGAGAGAGAGGAGTGCTGTAGAATCAAACGGATGGTTTTGTATTATGAAACCAACCTATGTTATATATATCGGATTGGAATAGCATGATTGAAATTAAATGACTTAAAAAGGTGGTGGGGTCTACACCTTTTAATCTCAATCACTGAATTTCAATTCAATTCATAAAACATAGGCTGGTTCTATAATACAAAACCAGCCGACTGGTTTTGGAATATTTTTGTATATGGACGCCGAATCAAAAGATCCGTATGCGGACCTCCAAAAAAGTTCCGTTCCTCTTGCACCATCGGATCGAGCGGGACCCGTGCGGACCTATGCGATACTGTACGATCCAACGGCCAAGGGACGCGAGACTTCGACAGGGCTCCAAAAACAGGATTTCCTATCCACACGCGCACACACACATATACACACACGTGTGTGTGTGTGTGTCCCATGACCAACTGTGAACACCGACCACCTAAAAGGAACAACCATAAATTTATCGTTTGCATATCCCATTCATTTGCGTATCCCCTTGGAGTGTCTTTACCTATTAGTTAAATGAAAGAATTAAACCATCAACTAGTTCTCTAGTCACTCAATGGAGATCCCGGATCCAAAACGATAACTACGTGCACGAATCTTTTGGACCGAATGGTTATCTCAAATATGACTAATCCAAGTGGTTATTTCCTAGCAAAAATGAATGGAATAACAATATTATTAAAATAAAACAAGAAGAGATTTAGACTAGATCAATTTAACTTAAAATGAAATCTCTTGTTAAGTCAAGGACTGTTTCTATATATCTGTACCTCATCCTCTCACATTCTATTATATATGAGACTAAACTTAATATAGAACTCCCTTTACATATTGTCATCAAATTTGCGGATTTTAAGCCCTGGCCGAATGCTAGATACTATATATCCAACAAACAACTGTTCCAACTTAATTAGTTTTCTAAATTTTATTTTTTATTTCAGTGAAGGATGCTTCAATTTGTTTGTTTTCTAATTTTGCTTAAGTTTGTACTCTTATATTATAGAAAGGGTCTATTTTAGGGTTGGATATGTATCTTGTTTTGATCATTGAGATTGAAAAACCATTGGTTTGTACTTGAAGAGGAAATCGTACCATGGTCTCCAATACTAGCCCGATTTATATCATGGGCGGACCCATGTGAAGCAATATATATATATCATGGGCGGACTCATGTGAAGCAATATATATATATATATATATATATATATATATATATATATATATATATATATATATATATTTGTGAGTCAAGCTATATTTAGCACATCCTAATCTACTTAGTCCACTCCAGCTCAGATTTCTGGTTCCGTCTTGGATTTATACCAATACCATTTTCTATCAACATAATGATTTTCTTTTGGCCTTGCTTGCTAAATAACCAGTTTTTCCTGTAGTGTTAAAAATATGGCACTAAAAGGTGGGATCATAGTGCATCTCCACCTACATTAATGAATCAATCAATCAAAACACACCTTATGATAAATGTGGAGGAGTTAAAAGGAAGCATGACTTTAAGTCAAGGTCATAATCAAGTCTTTAATTAGTTGGGGGACCTCCATTTAAAGAACATCCCAATAGAACTAAGAAAGCAAAGACCATAAGAGAAAAGTAAAGGTCCAATTGCGTGAAACACAATGCCATTTGCAAGTTTTAGACCAAGAAACAAAGGCTATTATGACTATGAGAGCTTCACGGAGAAGAAAACCTAGAGAGGGTTGGTGTAAGAGAGGAAAGTTGAGCCTTCTAACAAAGAGAGAGGACTAGCTAGGTCTTCCAATTACAAGAGGAACTCCTTTAGCCCATGTTATATACAAACAAATAGGCGGCACGTCGTCACGCATGCATGCATTCCAACTAAAATATACACGAGAAATTATTGTATGGTCTAGACTTACAACGTGGAGATGATGAATGTGAGTCCTGCCACTAATTTCTTGACACTTGGCATAATATTTGGGATACAAAAATTCAAAAAATTGTAAAAAATACATTTAATATATAGAAATTCACTTGGCATATAATCAGGAAAAAAAATTCTTTCAAAAACATTAAAAAAAATTGACCTAGAAAATAAGAGAAATGTAGTGATATAATAGATTATACCAAGTGTCAAAATTTAGTGATCGGACTCATCATTCACCATTGCTATATGGTGAGGCCGGAGCACCCAATAATTACTCAACATACACATGCATGTCTCCCGGAGGAAAGCTCTGCGACCTAACTTCCTCCTATTCTTGAGTGACCAAATCCCTCTCTCTCTTTCTTTCTCTCTCTCTCTCTCTCTCTCTCTCTCTCTCTCTTAACACAAAACGCTCCACCCCATCATCACCACCACTACCATCTTTCTAGAGGCTCTTTATTGAGGTCCCCATCTCTTATAACTTTTCCTGTGGACATTGAGATTTCAGTTCCATCCAATGACAACTAAACAAACCATTTTTTGAGGCCAATAAGCCCTGGGCATTTATGGACTGCGACAATTTCCTTTTCTTTTAGGGACTGTTTGGATATATGAAGTGGTTATCAGTAATAAATTTGGAAGACGTATTGTATATACGTATTATATGTATGCATATTTATGATCAGTTCCTTTGTTTGAATGGTTATTGTAATGAGTTGGAAAACACAATTTTTTGTAGTTCTAATGTTTGATTTGTAACGAAGTGGTAGTTGAAAAGTGATATGGTTTTCCACGTTTGAATATGGTTCTTATTTTTTTTGGTATGGATTACACTCATCTTATAGGGTTATGTTAACATGTATCCTAAGAGTACATAATAACATGTCGATAAATATGCATTTTATACGAGTACTTTTACCGACACATTAAATAAAATAATTTTTCATTTAAAATGTACATTTATATCAATATAGAATATACATTTATCAATGTGCTATTGGGGGTACCTAAGTATATGTATTCATTTATCTATTTATTATTATGTGTTCTTAGGACAAATGTTATTTTCTCTGTTCGACAAAGGACCTTTGCCAAGTATGTCTGCAGCCCTTTTTGCGTGTATTTTTTTCTTCTTTCAATTCCTTAGAACCCATGGTCTCTCTAATATATATATATATATATATATATATATATATATATATATATATATATATATATATATATATATATATATAACTGTAAATTATAATTAAGATGCTGTTTGGTTCAAGTTTTAGAGACTTGGAAATAAATTTTAATTTCCATATATATAGGAAAGTAGAACCCAAACATATTCCCTTAAAAATATTTTGCTTTCCTAGAAATGTTGGTTGGGTGCACTAATTACAATTTTTTTGATATAAATACCCTCAATGACACAAACTGAATTTAGGTAATAATAGCTAATAAAATTAATGTCAGGATATAAGACTGTAAAAATTAAATTTTCCAACTATATATTTTCAACCTAACCAAAAATATTAAATTTATTTTCTATGAAAAATAAAGGGTAAATTACAAAAAATCCCTCGTTAGATTTTCGCTTTTTGCACTAAAAGGTCCCATGCTCTTAACAAATCCAAAAGTATGAAATATGCTCATTTAGCCCCTTTTTCGTTAATGGGGTTAAGTGACCTCTACAATGACCATTTTACCCCTCTACTCCCCCCCCCCCCCCCCCCCCCCCCCCTTCTCTCCGGTGGTGCGGGAAGGAGAAGGAGGGGGGAGGGGGGAGGAGGCGGAGGCCGGCGGTGAGGAGGGAGGGGGGAGGAGGAGGCCGATGGAGAGCAGGGGTGCGGGGAGGAGGAGGCCGGCGGTGAGGAGGAGGCCGACGGGGAGGAGGGGGGAGGAGGAGGCCGACGGGGAGGAGGAGGCCGGCGGTGAGGAGGCCGGCGGTGAGGAGGGGGAGGAGGCCGACGGGGAGGGGGGGGGGAGGAGGTAGCCGACGGGAAGGAGAGGGGTGCGGGGAGAAGGAAGCCGGCGGTGAGGAGGGTAGTGCGGGGAGGAGGAGGAGGCCGGCGGTGAGGAGGGGGGCGGAGGAGGGAGGGGGCTGTGAGGGGGAGGAGGGGGGGGGGGTGCTGGTGGGGAAGAGGGGGAGTGCTGGTGGGAAGGGAGGATAGTTTAGGTATTTTCGTTTTATTTTTTTTTTGTATAAAAAATCACTAACGGTCAACTAACGGTAGGGGGCTGACCGAGCAAGTCATAGATTACGGAAGTTTTTATTTGCTAAATATGACTAAAAGGTCTTTCTACGTAAAAGATATACATCTAATGAGAGTTTTTTTTACAATTTATCCAAAAAATAAACCAAAAGTTTATTTTTAAAAATATAAAACCTTCATCCAAACAGTCCTTTGAATGTTCATATAGCCAACTTTAAAGCATGCCACAGGCTGAGAGGTCACCTTGATGTCACGACAAATTAAGGTCCTTTTCCGAGCAGAGAAAAAGCATTAATAGTTAAAAGGACTATATTCCTACAATCTGTCCGTAATTGTTGCCATGGTATTGTCCCCATCTTGATTTCTGCTGCTTGTCTGAGTCGTCTCTCATCACTTTACTTGGATTTTCTTCTTTAATTTTGACTTCATGAATAATGTATAATCACTCTTTTTTACTCTTAATGAAAATTTACTTGATATATAGCTATAATTAGACTGCCATTATATCTCCATATGCTATTTCAGATGATTGTCACTTATTTTGGGTGTGGTGCATTTTCCACTCAAACAAATAAGTGCATATGACAACTATTTGAAACTGATGTTGGAATTTTTAGACTCTTACATGTCGTGCCAAATAATAGTTATATATATAGAAGAAAAAATACTTTATGTACCTCCAACAATTTTATTTTTTCATATTCCTCCGCTGAGTGGCACTTCCTTATTGACTGAAGCAAATATGAGGAGAGTTAGGGGAAGCTATGTGTGAATAGGAGATGACCACGTAGCGGAGAGACAAGGAGGGATAAATTTTTTGGAGGTACATAAAACATTTTCTATATAGAATGTCTGAGATGCACGTTCGTGGCTTTTGACAAGTTAAAAAAAATTTGAAAATGAAAAACTTGCATAATTTTCCTTTGTGATATATCCCTGTTTGTTGTGCCTGGAGTGAAGCAAGCCTTCCTATAATTGCATACTGCAATAATATTGGTCTTGCTCTAGATTTCTACGAAGTCTTAATCGCGTGGCTTTGACTTACAATAATTGTGTACAGAAAATGCTTCATAACCATACACGATTACAAGTGTGGAACATCAACCAAAACATCAATGTACAGCAAACCTAATGAAAGCATGATAAGCACACATGCGACTAGCAGGGGTTGCAGTGTGGGGACGACTTGGTCGATTTCCCTCATAAATTTTGGGTCAATAATACATGACAATTTGTAATGTGCCATGGGAGGAAGATTAGGCTTTAGAGAGAGAGAGATTGGACAGGGGCGGCTATCGATCGTAAGGATATTTCTGTATGAGCAAGCATGAAGTTGCCAGCAAGTATCCCAATTACATCATTCAACATAATAAATTTATAAAGCCAGCAACATATCATTTACCTAAACCAAATACAATTATGGAATGTATTTGCGACACTACTTACAACAATAAATATTGCATGCTATTTATCAGTACCGGAACGAAGATTCATAAAAGACGACTAGATCCGGTACTAGAAATAAGTGGGAGCCTATTCTTATATAATTTTTTAGCTAATAAAAAATTTATAAATTAAATTAACATCAACTATGAAAATTTATTCAACTACAATATTTTTCAGTTGAGATAGGAAGTATCATTTATCTTATAATTATATTTTTAAGTTTCCTAGAATACCTGTACATGTAGCATAGTGATTGTAACAAATACATAACTATATATAGGTCAAAAGTTTAATTTTACTTTCTTTTTCTTATATGTAGTTATATATAAATAAATGTGAAATATATAACATATACATATAATTTTTTTGGAGGCCTATAAATTCGGATGGCCTAGTGCAGTCGCATCTATTGCACTCCCTCAAAACCGGCATGATATTTCTTTTTAGAGCAACCAAACATAGAAATGGAATCCTTATGGTCCTCATGAAATTAGCTCAGTGATATTTATTATATACTAGTAAATTCACGTGTGTTGCACGTAAAATAATTTTTATAATATTATTGAAAAATAGTTTATATATATATATATATATATATATATATATATATATATATATATATATATATATATATATTTGGAACATGTAATTACGTTACAGACTCCTGGTCCGAAGGCCTACAAACACGGCCCGAAGACCCACATTCGTGCTTGTATCTCACCGCATCTTCTTCCGTTGCTTGAACCTGGTACCTCTTGGGAGGATATGCCTCACTCTAATCACTTGAGTGAGAGGTTGTTGGCTTTAAATTTAGGATCTAAATGCTAATTAGCCCCTTTTTTTTGAAATCCCCCACACACGATTGGGAGCTTGAACCCTGAACCCTGGTGTCTCCTCCTGATGCCCATTCCACTACCACTGGGTTAGAGAGGTCGCAATATATATATATATATATATATATATATATATATATATATATATATATATATTTGGAAAAAGGTAATTCCATTGATAGAGCGAAAAGAGATACAAAAACGGTCTAATTAGACCCTCTGTACAGCAATCAGTCTAAGATCATACTCAATATTGTTAAGTAATCCTACCATGGGAGTATGCAACCCCTCAAATATGCGATTATTCCGCTCTTTCCAGAGATGCCAAACACTCGCAGCAAGCCGCCTTCGAGCTTCCATTCCCCAACATGCTTCTCTGCCCCGAGCGTTCTTGATGCTGTCAATAACTGAATGCAGATCCCGATCTCCCCCAGCAGCCAAACCCAACTTACCTTTCTGATGCTCCCATACTGCCCAAGCACCCGGACATTGAAAATAGAGATGCGAGATACTCTCATTTCCACCCGCACAAAGTATGCACAACTGATTGTCCACTGTTACACCGAACCTCCTCAGTCTATCCCGAGTGAGGAGCCTCCCAAGCAGGACCCTAAACATACAATACTGCCATTTCCTGGCCGCCCCTTTGACCCAGATGAACTCAGCATTATCGATTGTGGGGTAACGGTCTCTGACTTCCTCAAAGACCCGCATGAACTCGAATGTGCCGCTACCGGTGTTCTTCCATACCCAACTATCTCTCTCCCGATCGCCGTCAAGTAAGACCGACCTGATCTCGTCGCTGAACCGGCCGACCAATCCTCCCATGTCCGCCCGCCATCCACCATTCTGAATAATAGAGCTAACCCGCACACCCGGCTGCACCCGAGGCGGGAGAATGGCTCCCAGCCGATCCGCGAAGCTCTGACCGCCAACCCACGGGTCAAACCACAGGTCGGTAGACTCCCCGTCTCGCAAGGCTCGAGTAATGAGGCGTGCAATACAAGGCCTATACTGAGATATTGTTTTAAATGTAACCGATGCATTGGACTTCTTCCCCATCCGCCAGAAATTCTCATTCTTAACATATTTATTCTGCATCCATAGCGCCCAAAGTGAGTCCCCGGATATGAATCTCCACGTGAGCCTGAGTGCAGCTACCATCCGAAGAGTGCGAAGAGGCCGAATACCCACCCCACCTTCCTCCTTAGGCCGGCATAACGTATCCCAACTGATGGCATGAATACCCCCTCTCCATACAAAGTCAGCACAAATTTTGTCAATAGCCTTAATAGTGGCAGCAGGAAGCATGATAGTCTGTAGCCAAAAAGCCGAGATGGCTTGGATCACCGTCTTCACCAGTTCAATTCTGCCCCCGAAGGACAGGTTCTGAGTGTGCCATCCCTCCGTACGCTTTTGAACATAATCCACCAAACTCCGGCATTCCGCATCTCTTGCATAATTCACACTGAGTGGAATACCCAAATACTTCACAGGTAAATCCCCTCTCGCAATCCCAATCCGGCTTGCCCGCTCCTCTTTATTAGGACAATGCTAGTTAAAATAAATGCAACTCTTATCTTGATTAACACAAAGGCCAGTAAGAGTCCCAAAGTGCTGAATGATATCCGACAACTCATCCAGCCCTTTGAATGAGGGTACCATGAATACTAGAAGATCATCCGCATAAATCAGATGAGAAACACTCGGCTCAATCCTCTTCTGAATAGGAGTGATCCTCCCCTGAGCAACTGCCCTGTCCATGAGACAGGTAAAGAACTCCATCACAATGGTAAAAAGATATGGGGACAGAGGGTCCCCTTGACGAATCCCCCTACTACTCTGAAAAAACCCATGCGGACAACCCTTCAGAAGAACTGAGAAGGAAGGGGAAGAGATGCATTCCCGAATCATATCGACTCACTCACGATCGAACCCCATAGCTTCCATGATATGGCAGATAAATCCCCTGTTCACCATGTCGTAGGATTTACGTAGATCGAGCTTTATGCAAGCCCGCATACCGCCTACCTTGTTAAAATCACGAACCAACTCATGAGCCAGCAAACTATTATCCGCGATCGACCTGCCTCTGATAAATGCAGCCTGGTTGAACGAGATCAGCCCCCGCATAGCCCCCTCCATCCTTCGACACATGAGCGTAGTGATTAATTTATATAGATAGTTGCAACATGCAATGGGCCTGAAATCAGATAGCGCCTCCGCCCCCTCTTTCTTCGGAACTAAGGTGAGGAACGCATGATTAAGTTCCTTTAATAGTTTTCGATTAGCGAAGAAGTCTCTAATCATCTCAAGAATCTTCCACTTGATGTCCTGCCAATGAACTTTATAGAATTTGCTACCGAATCCATCAGGGCCCGGAGCTTTGTCAGCATCCGCCTGTTTTATAATATCCTCAAGTTCCTCCATCCTCACCTCAGCCCTCATCAACCGGTTCCCATACGAAGTAACCAGTTTCTTACAGATAATATCAGGGAACTCTGAGCAATAAGACGATTGATTATAGAGATCAGTATAATACCTTACAGCCTCCTTCTGAATATCTTCGGGGGAAACCGCCTCATGCCCATCTGGCCGAAGTAATCTGCCAATGTGATTACGGTGTTGACGCATACGGATGATATCGAAGAAGAACCGAGAGTTTCTATCCCCCTCCCGAAGCCACTTGCACTTAGCCCGTTGAGCCGCGTCAATTTCCTCCAAAGACCGGAGGCGCCCTACCTCAGCCGCAAGTGACCGCTCCGCCATGGCTAAACTAGAATTCGTCAAATCAGCCTGCAAGTCAGCTTGCACCTGGGATAGCCGCTGTTCCATCTGCTCTAGCGGTCGCTTGGGCAAAGCTCGGTTCCAGGCCTTAAGATCTCCTTTGATTTTCCTTAGCATCTGCACAAGTCGGAATTGACAGTTCCCAGTGAACTCAGCATGAATACCGCCCTTCACTACCTCCCCATAATCCTCTAGCAGGTGCCATTTATTATTATATCTAAATGGACGCGCCCGAGGCTGTTGGGGGGACGTGAGTCTCACGCATACGGGCGAGTGGTCGCTCGTGCCCGCCGGAAGCCCTTCCGCCTTTCCATCTGGGAAAATATGGAACCAAGCAGGATTGCCGAAAGCTTTATCGAGTTGGCACACCACCCTCTTCCGGACAGATTTGTTATTCCAAGTCCAAAGATGACCTGACCTCTCCAATTGTAGCAGCCCAGCCTGGAGAATACAATTCTGGAATTCCTGAAGTATAACCTCCGGAACCACCCGTCCTCCAATTTTCTCATGCTGATACAAGATCGCATTAAAATCACCCATAAACAGAAGAGGAGTGTTGTTTTGATGTTTGGCTACTGAGCTAAGCTAAATAATGTCGTTCCATAGCTCCACACGTCGTCTCCGATCATTATGCCCATAAATAGCTCCAAGGAGGAAGTGTAGACCTCCCTTGTTTATGAACTGAACCACAACCATCTGCTCGGTAATGGATACCGTCGTACCCTCCCAACTATTGGTATCCCAACTAACCCAGATACGAGCCATGTGACATATATCTAGATTATTGACCTGCTTCCAGCTGCTGGGTGTGCGCCTAGATAGCATCCTTTCAGATTTAATTTTTGTCTCCAGTAACACACAAATATCGAACCGACCCTTTTTAATAGTATCCTTAATCTCCTTCCATCGGCCAATAGCACACGCCCCTCTGACGTTCCACGCAATAAGAGACATTTAATTATTAGCAGGGTCCTCAGGGCTCTTCAGAACCCTGTCCTCTGAGAGCGGACAGGATCCTACTTCGATGAGACCTGTTTCGATCTCCTGGTCTATCTCCCGTTCTTTGCTTGCTTCCTGGATGAAGGTGTGCCACTTCGGGTTGCTCACGCAAATATCTGTACCCGAGGTGGGTCTGTCCTCCATTCCTCTCGTCGATATGGCCTGCCTTTTCCTACTGCCGCCCGCCTCCGACAATCCGCCGCTCGCCTCCGCACTCCCCTGTGCTGAGAGTCTACTGGATAGTCTCCGCGTCATCTCAACAAACGAACAACCTTTATGGCTCCCACGTCCTCGGGTCGCTCTTCCTCTTTGTGTTTTGAAGGTGATGCCCGCTCCTGTCCTCTCATCACCCTGGCCAGGGAAGTTGCTCCGGAACAAGGCAGTATCCATCCCCCCCTGGGAGCTCGTTACTCCTCCCCCTACAACAACTCCCTCCGAGCAACCCCCTGATGGTGGCCTATCCAACATAGTTGCCTTATCCGGGGCTGACTCCGTTTCCAAGTCCATGCCATCGGCTTCAACTCCAGGCAGACGTACCACCTGTGTGACTCCCTGCCTAGAACACCCTTCTTCTTGACCGCCACGAGTCTCCAGGATGACTCGCGTGTTTGCTCTAGTAACAGGAACACCTGATTGATTGTCCGGGCTAATAGCCCCTCCTTCTCTCGGGCTCTTGCATTCTTCTGGGGGATGGCCAAACATCTTGCAGTGCGAGCAAACCGGAGGAAGCCACTCATATTCCACCCGTTGAATGAACACTTCCCCGGATGGTACTTCGAATTCAATATGGGATGGTAAATCCTTCCCTGCCTCGATCTCTACAAACACTCTAGCAAACCCCATCATTGCCCTGGTCGTGGTGCGCTCGTCAGCTTTGATAGGCGCTCCCACTAAGCTTGCGAATTTCATGATCATCTGGTTGCTCCAATAAAGCAAGGGAAGTTCCGAAAATCGGATCCATATCGGAACCGAACGGAGAACTTCTCGCTCACACCGAGTATCCGGGGTCCAAGCCTTCATCATAATAAGACGTCCATCAAAGGTCCAAGGACCCCTTGTAATACTTTCTCCATATCCTCCTGCATGCCAAACCGGACAAAATAGAATCCATTACTGCGAGAGAAGAATTCCATACTTCCTTTTGGCCGCCACACACGCTCCGCGTACGCCCGTATATGGTGATAGAAGGGACGATTCCCAAGCACATATAAAATAACTGTGTTCTTCCAGTACTCTATTGTCTCTGCTAGGTCTTCATTGGTGAACGACGCCCGTAGTCCGTTGCCCACCTTTGTAGGAGCCACGTAATGCAGCTGTCCTCGACCGCCTGACGAGTCGCTCCCCACCAGATCCGCCCATGATTTGGCCCACGTTTTGCTTTGTGTGCTCTCCTCCATGGGAGCCTTCCCTTTGTCTTGAGCCATAATAGGCTTAGGCCTCACCCCCTGACTCCCTCGCTGTTGTCCAGCCGTAGGGGCGGCCGCTGGAGGCGGTCTCGGCGCCATGGGGCGCCATGTCTGACCTCGCCGCTGGGGCACCCCACTGCCTTCGATCATCAGGCGTCTGTGCGACTGCGTGGGGGCCTCTTTATGGGCCGTCCCACCTCCCGTCCCCCTTGGTCTACCCCGCCTATGCACCGTGGTCCAACCCCCGGCTTCCGATCGACCATCTCCGGCTGCCTCCAGGCTGCCGTCGCCGGAGAGCCCAGGGTCCCAAACGGGAAACCCTAATTCCAGCGTGGCCCTAGGATCGCCCGAATCGCCAGAGAGATTCATGCCTTTTATATATATATATATATATATATATATATATATATATATATATAGACGTAGGCAATGTATGGGAGTTTGCGGATGTTGTATGGTGCAAGCAAGCCGCTCGCAAGTTCCAGCTTTGCTTATACAAGTTAACGCGGGGTCGCCTTCTCACTAAGGATAGGCTTGACAGGTTTGGCATCCTTAATCTGAACATTAATAGTTGTGTTCTATGCTGGCAGCAGGACGAGACAGCCAATCATTTGTTCTTTGGATGCACGGTGGCCAGAAAAATCCTGCGGAGGCAAGAGATGAACTTAGGAGTTAGCCTCCCTAGCGATGTGGGCTATGAGGAGGTGGTTCGTGTCATCATGTCTGGCAAGCACAGGGGGATAGAGTGGTACACTGAAGCTAGAATCAGATTGGCAGCGGCTGTCTGGCACGTATGGAGAGAGCGAAACGCTCGAGTTTTTGAATATAAATATAACTCGATTAGAGGAGTGATCCTCAACATCGAGCATGATGTATCATGTATGAAGGTGCCACTGCGCACCAACTAAGTGTATGATCCCCGAGTTTATAATAAATTAATTACCTTTTTTCAAAATATATATATATATATATATATATATGGGTGTTTTTATGTCCATTCCACTACCACTGGGTTAGAGAGATCGGACTATAAACACCAATATATATATATATATATATATATATATATATATATATATATATATATATATATATTTTGGTGTTTTTAATATATGTGAATGTGTGAACCACACGCACCTAACCAGTTCCAATGAAATAAATATCAATGGGGGCAATTTGCAATTTTGAAGTTGTCCGTAAGTCAAATTGAACACTACCCTTTGTTGACCTGGTAAACTTAGCTATATATTTCTGTTGACCATGGAAGTGTTGAGCTTAATTATATTTACATATATATATGAATTCAGACCGAAGAAAATTGAAGAATGTGGTTGCTTTTCCGAACAGTTGTTCTCCATCAATGCCGGCCGGCCAGAACTCGGCACTCTCGTGGCTAATGAGTGCGTTAACCACGAGAGAACGGCACTATCAACTTTAACCTAAAGTAACACAACAAAGCCGCAGCTCCTGCTTGCTGCATTATATTTATTGTCACCATTACAAGAACACCTCCTCTTGATTTTGTGGCTACGAGTAGAGGAGACACGTGCATAACAAGAGGAGAGCTTGCTTCGTCCCTAGGGAAAGTTGACAGGAGAGGAGGATTCGGTACAATTAGGGTTGCATTACTGGTTGTACTGTTTTGGCCAATTGGATGCCGACAAGTAAGTGTGGCTGTAGGTCTGGTTTAGAAGGCTAGAGACTACCATTTCCTTGGAAGGGTTCAAAGGAGTCCCACAGAAGTGGCCAATGCAAAAGTTAAAAGGACATTTTGTGAGTGATTAATGGTTAGCTTTAACTCGGTAGACACGTGTAGAGGTTATAGTAGGCTTTTGTAAAGAGACTTTACTTTCATTTTATTGGGTAGGATATGGATTTGATTGTAATTAAAGGGAAAATAACCTTTATTTGCAAAATGCAAATGGATAAGGATATATAGAAGAGGATAACCAAATACAAAAAGAAAGAAAGAAAGAAACAAAAAGAGGTAAAGAATATTACAGTATTATTTTTTTATTTTTTAATATATACTTTCATAAAAAAATTATTTTGAAATAATATAAAATATTTTGACGTAAATTTAATTTTTAGATGGTGAATATTTATTGAAGTTCGAAGTTTGTAATTATTAGTGGTTAATAATTATTTTAGTGGGAGAGGCACAGAAGAGTATTTTCTTTCCTTAGCTTAAATCAATGTTCTCTAAAGAAAGTTCGAATATGAAATTCAATATTATCATGTTAACAAAAACTCTTAAATTGTATGGAAGGTTAGAATTTATGTCATTATATTATTCCATCGATTCGACTAATCTATCTTCTTGTTTTATTGTTCTTTGCCTTCCTAAAGGAAGTTATGAGTTAAAAAATTAAATTTTCCATTACTAAAGAGAAGGTTCAAAATTTAAATTTGTTGGAAAAGAAACGCGGAAACCTTTCCTCAAACTAGAGAATACCTGCGAGAGAACCGAGCAAACAACGCACGAACCAAAACACCAAAAACAAACCACGCAGACACAGAGAATTTTTGACGTGGAAAACCCTTGCGAAAAAAATCACGGGACGATCGGAGTCCAACCCTGAGAAGCCTCCACTAATGAAATAGAAGAATTACACCCTCTACAAACTTCTCCCGATCCAAATCGGATCCCCACAACATTTGGAAGCAAGAACAATGATTACAAGGCTACGAAGAACAAGAACGACGAGTAGAGATTACCCGAATCCGATTCTCCTCCGAAAAAGATCTTCAATCCTCCGTCTTCTCTCCCAAAGTTGTAATGGCACTCTTGCCTGCTTCCTCTCTCTCTTTTCCTTGTGTTGTCTCCAATTGTGTTGTCTCCAATTGTGTTGCCTATGATTAGGGTTTGAAAATCCCAACTTAACTCCCTAATTTCGCAACAAACCTGGACCGTTTGATTAGATCCAATGGTGAAAATTTACCCCAGATTTTTGCTCAGCCCCGACGACACAGAGTTCGGCCAGAACTCTGTGTCCGGCAACCAGAACAAACCAGCAACATTCTGGAACAGCCAGACTGAGTTCGGCCAGAACTCGACCTGGGACCGAGTTCGGCCCGAACTCGGTGGCTCCAGTCCAGAACCCCCCTCTTGTTAGCAGCAGCAGCAACTCCTCATTGCCTACTTCCCGAGCTTCTTCGACATCGAACGGCGCTCGTCGCACTCCAGAATCTTCTCCACATAGGTTGGGAACCCCACCCACTCCAACAAATCTCCTCCTTCACAACTATGGGGAGGATATCGTCATCCCGACGATCTGCCTGCAGTACTCAAACTTCCCCCTTGGTAGAATCTTCGTGAAGATATCAGCTCCATTGTCATCTGTATGAACCTTCTCAAGCTCCGCGTCCTTCTTCTCAACCACATCCCGTATCCAATGATATCGAGTCTCGATGTGTTTGGACCGGCTATGAAACGTCTGATTCTTCACAAGGTGAATAGCACTCTGACTGTCGCAAAGCAAAGTATACTGCTCTTGCTTCAGTCCCATTTCCTGCAGCAGCTTCTTCATCCACAGCAACTCCTTGCAAGCCTCCGTCACCGCAATGTACTCTGCTCTGTCGTCGACAAGGCAACACACTTCTGCAACCGCGACTGCCACGACACCGCTCCTCCCACAAACATCATCACGTAGCCCGAAGTCGATCGCCTCGTGTCTACATCTCCAGCCATATCAGCGTCGGTATACCCAACCAGCTTCGGTTCGTCACCACCAAAGGAAAGTCTCCAACCAACAGTGCCCTGAAGATATCGTAGAATCCACTTGACCGCACTCCAATGTACCCTTCCAGGATTTGAAAGATACCTGCTAATCGTACCAACTGCATGAGCAATATCTGGCCTCGTACACACCATGGCATACATAAGGCTTTCCACAACTGAGGTATATGGAACCCGCTGCATATCTTCCTTTTCTTCCTCGGTAGATAGACACTGCTCCTCAGTGAGCTTAAAGTGAGCCGCAAGGGAACAACTCACTTTATTCGACCCGTCCATCCCGAAACGCTGAAGTATCCGGTGAATGTACTTCTTTTGGGACAAATGTAGCAACTTGGACTCTCTCTCTCGGCTGATCTCCATCCCAAGAATAGTCTTTGCTGCGTCCAAATCCTTCATAAAGAAGGCCGCGCCCAGTTGGCGCTTCAGCTCCGCTATCCTAGTGGCATTTCGATCCACAAATAGCATATCATCTACATAGAGCAATAAAATAATGAAATCATCATCGGCAAAATATCTCACAAATGCACAATGGTCCGACGTCGTCCGTGCATAACCATGCTCTCCCATAAACGACTCGAACTTCCTGTACCACTGCTTCGGAGCCTGCTTCAGACCATACAAGCTCTTCCTCAACCGGCAGACCAAATGTGACTTGCCCTTCTCACAGAATCCCTCTGGCTGCTCCATGTATAACTCCTTCTCAAGATCACCGTGGAGGAATGCCATCTTCACATCCATCTGCTCGACCTCCAAGTCGAGACTGACTGCTAATGCTAGCACCACCCGAATAGACGAATGCTTGACGACAGGCGAAAATATTTCATCATAATCCACGCCTTTCCGCTGACCGTTGTCACGCTCCGACCGGAATCACCCGAATCATCGTCCTCGCTGGGGCGTGATGCCGCACGAGCCTGGAGTTGCGCTCGTGAAAGGCAAGATGACAAGTTCTCAAATGGTTATCTTTTGAGTTGATATTCACAACGAAAGGAAAAACAGAGTATACGAAACAAATCTCTTTATTGATCTTCGAAATCAGATTACAAAGGCTTTCGATAGCCTAACGGAATTCGCCAGATTGGCTATAACACTCAGGTTCTCTCTTGCCCACAAAGGATTTCGCCGTTCCATACATCATGCCTTCTATATCTCGGTCGCATCAATCCAGCTGCGTAGTCCGAGCGTCAATGCGATAGCACGCTTCAATGCGCCTTGACATTCCAAGCCTTAACACGTTCAAGCAACGCTTCGCCGCGAGCAATCCATTCCCTACACCCTGCATGAAGCTGGTGGGGGGTCAGTACGTTCGTCCTCGCATGTACTGAAGCAAAGATCATCTTTCCAAACCGACATTTTAATATTTATGTTGAATCATGCAACTTAGCTTATGATCTTGCTATGTTCTCCTTAGGGTCAATTTTATGGCATATTCGAAGGCGTAAAGCATGTTATCATAGCAAGCATGTTATCGAATTGAATAGGCAAGCAAGCATTCTCGTGTTTGATTCGTGGCGCAACTTAGCAATATCGACGCACCCGCCCTTGCAACCGACGCAAGGTGAATACGCCTATCCATTTTTCCTGTCATGTTATAAGTGCCCTCTATTCAGAATCCATCCATGCAGGATATACGCATACCTTGCACTTCCAAACCCATCGCCCTTATCTATATAAAGGTCACTAGCTTTTCGGGCTAGAATGGACTTATATTTATCGAATCGAAATATAAGACGATGTTAACTCCGTGTGGTTGCTAACCAACATTAGAGGCCATCGAAATAATCGCAGCAAGTTGCTTAATACATTCACCATAAGGTCGCTACCCGTCTGGTCGAAGTGGCGCCAACAATACCGAAAACGAATCCCTCATAGGCCGAACGGTCCCAGCGTCCTGGTGCGCCGCGTTCGAGGGAATACCCATGCACGGGCTTTTATATCTTTAAGTCCATTTGACCATGCAACGAATCTTATATTTCATACAACCAAGCAAGTTCGCTTATCTCTATTTCAATTGGCACGACGCCCGAATGTTCTCAACGAACGCCCATAGGCCGCGAACATTTTGAAGGGCACCATGCCACATTATCATCTCGTATTTCTTCCGTTAACTTTCTATGTTCTTACGTTTCATTCTTCGTTTCAATGTTTCAATGGCATCATGCCTCAACTCAATGCTCGTCAACCGAACGACCCGAAGGTCCCGAACACCTTTCGAGGTATTATGTCATATCCGACAGTTCTGCCACATTCATGCCACAACTGTATTCTCTCACAACGAAGCCATCTTTTATTATCCCGTGCACGTAGGCACATTTTGACCGTATTTCGATGTTCTATGACTTAGCATTCAATGTCCGTAGCTTGCGCGCTAGGGCGCTCGCCTATTGTCTTTCAATGTTCTAGCCGTTCTAACTCATGCGCGAAGGCACGGTATGGTTCGTGCACTAAGGCACTCGCCGAGTACAGTTATCCCATGTTCTTGCGGCTTGCACACCGAGGCGCTCGCCTTTGCGATATCCAATGTTCCATAGCGACTCGTACGTTTGCCGTACGATTCATTTCAATTGTTCTATCTAGTGTTCGACACGCACTACGTTTATTTCTCTATCGAGCCACGCCCGTGGCGTTGATAGGTTAACTCAGCATACAATGATATATTTGACTTATCGAATGAAGGAGTAAAAAGAAGTCAATCCTCCCACCTTGAGTCGATACGCCTTCGTTGTTTCGCCGAGCCGATGCGGCTCGATTTTATAACTTTGCTGCGCGGCCACTCTCCTGACTTAGCCATTCGAGCACTTCGTACTTATTGAGTTATATGTCCGATTTGCCTTAGCGTGCCAATGCTTCCGTCCGTCGCAAGGCGACGATTTGCTTTCGCGGACCCCTTACTGAATAAGGCAAAAGATCGACCTCTAACATTTCAGCGTAAACGTATAGCCTGCACATAAAACCAACTAAAATCAATACTTACATCGATTCGGACTTGCGCCTTGGTCGATTCGATTTCTTAGAATCTTCGAACCGTCTCAACGCACTTATCCTTCGAGGCAACGCGACGCTTCGCATCGATTCACTCGATGCATTCTTTGGGACAAGGCAACTCTTCGCATCGACTTAGTTCGATGCATTGCTCGGGACCACTTAACACTTTGTATCGATTCGCATCGATACGTAATCGGGTCAACGCAACTCTTCGAGTCAACGACTCAACATAATGCACCGCACGGAGCGGGGCATTACAACCGTAGCCTTTAACTACCAGCCTCGCTTTGTATCGAGGGCGAGTAGCATCATCCGTCTGTTCACTCTAAACACCCATCGACTCTTCAAAGCCTTCTTTTCCTTTGGTAACCACACCAGCTCATAAGTGGAATTGGCGTGTAAGGAACTCATCTCCTCCTGCATAGCCTCCATCCACTCCTGCCTGTGTTTGTCTTCCATAGCATCTGCAAAACTTTTGGGCTCTCCCCCGTCAGTCAATAGCACATACTCACCCGGTGAGTATCTCGTAGATGATCGACGCTCTCTGTCGCTCCTTCTCAATGGAGCCACTGGTGCTGGCTGTATACCAACAGCCTCCTCCCCTTCAGGAACTGCCTTCCCGGCATGCTCATCCTCCTGAGGGACACCCTGACCACCATCAGCAGGCTGATGATCAAGGATGGGAGCTACTCCATGTACTGGCTCCCCCATAATAGGATCTTCTGCGATGTCCTCTGGAAACTGCTCGAAGCGAAATGACTCTAACTTAGGCAATTCCTCATCCTCAGAAGGCGTCTCGGAATCCTGAGTGTTGGTCATGGTCTGATCCTCGACGGACACCACGTCCCTGCTTCTGTAGAGTTTTCTTTCCACCGGAACGTAGAGTCTATAACCAAACTCATCCCGATCGTAGCCGACAAAGATGCATCGCCTCATCTTTGGCTCAAGTTTGGTCTTCTCGTCCTTCGGTACATGCACGAAGGCCTTACAGCCAAACACTCGCAGGTGATTGTATGACGGCTCTTTGCCGTACCATACTTTATCAGGCACATCACCCTACAAAGGAGCACTAGAAGACAAATTAATAACATAAGCAGCTGTGAGAAGAGCCTCACCCCAATAACTGTCCGGCAAGTTTGCTTCAGACAGCAAACACCGCACCCTCTCCATCAGTGTCCTGTTCATGCGCTCCGCTACACCATTGAGCTGAGGTATCTTGGGCGGAGTCTTCTGGTGTCGTATCCTTTGCTCTCTGTAATATGCATCAAAGGGACCAATGTATTCGCCACCATTGTCGGACCGAACACACAATAACTTCTTGTCCGTCTCTCTTTCAACAGAGGCCTGAAACTCTTTGAAAGTAGGCAGCACCTGATCCTTGGTCTTTAAGGCATAGACCCAAATCTTCCTGGAACAGTCATCAATAAAAGTTACAAAGTAAGAAGCACCACCAATAGATTTTACCTTCATAGGACCGCAGACATCCGAGTGAATCAACTCGAGCAACGCCGGCTTCCTTGAACTTGGGTAACTTTGGAAAGACATCCTATTTTGCTTCCCAGCTAAACAGTGCGTACACTTCTCCAACTTTGTAGACTTGAGCCCTGGAATCACCTTCCTGTTCACCAAGTAGCTCATCCCCTTCTCGCTGATATGGCCGAGCCGCCTGTGCCACAACTCGGTAGACGCATCACTAACTGTGTTCACCTCTTGTGCCCCCTGTGCGCTCCCCTCCATATAGTAGAGACTGGACTTCTTGCTTCCTCCGGCAATCACCATCGAACCCCTGAAAAGCTTCCACTGACTATTTTCGAAGAGATCGAAGAATCCCTCGTCATCCAACCTTCCAACCGACACCAGAATGAAACGGATATCAGGGACATGACGAACATCTTTGAGAACAAGAACCGCACCCGTCTTCGTTCTCAAATGCACATCTCCAACGGCAACCGCCTTCGACACATCTTCGTTGCCCATCTTCAACACTCCACAGTCGCCTGTTGTGTAAGTGACAAATAGTGTCCTGTTGTGAGATACATGTGCTGAAGCCCCTGAGTCCACCAGCCAAGAATTGTCATCGCAGATGAGGTTTGTGATAACCTCATCACCTACGACGATCACATCGCCTCCATGTATCGAGGCCGCCGTTGTAGTGTTCTCTTCTTGCTTCCCCTTGTCGCCCTTCTTCTCTCTCTTCCAAGCAAAACAGTTCCGCTTGATGTGGCCCTTCTTACCACAATGGTAACACTCTGAGTCCTCGTAACGACCATTGGACTTCTCCCTGCTCTTGTCTCTGCCACCACCTGGACCCCTGCTTTTGCCCCTTCCGTGGCTCTCTGAAACCAATGCCTCTGAGTGATGGGATGTAGATGAAGTGCCCTGAGAACGTCTCCCCATCTCTTCATTCAACACCCCGCTCTTGGCAAACTCCAGACTGACCACGCCCTCTGGAGCAGAAGCCATCATAGATACTCGTACGGTCTCCTACGAGTCTAACAATATACACAACAGCCATAGTTCCTGAACTTTGTCGTCGAACTTGACTCCCATTGAAGACAGCAGGTCGACCACGCCCTGGAAATCACTCAAGTGATCCGTAATAGATGCCCCATCTTTGTACCGCAGACCCATCATTGTCCGGATCAGGAACAACTTGTTTACCCCGGTCTTCTTCGCGTACAAAGACTCCAGCTTATCCCATAACGTCTTCGCATGCTCAATATTGGCAACGTGGTTGTACATGTTCTCGTCAATGAACTGCCTGATATATCCACACATACCTGTATATGCTCGAATTTCCAGTCCTCCTCGGATTTATCACTGGGCTTCTCGGATGCAAATACGGACAGATGCAGCTTCTTGACGAACAACAAATCTTTCATCTTGCTCCGCCAATAGTGATAGTTGGTGCCGTTCAGGTTCACCATGCGCATCGACTTTGCGTCCATCTCTCCTCACTAGTTTCTGTCAACTCCTGACACCCTTCTGAATTTCAGAACCTGGCTCTGATACTACTTTGTTGGGAAAGAAACGCGGAAACCTTTCCCCAAACTAGAGAGTACCTGCGAGAGAACCGAGCAAACAACGCACGAACCAAAACACCAAAAACAAACCACGCAGACACAGAGAATTTTTGACGTGGAAAACCCTTGCAGAAAAAAACTACGGGACGATCGGAGTCCAACCCTGAGAAGCCTCCACTAATGAAATAGAAGAATTACACCCTCTACAAACTTCTCCCGATCCAAATCGGATCCCCACAACACTTGAAAGCAAGAACAATGATTACAAGGCTACGAAGAACAAGAACGACGAGTAGAGATAACCCGAATCCGATTCTCCTCCGAAAAAGACCTTCAATCCTCCGTCTTCTCTTCCAAAGTTGTAATGGCACTCTTGCCTCCTTCCTCTCTCTCTTTTTCTTGTGTTGTCTCCAATTGTGTTGCCTATGATTAGGGTTTGGAAATCCCAACTTAACTCCCTAATCCCGCAACAAACCTGGACCGTTTGATTAGATCCAATGGTGAAAATTCATCCCAGATTTTCGCTCAGCCCCGACGACACAGAGTTCGGCCAGAACTCTGTGTTGGGCAACCAGAACAAACCAGCAACATTCTGGAACAGCCAGACCGAGTTCGGCCAGAACTCGGCCTGGGACCGAGTTCGGCCCGAACTCGGTGGCTCCAGTCCAGAACCCCCCTCTTGTTAGCAGCAGCAGCAGCAACTCCTCGTTGCCTACTTCCCGAGCTTCTTCGACATCGAACGGCGCTCGTCGCACTCCGGGAGCTTCTCCACATAGGTTGGGAACCCCACCCACTCCAACAAAATTAGCATCCAATTCCTACAAATATGGTTCTCGGATTGTGATGTTCTGTCCAAAACTTCCGGAATCCTACTTTACAATTGTCTTAAAAGTTAATTAACATCCTACTTTATCCTTTATTTAAGTAGCCTTAACGTTTTTTTCTTGGTCCCTTAAAGGCTCCTCAAAATGCTTGAAATATATTTGAAACGAAAAAGCTTTTTGGCGCGGCGGCCCTACCCCTATGCCCCACGTTCGATTGCCCGCCATCGTGCCAGCCCGCGTGGCAGCCCTCCTCCCCTCTTAACTTCAATCATAAATTTTGAGTACGATGGCAGGATCGTGGACATTGTATATAAAACAATATAAATTCAAATAAAACATATATTTCATATTTAAGGGGCTTTCTATTGCCACGAGACTACCACTAATATAATTATGGAAAAATATATTTGCAGCCTTATCCTGATAGAATTTTTTTGAACGGCTTTCACATTTAGTTGCGGATTAAAAATATATATAGTGGCAAAAATCCAACTCTCAAGTACCGACCAAATGGATACATATACAATTTTTTTAAATATTTTTAATGCAGTTGCAAAATTAACAGTAACTGTTAATTGAATACTTACAAAATTATCCACAGTTATGGCCAGAAAGTTTGAATAAGTAGTAATTAGGAACGAAATCAATCTTTCCATCCGCATGATTTTGATTTTCATACTGGATATTAATAAATTTTATTTTCATCTTTGCTCTATAATATATACACCATTTGTGCCTACCACTTTGTTATCCCAATTTTTTTTTTTCCTTCTATACGTAATTAATATCTAAAATGTCCAAAAGACAGCAAAAGGACGAAGTCGCTGTTCTTCTGTCCTGTGATCTTGAAGTTTTGGACTGTTCCAAACCTTCAATTTATTTTTTTTCAGAATCAGAATCAACACAAAATCAGAATATTCCTTTTACTGGTCTGAAACTGCATCAACACATCCAAAATAAAATAAACCACGTCCATAATATTCACATATACCAAAAGTACCTAAGACTCTGTATCGTATCGACACGAAAGTGGCACAGTACAGACACGAAGACACCAATAATACTTATGTCCTTGAGTACTTTAGCAGAACGTTAGCATTCCATTTGAGCATCAACTTTCATATTTTTAGTTTATGAAGCAGGTCCAGTAAAATAAAGAGTGACCGAAGGAGGAAGAGATAAAGCTCAAAAACTCCAATCACTCAACTCATCATCATTAAAGCATTAAAAATACATTGTAAAAATGCAAAGAAAAATAAAAAGTTATACAAACGAGTGAAGGGCACAGTAGCACTAGAGCAAAGCTAGTAAGCAACAACCGCCATTACTCTTTGCATATAGATATAACCACAATTGAAATATATTCATGATCGACCGACCGGCTGCAGACATTGATCAGTTCAGCCACGTCGGGCCCTGTTGTAGTCTGGCGTCGCGCCCATGCTCTGCTGCCGCCGCAGCTGCTCGTAGAACCTCCTGATGAACGCCTCAGCCTCCTTGTCGACCTCTCCGACGTCGGCCGCCTCTTCCTCCTTGATCGGGAACGGGGAGTCGGTCACCCTCAGCTGGCGGACCACCGCGGGGCTCTTCCCGAACCTCCACATGGGGGTCTTCATCGGCGAGGGGGCCACCGAGGACTCCGCGTCGGAGGCTGCTGCAGACGCGGCCTCCGTGTTGAGGATATCGAAGGCCATGGAGATGGCGGCGGCGGCCTCGTAATCGTAGTCGCGATGGTTGTGTCGGTTCTTGCTGCGTTTGGCGAGGGAGGGGTAGGAGGGGGTGTTGCTGCAGCTGAACTCGACCTCGCGGGGGTTGTAGAAGGAGAGGTTGGGGTCCATGGAGCGGCAGGAGAAGCCACCACTGCCGATGCCAACGGAGGATGCTGAGGAGGCGGTGGTGGTGCTGTGGTGGTGGTGGTGGTGGGAGTGGAAGGTCATGAGGTTGGCGAGGGCTTTGCTAGCGATCTTTCCGCGCTTGAGGAGGAGATGGAGGTCCATCATGAGCTTCCTCTTGGGCATGCCTTTACGTAGCATGTAGTAGACCACCTGGAATATGTGCCACAGCTTCTTAGCTATAGTTGGAGGCCTGCTTGATTCCATTTTTTTTCTTTTAGAGGAGAGATTTTTTTTTTTCTTGATCGAGAGAGAGAGAGAGAGAGAGAGTGAATGTTGTTGCTGTTGAGTAATTGGTTTGGTGCGAGTAGAAGAGAGGAAGGGTGGATGAGTATTTAAAGGGTACGTAAAGCAAGCATGGACCAGAATTATTATTTACATTTTCAAGGCTTACTTGTAGATATATACTTCCAAATTTTAGTGTTGCATATCGGCACTATTGAGGGGTTGCGTTACGGCAAGACTTATCGTACGGGACGGAACTAGGATCCGGAATTAGGATGGACTATGTTAGGTTGGAATGGACCGGCGATGAGTACACTCATACAGAAAAAAAAATTTACTGTACCAAAAATAACAATGTATAAATTAGATCAAACGAAAGTAATTTAGAGAAAACTAAAAAAGCGAAAATGTCACCCAATTCAGATGGCGAAAAAAACAAAAGTGCTGAATTAAAATCGAAAAAAAATTATAATAGGATTTTCCGCCATCAAAGTTGGCTGAAATTATATATTAACTAGTAGATTTTTGGTATTATCTATATTAGTCAATATACAAATTAATACAAAAAATAAAATATATGTGTATTTATAACAAAAATGAATTTACATAACTTTATTTATTTATTTATATTTTTTTTGTATTAAAAACAAATTAATATACAAATATAAATAACTATATATATATATATATATATATATATATATATATATATATATATATATATATATATATATATATATATATATATATATATAGGAAAAACGGGATATGAGCCATAGGTTCATACTCTTATATGAGCCATCCCACGTGGACCAATAAAAATATAATAACTTTGAAGAGAAAAATTCAAATAGATATAAATAAAAGATCTCATAAAAGATTTGATAAATAATAACTTATCATATCTTTGCTTAGGAACAACTTGTTAAATATGTTTGCCTATGAATTTAAATAGATAGAAATATGTTTGCCTAGGAATTTAAGTAGATAGAAATATGTTTACCTAGCCAAATATGTTTGCCTAGAAATTTAAAATTAACATCAATAATAGTATTAAAATTTAAATTAATACTAACATTAAAAATTTAAAAAAATTAAAATTAAAATTAAAATTAAAGGTTAAAGGTTAAAATTAACATTAACGTTAACATTAAAATTTAATTTAAAATTTAATTTAAAATTAAAATTAAAATTAAAATTAAAATTAATATTAATACAATTAACATTCACATTCATATTATAATTAACATTAATATTAGTATAATTAACATTAATATTAACATTCACATTATTAACATTTAATTTAAAATTAAAATTATTCATTAAAACTTTTATGAGATCTTTTATTTCTAGGAAAACATATGTGGCAAGTTGTTCCTAGACAAATATATGGTAAGTTATTATTTGTCAAAAATTTCATGAGATCTTTTATTTCTATCTATTTAAAATTTTTCTTCCAAGTCACTATATTTTTATTGATCCACGTGGGATGACTCATGTAAGAGTGGTGTATGTCATAGCTTCGAAGAAGAATAAGAGTGAGTTTCGACAACTAGTCGAGTGGCTCGAACCCTGAGTGGTGTATGGACGTCATAGAAATTGTTCGAGCGAAATTAAGGATTTACGGGTAGCAACGAGTATATCAACCAACGATACTATTGCGCAAAGCCTTAGAACGAGTAACACTTAGTTGGTCGTGATTTCGAGAGTCTCGAACGAGATGCTGTCGGACGATTTGTGAATGTGTAGTGCAAATTACAAAACAGTTGGATAGAGATTCAGAACGATGATACAAATGAATGTTTTGGTTGAGAAAACTTGGTGGATCGTACGTGCGATTTCAGAATATTCAAATTGAGTAGAACTTGAGTTGAAGTAAAGTACTCATATATAGGATCAATGATAGTACGATTGGAAGATAGCGTGCATAAACGTTGATTTGAAGATACGAGAATGACTAAGGAGTTAGAATAGATGTTGCTCAATGACTTGAGTTAGCATAAAACAATGCAAATTGAGGAATTAAGTTGCATGACTCGGATTTCGTCGCAAAAGAAAGATCGTCAGGTTATGTACATCATCGATGGTATTGAGGCGTATCAAAGATCGATGTAAGATAACTCGAGGGTACTCTGATTCGATGAATGATGACCGTGTTAAAAGTTATGGTTTCGATGGATGCTATGTTGCTGTTGGTATGTGATAGAAATGAATGTTTGGATGATAGGGAAATGACTTGATGGTTCGGTGAAAACCACAACGACAACGATCTGGTCTTGTGCGAGAGCAACTCCAGTCTCGCACGTGCGTCACGTCGAATTTGGGACGATCATTCCGTGTGAGCGTTGGCATGGTGATTAATGTCCAGCGGAAATGATCTAACTCGAAATATCATGACGTGGCAATTTGGATTGCTTCGACTTGTGATTTAAAGCGAAGGCAAATTCGAGAATTGTTCGGACTTGTGATTGACAATTAAGTAAACTTGGGGATTGAGTAGATCCAATCTACGTATCATTAATGAACTAGTCTAGACTCAATGCTTGAGTTATGCCCCGATAAGGACGATTATCCTACGGGAGCGTTGGCATGGTGATTCATGTTCCACCGTGGATAATCAAACTTACGTGAGATCAGGGTGTAATATATTGCTATGCTAGACGACCTTGTGATCGACTCCGTGAATTGGATAGGATGGATATGTAAATTGTATCAAACATATTTGAAGAGATAGACTATGACAATAGCTAGTTTGGATGTACGATATTGATATGCCGAGGATTTATTTGAGGAGAACCTATCGTAGGATGACTTGGCTGAATAAACTCAGACCCCGTGTGAAGAGTGTCTTGATACGAATAGGATGAACACTACTCGATGTTTAGAAATTTGAGTAAAACGAGCTTGGGTAAAGTATCCCGTATGAATGAACCATGGTTTGACCATAGGATTGGGACGAGCGTCGTGCAACGAGTTTGCACGATGAACTACAAACTGAGTTGTAACTATGACCTTGTGAGCTAACCAAGCGGATAGGTGAACAAACCTATGTCGAGTGATTGAACCTGTGCGACCGATTTTAGAGTATCGTTTGGACGGACGATAAATCTGGGGCAACAAGACTTAGAGTTAGGACATGGAACTGGAAGTGTGCGTTAACGACAATAATACCAGCCCCAAATGAAGTGAATGAATGAAATCGATGATGCACAAGTAAAGTTGGGATTACAAATCAAATTATTATTTGGAAGACGTACTTGATGATAGTACAATACTTGGTCTTGAATCGAACAAAATTCTACTTAAACTTTGGTCGACTCTGCTAGAAGTGTCATCTTGATTTCGTAAGACAGAAACGCTTGAAAAACTAATCGGGTCATCTCGAGGATCGAGATAGACGATAGTGAAACGAACGAGTTTGGTTTTAATTGAGTTAGTAACACGACCGGCAATTCAAAACTATCACGAGTAGCTTGTCCGACTTCGCTATCGCTAAGCTTGGTTAAAATATACGTATTTGAAGGACGCCTTGAATATGTACATGATCCAAACTCAGCGATATGATGAACTCGAATGTAGTTGTAAGTGGACTTGTTGAGATGCGCATGGATGAACAGATGAGTGAGTTAGCCTCCGCTTATGACCCTTATGTTTGACGAATTATAACACACCTCGTGTGACCATGATGGTCCCGCTACAGGACACAATAGTGACCAAGTCATAGAAACACGATGACTGAGTGAGTACCTTCATCTTGAATAAGTAGTAAAGTCATTCGATAAAATTTACCAAATGTATGCGATACGAAATTTAGAAAGGTACCCAAGTATAGTTTGATACCAGCGAACGATAAAGCCATTCAATAGGAATTGTCTAAGATATGCCCACGACATGAGTTAAAGAACGGTAGGATGGCGTGCACTCAGGAAGTCTCGAGGACGAGACTTATTTTGAGTGGTGTATTATGTAACAACCCGCTCCGCCCTAGCGGAACGCTGACTCAAACGGCTCAAGTGCAACGACTCGAACCCTGTCTTGCTCGACAAAATGACTCGCTTAAGGCAAAGGCAATGGACTTGGCCCATCAAGATGAATCCAAACTTAGACTTTCAAAGGCACGCTCGGAGTATCGCTCGGCCGACGCGATCATCGCTAAGGTGGGTGGCTCTGATGAACTTGTCTTTGGTTAGCCTAAACACATAATAATACGGACGCTATTGCTAGAATCACTAGACGATAATACCGTACATGCTAATAAATGACTCAACGCACAGCTAAGGAAATAATCCCATCTTGTAAAAAAAACTTGAAAAATATACGAACTCTCGTACCGTACTCCATGCTCATGCAAACACACATCTTACATTTCGAGTAGATATACTTATGCGTTCAACTATGAACGAAAGGCTTGTCACTTAGATTGTACCACAACTTGAGACATGAAATAATGAATGGGTTACAACAATGAAACAGGAAGACTATCGACATAGGCGGTCCGAGTAGAGTATAGCAATATTGAAAGGCTTCGGGACCGATGAGTCGCCAAGGCGATTCTCGCACAGGGGACAACGTAATGAATGAATGTATAACCGAATGAATAAGTGAATGAACAAATGATCAAATGAATGAATGCATAAGTGTATGATGGTCCAAGTGAAGGAAAGAAAAGAATGAATGAATAAAAGAAAGGAAAGAAGGATTAACGACATGTATGATGGGAACGTGCAACGGGGCTCGCTACCCGTGCTGCACGGATACCGCCGTCAACCTCGTCGGTAATCGACTACGGTGCAAAGACAATCCGTTAAGTTAAAAATGACAAGACAATACGAAATGGTCATGGACAACCCAACATATACGGGGGAGGATCAAATGAGGATGCCAAGACGACGATCAAGGAAATGATCGAATGGGGCTACGTGACATTTGAATGCGGCCTGGTCATTCAAGCAGCGTAGTCAGGTATTACGTGGCCTATCAGAGGTGTACCAGCCAGCTGGCTGATAGGGACTCACGGTACCAAGAGGAAGTCCAAATGGCTTGTAAAGCCAGCGACCGATGCGTATAGATTAAGTTGGCTCGATTGCGACAAACCGTGTGCGAGCCCTTGCATTGAAACAAGTAATCTAAGTAAGATGAACAACTGGAACAACTGAATGAACATATAAAAGAAACTTGAGTACGTCGTCCACCCAAGGCAGGAACATGCCCTTGACACACTTGAAAGCTTATGTAAATTCGTTAAGTCTTTTAGGTATCATATGCTGGCTAACTTATTCTACTTTGGACAGGTATGTAACGCTCCAGTCCCAAAATACATAGGTCGAAGTGCGTAGACATGCCAGCTGTATACATACGGAGTATACTCCTATACAGGGAACCCCCGTATGTATATATAAGCTGTAAAAATGCAGTAAACCATGATAACTAAATCTCATCCACCAAATACGAGAATATTAATATAAATCAACTATAAAATTTGTCATTTATACATGTAGTTGGGCGGAGACAAATCCACTACCAACTATTTTAAAAGAAAAAATATATAAGAAAAGGATAGATAAAAATTATAAGACGAACCAAGGGCAATCATCTACGAAGGAATGGAGAAGATCATGGCCTTAGCTATAACACTTGCGAAAAGTCACAAAGCACACACCTGGAGAGATAACCAGGTCCTCAGAGGGACGTAACAAGATACATGAAGATCATGCCATAATAAACTGAATATATAAAATGTCACAAGCCTAAAATATCACAAGCCACAAGTAAAGTAAAATAGTCCCAATCGTAACAAGATACATAAAGGAACGAGGGTGACTTAACATTGACTAGGTTTTACCTAACCATTCTAATGTGTTTATGCAGTTAAGAACAAACCTTTCGTCGCATGAGCCCTGACTATAAATAGGATCTGGTATAGTCCCTACTTGGGCACTAGTGACCTAAGCGCATAACGTTCAAAAACGACAGTGGCCAATCTGAGGGGGTCATCATACCCGTATCTCCAGTGGAGCTTCCGGGTTACAAGAGAATTTGTAATAGAAGCCCATACGACAAGAAAATTTTTTTCCCACCCGATGCACCTATCTAGGTCGCATCTGCGATCATGTACCTCTACTAACTGCTAAGTCTCCTAGCATACCTCTATTAGCAGTTAGACCTAACGCATGCGCACGGGTGATTAGCCAACACGCAAGTACCTCTACATGCTACTCATCTCACACATATCTTGTGGTACAACTGTGTCAAGGTTTATGCAATACACTACAGTTGGTAGTCCCTTAATTCTAGGTCAATATGCAATCAAAGGATAATAAGCAAATTAAAGCTAATATCACTGAGCAGGTAATAAATCAAGAATTGTAATAATGGTACAACTAAAAAATAGAAATAAATAAATAGTGATACACAAAGAACTAAAAATGCAGACTAAATATAAGCAGTAAATATGTCAAGGTATCTTGCCTGAGGTTGTGTGCAAAAGAGCGATGTCCAATAGCTCGAACCGTCAGGATAGTGAAGCGATAAAAGCCAAATCCCGCATACGTCCTCGGATGCTAAAATAAACACCACGAACGTGTTTGGAATAAAAGATATGTCTAGAAAACGTTTGTACAAAAGTCCAATTCTGGAACAGGGGCAAAATCATAATTTCGGATCAAAACGATGTCGCCGTTGGACCCGTTTTGTACCGAAATGCGTGCCAGAACCTACAATCTCTAAAGTCATCAAACTATATATCTACGGGTCCGATTTGAGGAGACGAACCCAACCGTATGTCCAAAGTTGGATTTCGGCGGGCCGTGCACAAATTCGCCCATTGGAGCGGGTCGCAGGTCCGCCAAATAGGCGTTCTGATCAACCTTCTCAGAATCAGACCAAACTTGGCATACATGACCAAAAAAATGATACGGTCCTGCTGGCGCAAGTTTTATTTCGATTCGACGAACGGACACAAAATAATTAGAAAATTTGCAAAGAGGTCGATACGACAAATTTTGACGGATACGCATAAAATTCGTCGCGCACACGCAATTAATTTGAATTCTGTCAAGGCACACACATCCGCAAAGTCGGTACACACCTTTCGATGCCTTCGGTTCACGACCACGTCGCCCAGTTTGGTGGGACGCACATCGTATCGAGGTTTTTCAATATTTTCAAAACAGGTTTTCGTCCAAATTGGAATTTAATTTAAGCAGAAAATACTACAATAAAAATATAAGTGTTTGAAGGGATTTAAACTTGGTTAGGTTGTTTACAAAACTGTTCAAATACTTTTCTACTTTGTTCGATTGGTTGTCATGAATCGTCAGTTCAATATAGGGTTCCCAACTAGAAACTGTTCTATTTCGGAACAACCTTTCAACCGTCTTTGGGCTCGATATGCGACGCATATACCGTGAATCAAATAAATCTATATGGAGGAATTCAAAGGGGGTAGGGTTGCGATTGTACCAGAGCAATTGGCTCGTGAAAGTGGCGATCATGGAGGAAGAAAACGTCTCACGAAGTGGGATGAAAACCTGCTCCCGCTGTTGTTGTTTCCTTCTGTGGTTGCTACGGCTGATGCAGTTCGCCTTGCGCAGGCTGCTCCGACGACGCACGCAGCAGCGGGGCGGTGGCACGGGGGTCAGGGCGACCATTGGAAGGATCGGGGCTACACGAATTTAGGGTTTGTGGGGGACTTTACTCGACTTTTTTTTTGATTATATATATATAGCTAATATAGTTCAGTTCTGATGGGGGGACTAGTCGGGTTTAGATGTTTACTGTTCCCGTAAGGGAACAGTAACATCTGGTTTACTTTTTTATTTTTTCCTTTTTCCTTTTCCTTTTTCCTTTGTTTTATTAAACTCCCCCAAAAAATTCATATATACATATATATATATATATATATATATATATATATATATATATATATATATTTTATATATATATATATATATATATATATATATATATGTGAAAGAAAAACTTGTAAAAACTTGTAATATATATATATATATATATATATATATATATATATATATATATATATATATATATATATATATATATATGAAATATATATATATATATATATATATGAAATATATATATATATATATATATATATATATATATATATATATATATATATATATATATATATATATATATATATATATATATATATATATATATATATATATATATGAAGAAAAACTTGTAAAAATTTAAATAAATTTTATAAATTTTAAGAAAAATATATTTTCTACTCTGCTAAAAATTTTAGTTAGTTCATTTACCTACAATGAGTATTATATTTACTTTGATAAGAAATCTTTTTTTTTCAAATACTTATTTATTTATAACTAAATAAATAAATGGATAAATACTAATAATGAATCACTGTAAAAAAATAATCTTATTTATATCTAATAATAATAGTGAAATTAATTTAAAGAATTTTAAAAATACCCTTTCTCATTTAAGAATAATGAACAACATACGATTAATATATAAAAATCTGAATAAATCTAAAGGAACTAGTAAATACAAATCTGAATTAGTTTTAAACATGATATCATAACTAATATATATACTGGCACATACACATATCTATATATACTAAAATCATGTGCAAGTTTAAATTTTTAAAATGAAAATATTATTTATATTAACAATGACCTTTATTTAATAATATGATATGGAAAATTTTCTAAAATAAAATACTATATATTTATATGTAACTTAATTCATGCAAATTAAGAATGATTAATATTTTCTAAAAATATCATAAAAGTTATTTTTGTACCAATATTTTACACTTTTTTTACATAAAAGAAATAATAGGATTTAGGGGGTTTACATCCTATCCAACTTATAAAAATTTCGTCCTCGAAATTAAAAATAATCTTAATATATATAAATATTTAAATTAACCAGAATTAATATAAAGGAAGGCAGGTACGTCAAATCGTAACTCGATTTTCGAAACGGTGGAGGAGGTGGTTATCATAATAATCCAAATTGAAGTCATATTCTGTTAGATGAGGTATTCTCGTTTCAAGGCCCTACCCAACTTATCGAAATTGGCTAACAGTAAAAATTGTTGTTACAAAGCTTCCAAGAAGGACAGTTTCTAAGGAGGGCATGAATATTTTGGATACTATTGATCGCGGTCATGGATTCTAAGTGAGCCTCGATATTACCATTACGTTCTTGGTCAATAATTACTATAAGGAAGTATTACGATTTTTACGTCATTCATAACGGTCATGCTTTCAACAAGATGGTAGGGACCTCTTGTTCGACTATAACTAGAACATGTTGGTTTAATAGATTTCACACTTCACTTAACATGGAAAACTAACAGAAGCTCGAAGAACTTAGGGGAAGGATTAATTTATGGCCAAGTGATGAGGGTCTATAATAAGTAGATGAACCTTGCTTTAGAATATGATTTGGTACGTGTTCGAGATTTTTTTAAGTCATAATGACTGGTGGGTGCGGGGTCGGTGTTTGGTGTGGTGCAGGAGGCATATGCTTGCTTGGGTGGAAAGCCTATGGCATAGATGTGATATGTCTTATTTGTATCATGGGTGTTCAATTTTGTCAATGGAATGGGTCGATACTTGCATGGTTAAATCCAAATGGAATAGAAATGAGCTTCTATGGTTTGTTTTAAGGAAGATTATATCATACATGGGCGTGATTGAAATAGAGCACAAGAAGGTATGTTTGTGTCAGACATTTAGGTCATGTGCGTAGCTTGACTGGCCTAGTTCATGAGGATAAAATTTGTTGGAAGGGAATGGCTAGTGTCGTGCCCCAAATATCAAAGTCACGGTAGGGGCATCAAGATGATACGGATATAAATGTACTTTATAAACCAATGATTTATTTGTTCAGCTGGAACCAATCTTTGATTAATTTAAGTCCTGGATTTTAATCTATATTGGCTGGATAGGATTTCAAAAATCTATCTAACCATTTCTATTGGGTTAAGGGGATCTAGAATAGGTTTTAACTTAAATGGTTGGCTAATTGCCAGCTGGATTGGTCAAGAAGGTTTTGTAAGTCTTGAGGTGCGCCTTCCGGGACTTGTGTTTAAGTCGCACAATGGGCTTCTACTACGTGGCACACTGGTGGCAAGTGCGTAGAGGGCTTCGAGTAGATCACAACCACACTACCAAAATTCTTCGCTTTACCGACGGATGGCCGACGGATTTTGGATAAAAACATCCGTCGCCAAGTTATCGCCCAGCGACGATTGGCCGACGGATTTTGGGCAAAATCATTCGTCGCCAAGATGTCACCCAGCGACCACTGGTGGCAATACCGATGGATGGCCGACGGATTTTGGGCAAAAATATCCGTCGGAAAAAGCCTCGTCGCTAAAAACAATCCGTCGCCAAGTTGTCGCCCAGCGACGATTTCGAGACGAATTTTCGTCAACCATACTCGTACATCTCGCGACGAATTGCAGACGAATTTTCGTCAAAGCGCGTATCAGAAAGTTAATGACACATCGCCTTAGCGACGGCCATATCCGTCGCTAAAATGGTCGGTAATTACGTATCAGAGAGTATCTCATACGCAATATCCGACGCTAATCCGTCGCTAAATGGTCAGTACACGCGTATCAGAGAGTGTCTGATACGCAAACTCCGTCGCTAACCTGTCGCTTGTAGTCGCAACTGTTCGACGGCCTAGCGATAAAATAGCGACGGTACATCCGTCGACCTGGTTCTGTGAATCTTTCATATTTCCAGAACAGTGGCGACGGATATTCCGCCGCTTATCCGTCGCCAAACTTTTACCGACAACTAGCGATGGTCTACCGAAGGAATATCCGTCGATCCCATTCTATGATTTTTTTATATTTTCAGAACCTTGCCGACGGACGATCCGTCGGTGAGTAGTCGCCATCCGTCGCTAACTTAGAATAGTCCGAGGTAGCGACGGATATTCCGTCGGTGAGTAGTCGCCATCCGTCGGGAACTTGCAATAGTCCCAGTTAGCTACGGATATTCCATCGGTTGGTAGTCACGGGTCCGTCGCTAACTGGCAATTTTTTGAATTTTTTTGCATAAAACAGAGCATTTCCTATTCACACGACATCCACCAACATAAATAACACAAATTATCCAAACATTCAACATTATCTAAATATTCAAACATTCAACATCCCAAACATCCACCAACATAAATAAAACAGATCATTCCCAAACGTCCACCAACACAAACCAATATAAATAATGCACCAATCATTTAAAACAATCAACATTATCCAATATTTCAAATTATCTACACAAATATTCAATATTTAAACAGTTTTCAAAATCTTCGAATACAAACATCAACGAGGAGGAGGAGGAGTTGGATCATCCGAGGGTGCTGGTACTCACTGCTGCACCCGACGCATGTACACTTCCACCAGGTGTGACGACAATCCCTCTAAGACATGGTCTGGAAGTTGGCGCAGCTGCTCTGGCGATATCAGGTCGAGAAGGGCCGTCACAGCAGGAGGCGGTACGATAGGGGCAGTAGGGTCAAAAGAGAGACGCCCGGCGGAAGAAGGACCGACATCACCAGTAGACGGACAGGGAGCAAACGGACCGGAAGCAGTAGAAGGACGCGAAAAGTGTCACGACCCGCACCCATTTTTTTTAATATAAAACGGATACGAGACGTGTCCAAGCCAGCCTACGCCGCAGTGTCGACGGTAGAACGCTGTCACGGCCATGAAGATCAAATCACAAATAATGCTCACTCACATAATTAATTTAACTTACAATAATCACAAGTTTTATATTTTGCAGAAAATATAAACTTGTACATATATGGAATGACTACAACTCCATTATCTAGCTAGTCTCTAGGCTTCTGGCTGCAAGTATCCCCGTATCTCCCATGCTAAGTAAATCTACGACTAACCTGAAAAATATTGGTTTCCAGTCAGGAATGGAACGATCACAATTCACTGAATGCAATTTCAAATAAAGAAAATGACTATACAACAGAGGTTAGACATCAATTACATGTTTTAAAAATAAACAGGAAATACGGAAAACCAATAGCAGATAAATACACTTAAAATACTTTTTCCAACTGTTAGAAGTACCTTTGACATGTGATCGGTCTGGGGTGCTATACCGCACGGTCTACGAGATCTACTTGCATGAAAAATAAATACGGTCTACGAGATCTACTTGCAGAAATTAAACAATGTCTACGAGATCTACTGCAATAAAATAAACAATGTCTACGAGATCTACTGCATAAAATAAACAATGTCTACGAGATCTACTGCATAAAAATAAACACGGTCTACGAGATCTACTGCATAAAAATAAACACGGTCTACGAGATCTACTGCATAAAAATAAACACGGTCTACGAGATCTACTGCATGAAAATAAACACGGTCTATGGTCGGATCACATATCCTTGGTACTTCTCATTTCCGACTCAACAATTTATAATAGAGTATAAAAATCACATAACCAATGACCAATCAATGAAATATAGTGAAAATCAATATCGAAATGCAGACAATAAACTGTACTCGCTTGTGGTCCTCTGCTGGTGAAACCGACAGTCTGAACTACTCAATGTGCCACAATAGTCAAAACCCGTACAATAGTCCTCGAATGCTGAAATAGACAATACCAATAATCTCAAAATAGTCAAATTAGCTACGATTGCCTGTCCTTAAGTCCAATTCTGGACACAGGAGCAAAACGGTAATTTTGGGCCAAAACGGTGTCTGCTGTTGGATCCGCTTTGCACCAAAAAGTGTTACAAAGTCAACGGTCTCTAAAGTCGTCAAACTATATGTCTACGGATCCAGTTTTTTGATATGAACTCAACCGTATGTCCTAAGTTAGATTTCGGCGGATCGTGCACAAAATCGCCCGTTGAGTGGGACCGTGGGGCCCGCAAAACGACGTACGATTCAACTGTCTCAGAATTGGACCAAACTTGGCATACAGGACCAGAAAAATGATACGGTTCTGTTGGCGTAAGTTTCGTCTCGATCTGACGAGCATGCACAAAGTAATTGAGAAATTTGCAAAGTGCATGATACGGTAAATTTTGACGGATACGCATCAAATTCGTCGCGCACACGCGACCAATTTGAATTCCGCCAAAGCCCACACGACCATAAAGCCGTTACGCACCTTTTGATGCTTTCGGTTCACGACCACGTCGCCCGGAATGGCGGGACGCACGTCGTGTGGAATAATTTTTTAGTTTTGAAAACAGATTTTTGGGAAACTTTGGGATTCGATTTCTCGACGCGTAGTCGATGATTTCCAAATCCACAAAAAGGGTCGTGAAGTCCTATATGTTGTCTATAATCATGTTCAGGTGGAATTTCTAAACAGCTACTGGATCGATCAGAATCGATCCGCCAATATGGGTTCATGGATTGTTATATGTCCTGTTTTTGGGACAGATTTTTCGTCGATTTCGACCACGATTCTTTTGGAATCTGGATTGATTCTGAACCAACAAACTAGATGGATTCCTAGGGGGTTATGTTGGCTTTCCATACAATTTTACGGAATTACAAAACATCGAGTATGCGCGAAGAATTAATATCACGAAGTCGGTACCTTAGTGTATTCGCTGCTGTCATCTTCGCGCGCTCGCGCGCGTTCCAGCGCTCGGGCGGCCGCTCCGGCGCACGGCGGTGGCCGCCAGGAAGTCGACGGGGTCGCCAGGCCACGAGGGTCGTGGTGGCGTAGGGTGGTCGGGGTCGCAAACCTAATATATATTTATATACTGTGCTCGATTTCCTGGATTTGTGGGGGGACAATGCCCAGCTCGGGCTGCTCAGCCCTGAGTGGTGGGCTCGGGTCTTAGTATTGGCTTGGGGAATTAGAATAGGGGTGCTCTGGGCCGCTACTGCTTCTATTCCTTTTCACTTTATTCCTTTTTCTATATACATTTCTTCTTCTTTTTTTTTTCTATATCTTGTTCATTTCTATTCCTATTTCATATATATATATATATATATATATATATATATATATATATATATATATATATATATATATATATATATATATATATAATATACTTGTATATATACGTTTATACGTATAAACAGATATATCTCTATTTATATATATATACACACAAAATACCTATATATATACACAAATATATATATATATACACACATATGTACATCTATATATATATATAATATATTTATATTTAAACACACCTATACACATATTTATATATATATATTATCATTCATATATATATATATATATATATATATATATATATATATATATATATAGTTATATATACTCCCATATATATATGTATATATGAACGTATAACCATATGACAATACAACCATATATATATATATATATATATATATATATATATATATATATATATATATATATATATATATATATATATATATATATATATATTCTATAGTAAAAACCTAAATGATACTTCCTTGTGTATGGTTCATAAAATATGCACATATGTACATAAAATTCATTTGGAAATGAATTATCAGAATAAACGAATATCGATTATAATATCTAAGAATAACAAAGTAATAATAATAATAATAATAACGATAACAATAACAATATTAATCAACTAAAATGACCAATACGAGTTTTAATAAGCATATTATACCCCATCATATTTGGTCCTAGAATTTCGTACACTTCTTCTAAAAATTACCATTTCAATAAAATAATTAATAAAAATAATTTTAAATTTTTCGGGAAGGGGAGCTATAAATCTACCCACCTTAAAAATAATTTCGTCCTCGAAATTCTTACTCATAGGCATGCCTTAAAAATTCAAACAGAGGAATTTATAAAGAATAGATCCACGATAACCAGAATATCCTCGAATTTTAATTTCTCAGAACTATTTATATCCTCCTCCTTGCCATTTCGTAACTACGAATCATCGAGGACTTCTACCCACCTTTGGTCACATTACTCCTCAAACTAAAATCTTAAAACCTCCTAACTGGTTGCTAACAATCTTACCAACAAATATCTAGGAATATGGTATCTATAATCCTCTCCTACCTATCAAGCAATCCAAAATTTAACAAGCACAAATTTACACCAGTAGCTTAAGAAATATATTGATAAACTCTAAATATATGCCCATTCGTAGCTCTAAAATAGGAAGGACGGGAAGGTAAGGAAGAATAATCGAGAGCAACTACAAAGATTCAAGAGCGGTAGAGAGTTTCCAATGATGCAGGTAGAAAGAAAGTTTTACGGACCAATAGTCTTATGCGCTAGATTGGGCTACTCTAGTCCAGTCACTTGCTACATCGAAGAACCCTTCGCTCTTAGAGGGATTGCAATCCATGCAATACAGAAGTCTCGTTCTCGAAATTTTAATTCAAACAAGGTTCCATAACGGAACGGAATTTGAGAAATCAAGATTGTGCTCTCAATGGGTTCTTTATTTGGATATCAGTCGTTGATTGGATGAATCTTGGATTTCAATCTATAAGGACTAGACAAGATCCCAACGATAAAAACTCTTTCTACTAGATTAGGGTAACCTAGAATACAGCTCCTCCCAAGTGGTTGAGCTAGTTGCTAGTCGGGTTGGTTAGCTAGGTCCATTAGCCTGAAATACGCCTTCGGTGACCTTTATGTTTAAGTAGCACATGAGGCCTCAGTTGGACGGCACACTAGTAGCATGTGCGTAGTGGACTTCGAGTAGATCACAACCATATATTGGGTCGAAGGAATGGGGTCGTGGTTAAGGCTCTAATGGGAGTTGAAAAGTACACCGGTACTATGGTAAGGGTTATAACTAGTCCTTTTAACCTGAAAGTTGTACCCTAAAAATAGAGTACAAGGGGACGAGTTTGAGTGGGACATGATATACCTAGATGAAGGTGGACTCGTCTAGATCTTGCATACGAAATTTGTTGGAAGATAACAGCTGGTCTCGTGCTCCGAATATTAATAGCACGGCCGAGGACACAAAATGATCTAAATGGAAAGTGGGAGTCCAAGGGTACAAATCATCATCCTAACGAAAGTTATTCTAATCACTCGGTAATCCTGGCATACCCTAAAATTTTTTAGGAAGCTTACAGTCTACCCACCTTAGAAGCTAAGATATGGTTTTAGGAATATTGAGGTTAGAGGGTTCCCAAAGTCCGAATACTGTACCTCGACTCTTTGTTAATAGGGAATAAGGCACGGCGTATCGAAATACGGTAGATATAGTTAATTCAAGGATCGTTCCTCAATAAATGGAGAATGAGTGTGTACAATGACACATGGTCGATAAAATAGGATGATCTACCCGTCTATAGTATACTAGAGTTATCGACGGGGTAACCAACTCTAAGGCACAAGATTTCTAACAACTGAGTCGTGAATTTCTATTTGTGTCAACCTGCCAGACTATCGTCACAAGAGTTGTAGTGATCGTGTATTGCTGTTGACAACAGGTAGATCATAATATGACAGGATATTTAAGCTATGGTATTGGCTAAGCTAGTGACTGTGGTGTTCCAACACTAGTTAGGTCTTAATAATAAAATTTACATAACTAGAGTAATATTTGTTGGAAACCAATCTCGGGATGAGTGTCATGGTAAATGATTACCCTATTGTCCACTCATCTCATGTCTAACTGTGGGCTTCGGTCGAGAAAGGGTTGGTTCAAGGCTTAAGGGTTGCTAGTTAAGGCAAGCTTCCGGCAAATAATTAGAGACTCTCAACATTTGGTTTCTTGAGAATAGATAGTCTCTTAGGTTGGCGTTCTGACTAAGGGTAAAACCCTAATCATTCTTAAATTCAGATGGCTCGAAAGTCTCAATGGTAGTTTAAGGGTCGATGGGAGAACGAGTAAATTATTCACATGACTGGCCGATGGTAGCTACACTTGTGTATACAACTATCATAGCCATGGGGGATACTCTGTATCTCTCCACCATCACGAGCTTTCGTCTTTCCAAATCGGTGAAAGACAAAAACAATAAAGATTTCAATGGAGATGTTTACTGAATACAATTTCGTGATTCAAGGGCGAACATATAATTCAAGAGGAATTGTCAATAAAGTCGTGGATGAGATCCTAGATACCTATATATCTCCATCCACGTAGTGTAATTAAACGAAGAGCGAACCAAATGCATCATGGTTGATCAGACCATAATACACTGATTCTGATTAGACGATAAGTTAGCAGGCGTCCCCACTAAACATATGCCTCGAATCAAGCTCGAGAACAGAGTAAGCTTGCAAAACTAGGATGTGATAGCAACATTGGTCAAAATAGTCAAATTACAAGTACGCGAGAATTTGAAAGGAGTTACAAGTAGTTTGAGTTTTGTGAGAATCAAACCTTACCCGGTGTCCTTGCTTATACAGTCTTCCTACTATCTTCTGATCCACAAGGACTTGGTCGACTAATGGGTTATGGACATTCTAAATTCCATATTCTAGGTAAACCTATTAGTGTCAGTCGATATCCTCGTCAATAGGTCACAAGGACCACGAAATGTTAGATCGGGAGACATGCTACCCAACTTACAAAACTTTCACTAATATTGGCTTCGGATCTTATGGAACACACAGGGCACTGTCCTATCCTCTATAGTATCCTTAACTTGTAATCACGTCTGAAATCATTTCACCGAGGACTACGCCTCGCCCGTAAAATCGGGCTGTGGTAAACCCTTGGTTTCGTGATTCAGATGTGACATGCTATCCGATACTCTATTTTATATTGACACCAGTGTGACTATGTGTCACGCCCCGCTCCCGTAGGAGCGATCGTCCTCGCTAAGGCGTGATGCCGCACGGGCCTAGGTTGCGCCCGTGCAAGGCCAAGTCCAGAAACGGCCGATTTGAGTCTAGGCCACAGAGTCGCACAGAGTGTCCCCATTTGCAGCGGAAGTAAAAATGAACACAAGTAGAAGCGAATCCAAATCTCTTTATTGAATTTCAAGAAGTTTACAAGCGGCGCTAGGCCGATATTACAAATCGCTCAAGCTCTCTCTCTGAAACATAAAAGGCGTGCCAAGTGGCTTACAACATGGAATGATACATGGCGATGTTCCGATACATTATGTCCTGTATAGGGTGCTTCAGCTTCTTGCAATGTTCCAAGGCCCCAGAGTTGGCTCCGCGCCTTGACACGTTCGATGGAAGCTTCGCACCCGCCGGCGTCTCCTGTTATCCTGCAAGCATACTGTGGGGTTATCAGTATATTGTTATGCACTGGTGGGGAGGCTAGCTCGCCCACAATGCCATCATTACCAAATACGTTCCATTTACTTTTGTGCATCTCTATCATTCATTGTCTTTCTAATCTTGCCTTAGGATCAGTTTCATAGCATATTGCATAGCCTATCTCGTGTTACCGAACTCAAGTGTCGCATAAAAATACATGTACGACTTACCCATACTTACCGTCCGGCCTTCCCCGTTCAAGGTAAACCAAGTTAAACAACAATTCATGTATAATAACATAACACGATTCATGTACGCATTCAATATCGAGTGTGTGTCCATGTCTCGGGTTCTAGTGCGTCGTGGGCATGTTCTAGCATGTCGTAGGCACGTTTTAAAGTATTACAATTCAAGCATGTTCCGGATATTACATTCAAGCATGTTCAGGAGTGTTACATATCGAGCATGTTCAGCATGTTACATTTCAAGCATGTTCTGAGTGTTATATTTCGAGCATGTTCAGGAAACACTTCATTTAGTTAACTTAGACTACTTTGATTTCAATGCAAGAACTTGCACGTGGATTGCCACCAGCATAGTCCACTTAATCTACATGCACGGGTCGCTGGCTTTACAAGCCATTTAGGACATTCCCCTGTGACAATTCTCAACTTAGCGTAGGGTGATGGCTGGTACACCCCGTTAAGTCTCTTGAATATACCCTCCTACTTACGTCTCTTGGTGCCCAAGCCCGCACCCAAGCAGCCCGTAAGCGCCGTTGATTCCGCCTAGGCCGGCCACGGTTTACCCCCTCCAACGCCCGTGCCGCAGAATCCTTCCACACGACGGCCACGGTATTCCCCCCCATCGCCCGTGCCGTTTGTCCACGACCATTTCGTATTGTCTTGTCATTTTAACTTAGCGGCTATCTCCGAGCCGTAGGCTAACCCTTAGCCATAATGCGTTATCGACCAGGTTGGCGTCCGTACAGCGCGGGTAGCGAGCCCCGTTGCACGTGCCCGTCATACCTGTCGATAGCGTCTTCCATGTCTTATCTTTCACGTATTCTTTCTTTTCTTTCTTTCTTTCACTTGTTCATTTGATTCATCGATTCATTCATGTATTCATTCATTCATTCGTTCGTTCATTTGTTGATCCATTCATTCACGCATTACGCAACTCCCAGTATGGGAGTCGCCTTGGCGACCCATCGGTCCCATAGCCTTTCAATGTTGCTAAACTCTACTCGGAGCGACTATGTTGATAGTCTTTCCGTTTTATTGTTGTAAACCATTCATTATTTCATTGTTTGAACGCATAAGGAGCATAAATGTAGGCTTGTGCCGTAGCACGAGCATGGAGCGCGGGCGAGAGTTCTCGTACTTTTCCATGTTCCTTTCCATATTCTATACAAGCAAACAAGTTGGGATTATTCCCTTAGCTAGGTGCGTTGAGTCATTTATTAGCATGCAAGAGGTTATCGCCTAGCGATTCTCGTGATAGTGTTCGTATTGTTATGTGTCTAGGCTAAGCACAGACGGGTTCATCGGAGCCACCCACCTTAGCGATGTTTGCATCGGCCAAGCGATACTCCGAGCGCGCCTTTGATAGTCTAAGTCTGGATTCATCTTTTGACGGGCCAATGTAAGTCTTCCATCGATTCGCATCGATACTTCATCGGGTCGAAGCAACTCTTCGGGTCGACGGCTCGTTTGAGTCGTTGCACTTGCCGTTTGGATCGGCGTTCCGCTAGGGCGGAGCGGGTCGTTACACTATGGTCAAAGAGGACCACTAGCCATAGTTTTTAATAAAATTCTATAACCTATATTTCTTAAACAAATTCCAACTCTAGGGGTCGTGTCTCGCCAGTGCGCTGCTGGCTGCAGTGAGTCCATAGTCTCCATAATTTAAATAAATGGCGACAATGCGCTGCTGTCCTGCCATTATGAGTTAACTAACCTTCTTTTAACTATATATGAAAAACTCATGAGCTTATAGAGGTTCAAGCAAGTCGACTATGTAATAAGGCATAAATATTTGTCTTATCAGTCACAATCTTTAAAATAAAAGATTGCACAGGGAGGAACAAACTGAAGACAAAGAACTACAATATTCTGGTATCTCTTTCATGTGTATTCGAACCATGGGAGAAATTTTTTGGATCAGTCTACCTCGAGATTCTCATTTGAACAACCGAATCAGGAATTATAAACTATTCCCATACGGCAAAATAGGATTTTAAATGGGCAATTCAGACTAAGATATGATGACGATATCTAAAGAGGCAAGAGAATGAATTGAATAATCTATCAAGGTTAGATCATTAATTCTATGAAGCCCTGCCTTACTAAGGAAATAATCTATCCAAATTAGATTACATCGTCATATCAAGAGATAATAATGTACCTATAGGGATCTGATAAACTATCAAAATTAATAACTCCTTATCTACATTGCATGGCATAGACTACCCATCGGTAAATTTGTATAAGGGACTCCTAGTCCTAGTCCTAGTCATTCTCGTAAATTAAATTAATTCATAATTTGTGAATGAGCATTTCTAGTCGCAGGCTCGTAATAGTACAACTGACTTAAGTACTATCACGAGTTCGCATGATTTATGAAAACAGACCTGCATGGGCCACCACAAAAACTTGTCACGACCCGCACCCGTTTTTTTTTATATATAAAACGGATACGAGACGTGTCCAAGCCAGCCTACGCCGCAGTGTCGGCGGTAGAACGCTGTCACGGCCATGAAGATCAAATCACAAATAATGCTCACTCACATAATTAATTTAACTTACAATGATCACAAGTTTTATATTTTGCAGAAAATATAAACATGTACATATATGGAATGACTACAACTCCACTATCTAGCTAGTCTCTAGGCTTCTGGCTGCAAGTATCCCCGTATCTCCCATGCTAAGTAAATCCACGACTAACCTAAAAAATATTGGTTTCCAGTCAGGAATGGAACGAGCACAATTCACTGAATGCAATTTCAAATAAAGAAAATGACTATACAACAGAGGTTAGACATCAATTACATGTTTTAAAAATAAACAGGAAATACGGAAAACCAATAGCAGATAAATAGACTCAAAATACTTTTCCCAACTGTTAGAAGTACCTTTGACATGTGATCGGTCTGGGGTGCTACACCGCACGGTCTACGAGATCTACTTGCATGAAAAATAAACACGGTCTACGTGATCTACTTGCAGAAATTAAACAATGTCTACGAGATCTACTGTAATAAAATAAACAATATCTACGAGATCTACTGCATAAAATAAACAATGTCTACGAGATCTACTGCATAAAAATAAACACGGTCTACGAGATCTACTGTATAAAAATAAATACGGTCTACGAGATCTACTGCATAAAAATAAACACGGTCTACGAGATCTACTGCATGAAAATAAACACGGTCTATGGTCGGATCACACATCCTTGGTACTTCTCATTTCCGACTCAACAATTTATAATAGAGTATAAAAACCACATAACCAATGACCAATCAATGAAATATAGTGAAAATCAATATCAAAATGCAGACAATAAACTGTACTCGCTTGTGGTCCTCTGCTGGTGAAACCGACAGTCTGAACTACTCAATGTGCCACAATAGTCAAACCCTGTACAATAGTCCTCGGATGCTGAAATAGACAATACCAATAATCTCAGAATAGTCAAATTAGCTACGATTGCCTGTCCTTAAGTCCAATTCTGGACACAGGGGCAAAACGGTAATTTCGGGCCAAAACGGTGTCTGCCGTTGGATCCGCTTTGCACCAAAAAGTGTTACAAAGTCAACGGTCTCTAAAGTCGTCAAACTATATGTCTACGGATCCATTTTTTATACAAACTCAACCGTATGTCCTAAATTAGATTTCGGCGGACCGTGCACAAAATCGCCCGTTGAGTGGGACCGTGGGGCCCGCAAAACGACGTACGATTCAACTGTCTCAGAATTGGACCAAACTTGACATACAGGACCAAAAAAATGATACGGTTCTGTTGGCACAAGTTTCTTCTCGATCTGATGAGCGTGCACAATATAATTGAGAAATTTGCAAAGTGCATGATACGGTAAATTTCGACGGATACGCATCAAATTCGTCGCGCACACGCGACCAATTTGAATTCCGCCAAAGCCCACACGACCATAAAGCTGTTACACATCTTTCGATGCTTTTGGTTCGCGACCACGTCGCCCGGAATGGTGGGATGCATGTCGTGTGGAACAATTTTCTAGTTTTGAAAACAGATTTTTGGGAAACTTTGGGATTCGATTTCTCAACGCGTAGTCGATGATTTCCAAATCCACAAAAGGGTCGTAAAGTCCTATATGTTGTCTATAATCGTGTTCAGGTGGAATTTCTAAACAGCTATTGGATCGATCGGAATCGATCCGCCAATGTGGGTTCATGGATTGTTATATGTCCTGTTTTTGGGACAGATTTTTCGTCGATTTCGACCCCGATTCTTTTCGAATCTGGATTGATTCCGAACCAACAAACTAGATGGGTTCCTAGGCGGTTATGTTGGCTTTCCATACAATTTTACGGAATTGTAAAACATCGAGTATGCGCGAAGAATTAATAACATGAAGTCGGTACCTTGGTGTATTCGCTGCTGTCATCTTCGCGCGCTCGCGCGCGTTCCAGCGCTCGGCCGGCCGCTCCGACGCCCGGCGCTGGCCGCCAGGACGTCGACGGGGTCGCCAGGCCGTGGGGGTCGAGGTGGCGTAGGGTGGTTAGGGTTTTGTAGAGTTATCGATCCCATCGCAAACCTTATATATATATTTATATACTGTGCTCGGTTTCCTGGATTTGTGGGGGGACAATGCCCAGCTCGGGCTGCTCAGCCCTGAGCGGTGGGCTCGGGTCTTAGTATTGGCTTGGGGAATTAGAATAGGGGTGCTCTGGGCCGCTACTGCTTCTATTCCTTTTCACTTTATTCCTTTTTCTATATACATTTTTTTTTCTATATCTTGTTCATTTCTATTCCTATTTCATATATATATATATATATATATATATATATATATATATATATATATATATATATATATATATATATATATATATATATATGAAATATACTTGTATATATACGTATATACAGATATATCTCTATTTATATATATATACACACAAAATACCTATATATATACACAAATATATATATATACACACATATGTACATCTATATATATATATATATATATATATATATATATATATATATATATATATATATATATATAATATATTTATATATAAACACACCTATACACATATTTATATATATATATTATCATATATATATATAAATATATATATATATATATATATATATATATATATATATGAAATATATATATATATATATATATATATATATATATATATATATATATATATATATATATATATATATATATATATATATATATATATATATAGTTATATATACTCCCATATATATATGTATATATGAACGTATAACCATATGACAATACAACCATATATATATATATATATATATATATATATATATATATATATATATATATATATATATATATATATATATATATATATATATATATATATATATATATATATATATATAGTAAAAACCTAAATGATACTTCCTTGTGTATGGTTCATAAAATATGCACATATGTACATAAAATTCATTTGGAAATGAATTATCAGAATAAACGAATATCGATTATAATATCTAAGAATAACAAAGTAATAAAAATAATAATAACGATAACAATAACAATATTAATCAACTAAAATGACCAATACGAGTTTTGATAAGCATATTATACCCCATCTTATTTGGTCCTAGAACTTCGTACACTTCTTCTAAAAATTACCATTTCAATAAAATAATTAATAAAAATAATTTCAAATTTTTCGGGAAGGGGAGCTACAGAAAGTACATACACAACTGCGCTCGCAAGTCCGACACTGCCTCGTTCAGATACGCAAGCTGGGACTTCACATCATCGTCTGCTGGGGCTGCAGGAGAAGGCGGGGGAGGTAGAAATCTTGGAATCGCTGCGTGCAACGGCGCCAGGGAGCCGACTCCGTACAGGTGCCCTTTCTTATGCCGTCGACGGTATCTACGAACATGTCGTTTTAGCAAGCGGCCGTAGAAGAGGGCGTCCCGACGGGCGTCGTTTCGCTGACATCCTCGACAACATTTGGCTGAAACCGATAAAGGGCCTCACGATACGTAACCTATCAAATGAATATGTTTATACTATAAGTTTACCTAAGTTATAATCTAAATCCTATGTTTCCCTAAGTTATAGTCTGAATCCTAAGTTTACCTAAGTTATAGTCTGAATCCTAAGTTTACCTAAGTTATAGTTTGAATACATATAATTCTAACATAAGTCTCATAAACGTAAGTACTTACATCCGTCTCCTTGGCCCTCTCGTCGACGAAGCTCCCGTCCTTCCGCCTCTTGTGGGTATGCTGGAATACATCGTACATGGTGACCGAGTCAGCAACTTTTTCCTCCTTCAACGCCCGTTGTGTTTGCATACGAAATATTCGTAGAATTTAATTAATTAAGTATATTAATAGTACAGTATTAGATAGTGGAATGAATTTGTGATATCTCACCAATTCTGCAAGCATCGTTGCGTGGGACTTTGATCCCCCCGTATTTAGCCCCGCGGCCCATCGGTTCGCTTTTTTTTTTTTTTTTTTTTTTTTTCTGATTTCTCCTTGAAGGCAGGAGCATCCATCTTCTCCAAGAGCTGCTCATAGTAGTCCTGTCGGATCAACTCCTTCTTCGAATGCGCCATTCGAAGGTCATAAACCGTATCCCGGATCTTCTTCCCGGTGGCGCTTCTATAGGTCCTATGGATCGCCTTCTCGCGATGGGGTGGGCCACCAGAAGGTCCTCTGACGTACAAATTCAATTATCACGATATTAAAAAAATAGTTGATTAAAGAGTAATTAATAATTAATCACAAGAAATATATATATATATATATATATATATATATATATATATATATATATTTTATATATATATATATATATATATATATATATATATATACCCTCATCTCATCGAGCCAACGGTATTGCAAGTCTAGGGGCACCTTAAAAAAATTGAGGTAGGGGCGATGGTAGTTAGCTCGGATAATCCGCCCTAGAAACATGGTAGCATCCCACGGAAAAAAACCTACAAAAGAAGCAACGACTAGATTATTAACTTGAATAAATGAAACAAATTTATTAAATTAACTTAAATTTACTTATGCTTCACCCGCGGGACATAGCTCTTGTCGGAACTCGCCCATTTGCCTCTCTGGTGGCGTCGGAGGATCCGCGGCTTCACGCATGTACTCGCCAGTAACCAGGTGTAACTGAATCCGGGGTACTCCGGGGCCCAATGTCACGACCCGTACCCGCTTTTCGGACGCGAGCTCGTGAGCAAGCCAACTACGTATCGAGCGGACTCCAGCCCGACTCGAGTACGTATAAGCTATCCAGAATATGGTATCATGTCTAATCTAAACTATATCTCAATCCACAACAAGAATATGAAACACGACTGAACCATTATGGGTCATGGTCTGCAGCCCATTATCATATTGTCCGATTAGACTCAAGAATGATATGAGTCTATAAAATAAGCAGAATATATGATGGTACGAAATATAAAGCATGAGAGGATAATAAAGAAATATCACAAGCAAATACCTGTATCCCTGCTGGTGTAATCACTACCTTCATGATCCTCTAACTAAACTCCACGCAGTCACTAAACCTGAAGAGATCATCAGGTCCTCAGAGGACTAGCAAGATACATAATATACAAGCCAACATGTAACAGTACAAATATACAAAGAAGTAAGAAACAATCAAGGATATCCAACGAGATAAAATGAACCAAGATACAAGATCTAAACACAAGGATCCTAAGACACTGGCATGCCATACTAGAAATGGCTAATAGGTCAAAGCTATAGACTGCAGTCAAGGCAAGCACTCACAATCTATAGTGTCTTAATCGCAGTCAAGGCAAGCACTCACAACCAAGATGGTAGCCAATCCTAGTATAAAAATCCTATAGACGTAGTCAAGGTAAGTACTCACAATCTATAGAATGTCAAAGTCAAGTCCTACTCAAGTCATGTCAAGTCAAGTCAAGTTATAATCAAGTCGAGGGAATCGTGGTGTAGGACTAGACGACTCTATCAAGGAATACATATGAAACTAACAGAGTGTAACAGATAGAAATATCATAACAGAAAGGAACAAGAATGTGCAGACAACTAGAAACATGTAAAGTAAAACTACAACAGGATGAGTGTACTAGACATGGAATAAAGCAATCACGAATGTAATAAAAAGAATAGCAGCGAGATAATGAACATGCATATAAATTATATTGTACAAGTTGGCAAGGTATACTTGCCTGGTGGTAGCACGAAGAACCAACAATAAATCGTCAACAAGTAAGCTAAATAAGTCCAAATCTCACAACTGTCTCCGAAAGCTGAAACAAACATTGTCAACATTCTCAGAATAGTCAAATTAGCTAGGATTATCTGTCCTTAAGTCCAATTCTGGATACAGGGGCAAAACGGTAATTTTGGGCAAAAACGATGTCCGTTGTTGAACGCGCTTTGCATCGAAAAGCGTACCAGTGTCAATGGTCTCTAATATCGTCAACCTATATGTCAACGAATTCATTTTGATGATATGAACCCAACGATATGTCCAGTTTTGGATTTCGGTAGGCCGTGCATAAAATCGTCCGTTGAATCGGACCGTGGGGCCCGTAAAACGGCGATCCAATTAACTATCTCAGAATCGGACCTAACTTGGCATATAGAACCAGAAAAACGATACGGTCCTGTTGGCGCAAGTTTTATCTCGATCTGACGAGCGTGCACGAAGTAATTGAGAAATTTGCACAAAGGTCGATACGATGAACTTTGACGGATACGTATCAAATTCATCGCGCACACGCGACCAATTTAAATTCTGTCAAAGCCACACGTCCACGAAGCCGTTACGCACCTTTCGATGTTTTCGGTTCGCGGCGGGACGCACGTCATATCGAAGGTTTTTAGATTTTCTAAACTGTTTTTAAAATTGTTTTTGACCATTTTAGAAATAGAATAACTTTGTGCATACTCCATGAAATTGGGATCTACAAGATACGTTTAAATCTCCTATATGTTGTCTATGACTCCCTTCAAGTATTTTCTAATTATTTTTAATAGGTCGACGAGAATCAGACCGTAAATAGGGGTGTTTGGCTTACTCTATTCCCTGTTTACGAACAGGTTTTTCTTCGACTTGGTGTCGAATTTTCGGATTGATCGCTCAACCATGTCTGTATCTACTTGTTGGGATTTCTAGAGGGTCATATGAGGTTTCTATAGAAACTTACAAAATCGAAAATGATGGAGAATACACGAAGAAATAAGACGATGAATCGGTACCTGTCATGATGTTGCTGCTGTTGCTACTACTCTGTTCCAGGCAGCGCGCGCGCGGATTCCGGCAACTGCTCTGCCGCCTACGACGGCGCTGTGGTCACCAGGGGTCGTACAAGGCAGAGGGGGGTCGACTGCTGGGTTAGGGTTAGGGTTTCTTCTTTCGTATACGCGTGTGTGTATATATATATACCGAGAAAGAAAGGCTCGAGTTCAGCTGGGTTTTTGGGGTGTTCAGGCTGTGGGGAAAAGAAGGGTTGGCCGGGCTGGGCTAAGCTCGTTATGGCTGTTGCGGGCTGGGATTTAATGCATGGCCTGTGGGCCTGTGGGCCCGACTGGCTTGGGTTTTAGGTATGGGATTGCTCGGCTGAGCTGCTCAGCTGGGCTGGTATGTTTTTGGTTTTATTATCTTTTTCTTTTTCTTTTCTATATATTTTTTTCTTTTTCTTTTCTATATAAATACATTCATACATATATATATATATATATATATATATATATATATATATATATATATATATACACACACACACAATTATGTATAGACATAATACTATATACGTGTATATATATATATATATATATATATATATATATATATATATATATATATATATATATATATATATATATATATATATATATATATATATATATATATATAAAATATATATATATATATATTTTATATATATATATATATATATACACAATTATGTATAGACATAATACTATATACGTATATATATACACATACGCACATGTAGTAGATATATTTACATTTATACACACACTCACATATTTATATATTTACACATATACGCATATATAATATATTTTTATATATACATACACGTATATGTATACGTATATATATATCTGTATATATACACGTACACACGTATATCTTCATATACTACTTCATGTTATATATATCACAAACTCAATATAGACAATAAAACATCTTAAATATAAATAATATTCATAATGTAGAATTTATGTACTAATAATTACAATTAGAAAACTAAATATATATATATTTATATGTAAGCCTAATTTTCATATATTATAAATATACTTCTATATATATACACAAGTATATATATATATATATATATATATATATATATATATATATATATATATATATATATATATATAACTTAGATAAATCCCATAAAGCCCAAAATATTTGTTAAAGAAATTTATTTACTATATTATCAAACAAATACTATTTCTAATAGCAAGCTCAATAATATGTGTATATATATATATATATATATATATATATATATATATATATATATATATATATATATATATATATATATATATATATATATATATATATATATATATATAACAATCGTTTCTAAATTGCTTTCTAAATCACTAAGGTAAAATGCCAATACAACATACATCTCCATGGTCGTCTCTGAACATACTACCCGACTACGTGGGCTTGAACTTGGTTCTGGTCCGGTCCGGACTAGTTCGGTACAACCGGGTCGCCTAAAAGTCAAATAATATTACTAATAAATTTATAGTGGTCATGTCGCAACTTGGCATGGTTTTCTTAGTTGGGATTCACTTATGGCTTGGTATTCCCCTACCATGGCTAAACACTAGTCAAAGTACGCCACTGCACTATCCGTGCCATGATTCTTGGTTGTTTGGTACTTCAAAACTCTACCATGGCTAAAATCATCTATCGTAATAATTAACTAAATAATCATTTATAAAAAAATCTAAAATCACCATTTAAAACAAATAAATAATAATAAAAATAAAAAAATTATTTCAAAAATATTTTTGGAAAGGGAAGCTACAAATCTACCCACCTTAAAAATAATTTCGTCCTCGAAATTCTAATTCATAATTATTCCTTAAAATTCAAAGTCTATTATTACCTTAATCTCCTCAATTTAATTCCTCGAAATACTGTATGACCTTCTCAAGTCATTTTATAACTCCGAATACTTGGCGACTTCTACCCACCTTTGGTCATACTACTCCTTAAAATACGGTCACTAAAGTCTTATGGTCTTCTAACTAGTTGCTAACAATTATACCGACAGATATCTAGGCATATGGCATCTATAATCCCATATATCTATAAACAACCAAATATTTAATAGTCAAGCAATATTATACCATAATTTAAGAATTTCTAATGAATCCTAGACAGCACGATCACTCATCACCTCGGAATAGGAAGGGACAAGAATCAATGGTACAAGAAGGCAAGGAAGAAAAATCGAGAACAAATATAAAATTTCAAGGACGTAGAAAAATTTCTATGGAAATTTTCAAGGCAGAGTGGATTGAGATTTCTAAAGGTTTAGTCAGATGCGTAGGCTCGAACTGGTACAGTTACATAACCGATACGATATGAAGAACAGATGGCAACTCTAGAGGGGGGTGAATAGAGTTTATAACGATAATAACCAATTAAAAATTAAACTCTTTCACAAGCTGAAAGTAATCAGAGTAAATCCGGAAATAAATAAGAAGCAAGAAAGCATACGCAAACACAGCCGATTTTTAACCTGGTTTCCCTCGTAGAGGACTAGTCCAGGCCTGAGAACTCTAGCTCAGGATTAAATCTACTATTTGTGAAATAGTAGTTACACCCCGTGCCTTTTCTTCAGAAGAGCACGTCAACTTCTTACAAAGATCGCAGTGGCGATGCTTGGAATTTTCCAAGCGACTTCTTGAACTCTTGCACAAACTCCTGACTGAAAAGTACTGAGCACTTGAGGCTTAGGGAGCTTGTGTCTAGTAGATGAAGAAGGGTATGGCTTGTATTGAGCTTTAGAGAGAAGAGAAGAGAAGAGAAGATTGGATGAATAAAAATGAGAGAATTTATGGCCTATTTATAGGATATCAGGTAGGCAGAATTTGGCCAGAATTCTGGTTAGAATTTTTAAAAAAATGGCCGTTAGACAACTTGCAACCAGCCAACCCTAAAAATTAGGGTGCTGATTTTTAGGAGGCAGAGTTCGGCCCGAACTCTGTGTGGAGGCAGAGTTCGGCCCGAACTCTGTCTCTAGAGCACAGAATGGGTCATGGGTCCAATTGGCTTATTTTGGATATGTGTGGAGCTACTGGATTTGGGTATGGTTATAGGCTAAGTCTCAGATGCTCAGTACAACTCAGTTTACATAGGTCTAGACTCAATAAAATTATAAAAGTACAGACTCAAAATAACTTACATTGCAAATCCGAGCTGTCGTCTGACTTGAACTGGAAGTAGTCTTCATGTGTCGTATTAAATTATCACAAGTATCATGTAGTCAATTCTATCAATATTTGTTTGACTGTGATTTTGTGTCAACAATCTCCCCCATATTGATAATTGACAAAATGATAGTTGTATATTCAATATTCATACCTGGACACATTATATGGCATAGCTCCCCGTAATCAGTACCGAGCTAGCAATAGCTCCCCCGTAAATATTACTTTGAATCCTGTTGGCCTGATAAAAATATTCTTCCCAAAGCACAGATACAGATACAAAAAGAATATAGAATATACCAAATTATCTCCCCCTTTTGGCATTTAGCAATAAGCCATAAACAAATAAGAACTGGCAAGCACACCAAAAGGTAATAGATGAAACTGCATAGATACTGATAAAACTACTGAATGTCTCAAAAGTCACACATAATAATAAGTCTAACACAACCAAAGTACATAAAAGCAACTAAAATCCAAAGTGCATAAAGAAACATAAGCTATGATCCTTAGTAGCGGCAGCAAGTAGCAGTCCATATCCATCATCGAGCTCGTGAAGGCCCAGCATCGTCGGATGGATCAGTGAAGGAACGACGAGGGTCCACGAAGGCCGCATCTGCATCCAAGTAGCGAATAACCCAAGGGTCATCGATACGATACCCTTCACGACCAGGGTCCCGCTCTATAGGGATTGCCATGGAAGGATGGCGAGATATGGAAGTACCGAATATCATGCAATGAGTTGCTAATGGCACCCATCTGCAAGGTAGTCCGGTAATCAAGCTGAGTCCAGCGATCATCCTCCAAGGTGAAACGATCGCGGAGCATAGTCTGGAGGGACTCGAGAGTGGCAGGAGGAGGAGGAGGATCCTGTCCCAGAGGAGGGGCATCTGGCTCATCATCAGAATGCTCGGACACAACAGGTGATCCAACTACTGCCTGAAGTCTCCGTGCCTTAGAGAGGAAGGCATGGGCAGGTAAGAACTGACACTCATCAAGAGGTATGCGAAAAGCACAAAATACCATAGGAAGATACAAAGCATAAACCAAGGATCTTGGTTTCTTCCTAGAATTAATCATCCAGTCCATCATGGTACGTGGAAGATTAAATGGTATATGAAAGTGAAGGTGATATAAGGTCAAGATTTCAAAGTAGGTGACTTCATCGGTAGATCCCGCTTTAGATTAAAGATAATTCGATAAAGTTCATAAAATAGGGATTGAGATACTTGGCTAAAAGCTTGCGACGACGTGTGTTCGGAGTACACAAGTCGTCCTTGAAGCTTTCAAGTGAAGATCCATCGGGAAATTGAAATGATCGAGCTTCAACAAGCTTTTCCCATGAGTTTGGCTCTTGGAGTTCAAGGTGTTTGGCCAAATCGAAATCATCAAACGAGATGTCAATGCCCACAACCCGTGAATAAATATATGTATCATCATGAGTTAGGTTGCAGTAGAACATTTGAATAGCATTACGATATATGACCGAGTTGGTTGTGACAAGTTCGTCAAGGCAAAGATCATGAAAAAGTGCATCATATTGAGAGAAAATAGTAAAATTGATAGGATGACCCGCAAACACCGGACGTGTCCGAAAGTCACTAAACCAGTCATTTGATGCGTCGAGTGATACAAATATTCGATCGTCAAATGTGTTTGGGTCAAGTGGACGAGGCGGGTTGAACAACGGATGGATAGGTGGTTGTTCTTCAACGGGCGGTTCACCACGAGGAGGAGCATTCGAAGAGGACGCTCCCTCGGTTCGAAGTCTCTTCCCGCGATTGAACAATCGTGGAGCCATAAAAAATAATAAAAATAATAGAGAAAATTGAGATGGAGAGGAGTGCTGAGATATACCTCAATACGATGAAGAACAATGAAGAAGAATGATGAGGGAAGCCTTCTCCTTGAGTTTGGAGAAGAGATAAGCTCTAGGGAGGAAGAACTAAGGTTAGGGTTTGAGAAAAATATGTTTGGAGAAGTAGAAAAGGTGGCAATGGAGGAGGAGAAAGAGGAGAGCCCGAATATATGTGAAAGGGTTCCAATGGTCGGAACAAATATGGGCCATTGGATCAACTTATGATCAGCGGCTGAGACTGCTCCCGGTTCTGGAACAGTCAGGCTGAATTCGTCCTGAACTATGGGTAGGGCAGAGTTCGGCCCGAATTTCGGATCCTAGAAACAGAACAGGAATCAGGCTGAAAAATGATTCTAAGTTGAAAACAAATGATTAAGTGAGAGAGACCAAAGGAAAAGTACATATACAAGATTAAAAAATCTAAGTTGAAAAAGTCCAGAAAATTGATTTCGAAGCAAAGTGAAGTTGGAAATTCTGCATTTCAACATGTGATAAATAAAATGAACCATGTAATAAACAAGGAATTATGCCATAATTCAATATTTTGAAGCTGCATGGGTTAGCTGCAGGGGCCGGATCCCAGCTAGCGGTAGTCCTGAGGACTAGTGCACCGTGTCGCTTAGGCTTTTACGTCTTGTTGTCAGAAGGACCCTTTCGGCTTGTACCCATAGCAATTTCATCATAAAAGAATCAAGACATACTCGTTATTTATGCAGGTTTATTTTAATTAATAACAGCTTCGTCCAAAATTCCAAGTTCACGACAGAGAAAATTGAAGCGCTCTTCAGATAATGGTTTTGTAAAGAAATCTGCTAGCTGATGATCAGTGTCAATAAATTCTAAATTAATAGTGCCATTTTGCTGATGATCATGCAAAAAGTGGTGACGTATTTCTATGTGTTTCGTGCGTGAGTGACATATGGGGTTCTTAGTGAGATTTATAGCACTAGTGTTGTCATAATAGATTGGAATGTGCATAAAAGATAAGTTATAGTCTTCAAGGGTTTGCTTCATCCACAGAATTTGTGCACAACAACGCCCAGCTGCGATGTATTCAGCTTCTGTTGTGGATAGTGCGACAGAATTCTGTTTCTTGCTAAATCAAGAGACTAAAGCCTTTTCTAATAAATGACACGTACCGCTCGTACTTTTACGGTCGATCTTGCATCCAGCGAAATCAGCATTAAAGTAACCGATGAGGTCAAATGATGTTGACTTGGGATACCATAGGCCCACTGTAACCGTACCCTTAAGGTATCGAAAGATACGCTTAACAGCGGTCATGTATGATTCCTTAGGATTTGCTTGATATCTAGCACACAGGCAAACGCTAAACATAATATCAGGATAACTAACAGTTAAATAGAGTAGACTGCCTATCATACCTCGATACTTACGTTGATCCCTGGTTTGCCGCTTTCATCTGGTTCTAGTTAGTTGTAGTAGCCATTGGAGTGCTGATTGGTTTGACGTTGTCAAGTCGAATTTCTTCAGCATGTCCTTTGTATACTTGATGACAGATGAAGTTCCATTTGACATTGTTTGACTACAGTACAAGAAAGTAGTTGAGCTCCCCCCATCATGCTCATCTTAAAATCGGTCTGCATACACTTGGCAACAAATCTTGACAGAGGGTTCATTAGTAGCCCAAATATAATATCATCTACGTATATGCACTAAGAGAAAGTGTTTTAAAGAAATTTTATGAAAAGTGTGGTGTCAATTTTCCCTTTTGAAACACCTTTCTCAAGCAAGAAATTGCTTAGCCGTTCATACCAAGCTCTAGGGGCTTGTTTGAGGCCATATAGCGCTTTCTTTAGCTTGAAAACATGGTCGAGAATTTGTGATTTTCAAAACCAGGGGATTATTTTACATAAATCCTCCTTAATAAATCCATTCAAGAAAGCACTTTAACATCCATTTGAAATAATTTGAAATTTTGAAAATTTGCAAATACACAAAGCATCCGAAATGGATTCCAATCGCAACAGGAGCATACGTCTCATCGTAGTCGATACCTTCCTCTTGGTGTATCCTTGGGCTACTAGACGAGCTTTGTTGCGTGTAACGATCCATCTTCATTTACTTGTTTATAAAAACCCATTTATACCAATAATCGAGTGATTTGCCGGTCTAGGAACGAGTTCCATACTTGGCTCCTCTCGAATTGGTTGAGTTCATCTTGCATAGCAGAAATCCAAAAATTTATCATTAAAAGCTTCTAAAATATTTTTCGGCTCAATTTGTGAAATGAAGGCAGTGCTAGCAATAGAGTCTCTTAATGATGATCTAGTAGTTACTCCACGTGAAACCTCACCTATTACCAAATTTTCTGGATGTGTATCACGACCCGTTACCTAAATTATTGGGACGGGCCGAGTCATGTCCAGCCTGCGTTTGGAATAAAACGCAGTAAGCTGTTCTAGAGATAACAAGATAAGACAAAATGTGCTAACAGTTCTATAAGTGAATAAAATTCATAAATGCTCCAAACACAAAATTCGTCTCATATAGTAATAATTCCGAAGTACAAGTCTGAAATATAAAACTGGATACATGTCCAGTTAAAATATGTAGTCTAATACATGACTACATAAGTATCCCAAGTGACTACGCAAAACTAGACGAGTTTCCGCAGGAACATCCTCGTAAAGCAAAGCCGGGTCCTCGGCAGTATCTCTATAATATGAGTCGCAGAGTAAACTCCTCCCAGTAAGGACACCTACAACGTTATCCTGTCAGGACGGGAGCAAGTATGATTCTAGCAAACTAAATATACTAAGCATGAACAAGAATGTAATAAACTGGAATCATAGCATATCATGGTTTAATTGGTTCTTTTTAGAAATGAAACATATAGTTTAAAAGTTAAAACCGTAGCATGTACGTAAATCGGTCAACAGGTGAATAGGATGTACAGCGGCACATATCAAGTTTTTCTGGCATGCACATACGTGCACGAACGGCATAGGTGTATACCATACAAAACGCGAGATCAGAACATGCGGCAAGGTCATATAGAATGTCACCGAGCGCAGTAAATACATACGGAAGGGGGTCATGTTCAGTACAATATAGCAGTTTCCCTAACCGTTATTTAAACATGTGAGAGATATGAGATACTGTCTAAACATGGTAGAGACTAAAAAGTAATATAACATGTAAAGTTCTAACTAGCTACCCAAGGATCAGCATTTAACATGGTTGGTAAATCGCAGTTTTTGTTATAGCAGTATGTAAAGTTCGTAGAAAGTACTTGCCTCTAGCAAAGCAAGCTACGATAAAAGTGCTATAGATGTCTGGTAACTCGTCACTGTAGAAATAAATACAGAAACTTAGTTTTTTACACTAAGCTAAAATACTAGGATACTAATTGGTGTAATACCTTGTGACTGGACACCTAGCCAAATGATGACTTTAGCATAGGAGACCAATGGGGGGTGACACACTACTTTAACTAACTTTCTAGGGTAATACACTAGTGAGGGGTGAGGGTTCAATACGGCTAAAAACTCAAAATAACACAAAAAGTTGCAAGTCATAATTATTCAATAAATAAATCAAATGAACATGTGTTCCAATAATTCTTGAGATAGACAAAAGCTCAATTTTACATAAAATAAGTACCAAAATGATCCTTGTTAATTATAGAAATTTATTATAATTTTTTTGGAATTTATTAACCAGTACAAAGTATTTTATAAAAATTAGTTTTTCTAAGTACACAGAAAAAAGTTCTGGTTTCATATGCCAAATAGTGGCAAAATTGCAAATTAAATACTGTAAAATTATACTAAATTAGCTAATTAACATAGTATCTAAATACTATTTTTCCAGAATTTTAACAGCAATTAAGTATATTTTTTTTAGAAATTCAAAAACAGCATTGCACACAATTAAAATTAAATAATTATTATCTGCGTATTTTGTCCATGTACATAATTTGAACCAAAGTTCAAATACAGGA